>BCHY01000002.1:3334261-3684614 GCA_001599775.1 Exophiala alcalophila
CTGTTCTCTGTTCTCTGTTCTCTGTTCTCTGTTCTCTGTTCTCTGTTCTCTGTTCTCTGTTCTCTGTTCTCTGTTCTCTGTTCTCTGTTCTCTGTTCTCCATAACGCGCCCGCGAGGGCGATGGGAGAGTCTACAGCGACCAGACTACCAGACTTCCAGCCTGCCAGACTACAGACAAATGCCATCTGTTAGTGCTGGAGCCTGGCTCAGTTCATGGTTGGCACTAGCCCATGCCAACGTCTTTAGTTTCAAAAACAAGACGCCCTTGGTGGATAAGGGCTTTTCTTCGATGCAAGGTCTTTCTTCGACGGCAGATATAGCCTGAATCCTGACAATCAGAGGATGGCGATATCAGAGATGTCTTCAAGACTGTGGTCATCGTTTTCGGGGGGAACCCCAAGGTAATGAATGGTATACCGGCAGCGCAGTTCTTGAACTTTCGAGGCCAAATCTGGGTTGCGGCCCATCGTACAGTGAGGGAGCTAGCCACTCCACTCCATCGTGCAACGTCAAGGGAAACAGCGATCTGTTTTTCAGGCCGGTTGATTAAGTGGACTGTTTTGGACTGTAAAGGAGGAGGAGGAGGAGGAGGAGGAGGAGGAGGAGGAGGATGAGGATGATGTTCGTGTGCACTGTGAATTGTACACAGTTCATCTCGCCAGATCAGTGTGTCATCGTGCCTGTGCGCGCCGATGCATAGCATTCCGCCAGCTCCTCTTCCAGTGTCGTGCCAGGAGGTCGTTCCACAGGTATTTCTTCAGGATTTTCTCCAGAGGTTCCCACTCGGCCGTCTCATCTGGATACTTCTCCAGCAGCTGATCGAATACCATGGTCATGGCTGAAAAGAGCTCGGACATGGCGAGAGCCCCGGCCGCGGCAACGGAGACCCAGATCAAGCACTCGTGGTGGCTCTTGAGGACTTTATTGTTATTAGTGTCCTCTTGCGGTCGAGATTTAGTGGTGTTGCCGACCAATGTATCTTCCAAGGCCTGGAGTGCCTCGTCAAACTCCGGCCCAATCTTCTCGTCGCCAAATTGAAGCGTGAAACAGCACCCGACGATGCCGAAGCAGAGCAGGTGTTCGATCGAAGTGGTGGCCATCACGGACAGACATCGAAGATCGGCAATGGTGTTCAATAGATTCCTCGATCCCGGGGAGCCCGGTGGGGAGCTGACGGGGCTCGCACTTCCGTCGCCTCTTGCGAGCTTTGAAAGATAGGCCAGGATATCAATCATCTGAATGGACAACTCCCCCGCCAAGGCCATGTCATTGAAGACTGTCGAGACTTTGGACAGCGACTCGCAGACCTTGGTGCTGAATGGAAGGGATGGGTAGACAGGAAGTTCGTTGCGCAGGGGTGAATCGATCGTCAATTGAGACATGCTGGTCGCGGCGTCGTTTCTTTCCTTGACGAAACTCCACATGGACTCGTAGCTACGCTTCATCAGACTCGATAGTCATCGACGAGGCAGTGGGGAAACTCACGCTTTCATTGAAGAAAGGATGAAGAAATGCCATGGAGTATTGCCACGGATATCGGTTCTGATCTTGCGAATTTGCTGCATCGCGTTTACATGGTGCTCGGCGCCCTCGTGGATCCCCAGGACGTACTACTCAGACAATTAGATGGAGTTCGCATTCAAACCCACGCGGACTTACATCGATCGTGGTAAGAGCAGCAATGGTCAGGATGGTAGTGTCATCTGCACACGTTTTTTCCGAAGTTAGTCTCAGACGAAGTCCTGCAAAGGCATTCGCCCGATGACAGGTAAATGCAGCGTCCTGGGCCCACGAGATACCCTCCGTCAAAAGCCATGATGCTCGGGAAAGTGCAACCAGCGCCTCGAATAGAACGCCATTCTGCAGAGCGTATGGAAATACCAATGTCTGATACGGATTCGAATGACCTTCAAATCCAAACGCTCGTCCGTGTTGTTCCGACCAAACTTGGAGGTCTGTAGGCACCGATTAGCTGGCCAAGTACGCGGCGCATGGATGTGCTGGCTCACAATACTTCACCATCCGCGGGACACAACCTTCGTTCGGGATTGGGAACGCATTGACTGGTGCTGAGTTGAATATGTTGACCGAGAACCGGGGCAGTCGCATGGGCTTTGTAGGCGCAAAGACATCCCCCTCTATAGGTGACTTCCGCTTTCGATGTCGAATTGCTGATAATTCAGACTTGCCCAGCTCCCAGCTCAGGCGATCGGTGGCGGCGGACTCTTTTGCGCGCATCCGGCTGGTCGATGTATTCACCACGAGATCCGGACGAGACACTGGCAGAGCGTTCGGCTTCTTCCCGCTGGTCGTGATTTGACGCGGTCTCTGGTGCTCGGAAGGAGAGACATTTGGCAGAAGAAGTTGTTCTATCTTGATTGAGCGAGCCATGCCTCCCACCGGACCAAGCACGCCCTGATGAGGCTGAAAGAGGCAGGGCGGAGATAGAGGCAGTGCCTGGTGAGGTGTCGTCGTCGAGCACTCGCTAATGGGCATTTTAGGGGCCCTCGCACTAGGAGTCTAGGACTCGAATCGATGATCCCGCAGGGGAAGGCTCATGGTAAAGATAGCTTTTTAAAAAGTCCAGGTCGTACTCTGAGAGCAAGACATTTGTCCTTGTCCAAGTCACGCTGCGGGGGCCAAGCCAGCGCTCGCTTACGCTTTGTCAGCCCGCACAGGCAGAGAAGACTCCGTCTCTTCGTCCGGGCGATGGAGGGATGCTGTTGCCAGTGCGAGTAAAACGGCGAGTGGCATGTATGTTGTGCCTGAGGTAGAGAGACGGCTTTGAGACTGCGTATAGAGTTAGTATCAGGGCGCGGTGGCGGCCAGCTCCTCATGCATGTCAGTTCGGTGGGGAACAAGGAGCCGATGCGAAGGGTGGACTCGCCCAGGGTTTGACGGGCGACACGACGAGACGACCGGGTGAGATGAAGAGATGAGATGAGGCCGAAGCAGGAATGCTCACCGGCTAAGTGTGGCCGGGAGTGGTTTTGTCGATCTTGCACGAGGCGCGACGTCCAATGGTTCCCGTCTCCAAACCCGGGTGCTCGAGGGGGCAAAACTGAGCTATCGAAGACAGTGCTGACATCCGCGGGTAGTCGAGCGTCGAGCAGCGCCATATCCGCCTGAACACGACCAGTCAGCAATCCACAGGGCCTCCAGTCTCTCGCTGCTCATTTGTCTGCGGCAGACTCTCAGGACTCAAGACTCAGGAGGAGAGTGAAAAGCTGGTGCCCTTTGGTCCCAGAGGAGTGCAAGACGGGGGTTGATTGGACTCGATTGCGGCATTGCCATCCTTTGTATTGTTCTGTCAAAGACCCAGGGGACTCCAGATGTCTCCTTCCCACCTCCACATTGCCTGAGCGGCGTCAACGTTCGGGGACCAGGCACTCCGTACTCGGTATCTTGCAATAGAAGATCCGGGAATGGCTCCAGAGGAGTCCCCGTAGGCTCTGACCTTCATGCCTCGCTTTCGGCCATCCCACCAACCAGATCCCTTCTTTTCCCGTCGGTCGGTGTCAAAGCCTGTTGGAAACTCCATACTTCCTCGTGGAGGATGCCGCTTTGAGACGTCAGGTCTCCGAACCTCCTCCCTAGTCCATGGACAGTAAGAGAATGTTCGTCCGCCGGCCAGGTAGTTCCGTATTATGGTCACTTGTGCAAGTTGTGATCCTGATCATCGTGTGCCTGGCCATGTCGTGCGGCATCGTCTTGCCCTTTCTCTGCTTCCTTCTTGTCTCGGGCCTTCCAGTGTGAGCTGTAGCCATTGATTCCCCAGTCAGCGATGCCTGCATAGATATCATTGTCCAGGTATGAAGTATCGCCTGTCAAGTGTTCATCCCAGAGACAGCTGCACTGTCCTTGTCTATGAAGAGATCAGCTAGATGTCCATCGGTGGAAAGCAATGAACACGTACGCAGAGCATCGCAGGTACACTTGGTGGATATTGCAAGCTAGCAAAGTGTAAGTCAAACGGGAAACAATGATGAGTTGGCGACTTTTTATACCTCCAAATCCATGACAGATAAGGATACCTTGGGTGTTGCAAGCACACAGGTTATAGCAGTCTTGAACTTGTAAGATCCAACTTGGAGCAGATTCCGATTCGGACTCATTTCGGGTTTTCAAGCGTGTGCTGCCTTCCTCCGCCTTGTCCGAGGATTCCGTTGCTTGACGACATCGGGCCAGATCGTAACCCGGCAGCTCTTCACACATGAAATGCCATCCCCAAGCAGATGGAAGCATCGAGGTGTCTCGCGCAACAGAGTTCTCTCGAAGGTTCGGCAAAGCGTCATCCCGCTCAGTTGGCGCTCCGATGCTGAGACCGAGGATGCTGACGAGGGCAAGGAAGAAGGCGATCGCAGGACGGGAAGACAACATCGCTGGGGATGAATCTGGCGCTGGGTCGGGCAGGCCCTCAATATATCAAGGAAATAAGCACAAGCTCGAGAAGCTCAAAAGAGAGGTGAAGACAAAAGCCAGCTCTGGTGAGGAAGATGTCTGGGGGAGATGTGATTGAGAGTGCAATGAAGACGTTGAGGATTAGGCCAGAGAGCGCGACAGCGGCGAAGAGCACCAATGCATCCTGGAAGGCGCAGTCTGGCCTTGATTCATTTCTTTATCCCTTCATCTGTTTCGTCATTTCTTCACTTCTTCGTTCGCTGCTCCTGTCTCCTTCTCTGCTCCGGGCTTCTTTTCCGACTGCTCCTTCTCCAGGTCCTTGATCTCGATGATCTGTCAATAGGCTCAGCACTCGGTCACTGCAAGCATCTCACACTTTGAACAAGCCTACGTTGTTACCTGGCTCACAGTCAGTTTCTCATCATTTTGCACTCATTGGGAGCTCGTCTACAGTCGGCACAGTGACCCCAATCGCCCTCCTTGGTCAAATCTACCCTCCCCCCGCAATTCGGGCACTTTGGCATTCTCGGGTAGTGGAGAGCTCGCGTAGAGGTAGGTATCCGAGGTGCGATCTAGTACAAAGAGCAGGCCGGAGAAAAAATCGAAAAAATCGAGTGATGCAGGTCTCGGATGAATTGGCGAACGTACTGAAGTGAGGGACAGTGGAATTGGACGAGATGGCAAAAAGCCGTACAAAAGAGAAATGCATGGTTGAGCGGCGTTACTTACGTAAGCATTCGCTTCAGGCAGGTAAGCATTAGGCATGTACAAACGACATTCGAAGCACGCAGATTGATTGATATTGAGGAGGTTGACAAAGGTCATTAAACGCGACAAGAAGTGAAATGGCTTGAGCTATTTGGTTGGGCATGATCGCACACTCATTTCCATTGCTTTCCTATGGCTTTTCCATTCGTTCCCTGTGACCCCTTTTGACCACGCGGACCGGTATGACCATTGCTGATCTCTTCCGATGCGTTCTCGCCCAGGCTCTTCCACACCTCGGAGATTGTGGCCCGATGTCGTGGAAGCACAGAATACTGCAGACCATACATCTCACTCCGTCCCAAAGGCGGCACGAACCGGCCTGTAAGCAGTCTGAAAACGACCTTTGGAGACAAATAGTGCTGGCGGATGCGTGCCCAAAGCTGAAAGTATTGCTCAAAGATATGTCGCAGTGACAAGGGCATAGAAGTCAAGCGGATATATGCCACGCTGGTGGTAGCATTCTCTTCGTCCTCGTCCTCGCTGTCATCGTCACCCTCCTCTTGATCTCCTTCACGCTCCGTCTCATCCTGGTACGGTAGCCGACTCTGCTCAAAGTCCAATAGCTCAAAGTGAATACCGCCTGGTAGGCGTTTACTGTCTTTGATCCGGAGCATCAATGCAAACAAAGGGAAGTGGTTGAGACAGGCCAGACACGTGTCCAGGGTGGCTTTCAACGAGATGATTGCCATCCGAGCCGAAGCAAATGTCAAATAGAAGACGACGACAGTCGGCAGGAGGAAAAATAGCAACGTAAACAGGATCGTACCAAGGAGAAGCTGGTCCAGGTCATAGTCGCAGTTGTCGATTCGGTTCCGGAGCACATTCCTCTTCTTGCCTCGGAATAGGTGGAAGAGGCTAATAATGATGGTAAGTTGCCAGTTGAAGATCCGCGCACTCGCCACATAGAATGAGTAGATGTGAATCGTCAACAAGCTCAAGAGATCCGAGAAGATGGCAATCGGCATACTTGCTCCGGCGAAGGAGGAAAACCCGATAACATAGACGATCGTTGGCAGCCGAGGCAGAATGAGCACAACGGTTGTCGAGGACCAATACTCAATCACCCACAAAAACAGATCACCCAGAAATGCTGCAAGCTCGGTGTTGAGTTTCAAGCCGCCTGGGTAGGACATGAGCCACCGAATCATCCGCTTGAGTCCTTCAATAGTATACTCATTCAAAACACCGCCAATGAGCTGCGACGTGGCCTGGGCATTGTCACTAATGAAGCTCCCAAGCGCGATTCCAATGATGACATCGTTCGCCACCAGCCAAAGGGAGTTATAGAAGCGGATATAGTCGCTGTTCGTTGTTGGGAACGAGGACCAGGTCGCATTGCGTCGTCGCAGGAGTGAGTATTGCGTTGGATAATAGGAAAATTGCTGCAGCCTCAAATGGACTTGTTGGCAACAGGCCGAAATGTCCTTGAGCGCTATGGTTCCAGTGATGGGCTGACGACTCTCTGGAAGTGGGAACCTCTGTAACGGCAGTGGCCACTCAAGAATTTGTAGGAGGCCCTCTGCAACGATCCGATGCCCAATGATCGCGATCTTAAAGACGTACAGTAAGGTCGGGAAGGCGTAGGTCATAAACAATGCCCAGACCCACCACGCGGCGAAAGCGTAGAGAGATTGCGCAGATTCCACAACCCTTTCACCCACAGACAAACTTCGCTTCCTTCGGGGACCTACCAGGGGAGTATTCTTTTGCAGCAAATCGGCCACTTCTTGGGCACAGTTGATCTGGCGAAGGATAGCCGGCAACGCCAGGACTTTCTTTGTGGGAACATGCCGAACCACAGTATGAAATCGAAGTTTGGAAACCAGTTGAGAGACTCTCTGGCGCTCCTTCTCTTCCTGAATCTCGACCTCGTCCGACTTGTGATGTGGCTCTTGCGTCGACGAGTGGTCTCGTCCCAGAGCGAGTGATATGGGGTCAAGAGACATATATTGCATTTGGGTAGGATTGGGCGGGTCGAAAAGGACAATCTGCAGAGCCAGGCCCGTTTCCGGTGGACAGAACACGTACGGTCTTCTGGAACCAGGGATTGTAAAGGCGCAAATTTTTGTCGGTTCAAAAGCATCGGGTGGGTCGGGGTGATTCAGTGTGCCCAAGACGCTCATGTGCGGCCGGTCACATAGTTGAAAGATTCGAGCAACAGGATAAGGGCTGTTGCGGAAAAGTGTGCCTACACGGAGGGCGGTTTCGACACTGCGAGTCTGCTCCGGTCAGCGAAGAATCCCGATCATTCGGCTTAATCGAAACCGACCTCGACATCTTCCAGCACCGTAATGACAAACAAATCGAGGTCTGAATTCCTCCATCCGACTATTACACCGGGTGTGGTTGAGCGAGTAAGGCTATTTGGCCAAAACACCCGTAGCATGCCATCGCTATTCTCGACCATGATATCATGTTGTCAAGCCTCAGAAAGACCCTCTTCGGCGCAATTGTTCGCGGGCGGAGATCCCATGCGCCGCGAACCGAGGATGCTGCGATTGTTCAGCATTGCGACAAGTGTGTCTCGAAATGACTCACCTGCGTCGATTCCAAGGCAGCGATTCGCTCGAGGGGAATGGCAAGGAGGACGAAGATGAGGGAAAGAATGGCAAAGGCTTGGGCTGAGCGCGCCTATTGAGTACATTAGCTTGTCTGCATGCCATCGCGAGATCAACATACAAAGACACCGTGGTCCCAGGCAAATAGGGCTAGCTCGTATAGTCGAGTGACGAGATCCCAGCGAGCAGTGATATAGCCGGCAACGAAGATGCCAATCGCCAACGAGGAGAACGGGTGCATGCGCGCTGAGTGACTGAGGGCGGAATGAGAGTCTTACCGACAATCGATGCGCGTCGGCTTGGGATCGAGCAAAAGACTCTGAAGTAAGGCGCTCAGGCTCGTTAGGCTTCCACGACTATGGTGCTAAGTAGCAGGTCATGTTGAAGCAGGCTTCGAGTTAGAGATGTCGAAGGAGAACGTGTCGAGGGTCTCCTCTGAAGCTGGCTGCAGCGCGGCAAAACTCCGGGAATACTACGGATAAGTATACGACCAGTAACGGCAACTCCTCTCCAGTGTTTGCAGAAGCTCCGGGATCCGTTTGATCTGAGGTCACACATGCCGAAATTGCGTTACATCTGTCTTCAAAGACGGTCTATGTAGCAGGACGGGCCAATTCTACCCAGACGACGGTTCCCTGCATCAAAAGTGTCGGACGCATTTGGGATAGCAGCAACGAACGCCGCCAGCTCTCAGCTGAGAAAGGTGCACAATGTCCATATTGGCAGTGAGCTACAATATAATCACAGTATCAAATGGAACTACTCAGCCAGTGTCCCTCTACTGAAAAGGCTGTTGATATCCCCGGAAGCAGCTTGTATGAAGTTGACCCGAATGACACCGGTGCTCTCTGTGCTAAATTCACTAGCGGTCGATCGTCCGGCATTAGCGCCGGATAGCGCCGAAACGTTATGGTCCTCTGGTGTCCACAGCTGAGCTTCACAACTCCTCACTTCATCGTAGACTACTGTCATCTGTATCACACCATCCAACATGATTTGACAAAGATTACCTGAAGATGCAAAGCTTGTCAAAGGACGGGATCCAGAAAACTGCCAATCTGTGTGACAGACCTGTGCGAATCTGTTTCGCGTGGGAAATGAGACGTTGCAGGTAGCCGACACCGGGGGTGCGCCAGCCTCCGCATTTTGATATGAGCGAGGTATGAAAGAGGCATAGCTCGTGAAGAGCACTCAACGTCTGCCAAAGACAGCAGCAGGTAGACTCAAGTTTCTACCTGTGGCATTGTCAGCACCCGTGGCGCCAGCAGGAGACCCAGCTGAGAAAGAATACTCTGTCTACCTGTCTGTCGGGAGGGTGCATTATCGTTGAGGAGGAACGGCCGGCTGTCTTCCTATTGAATCCGAAGCAGGAAGTTTCCGCGCCCAACATTCCCCTCCCGTCAATCGACCCGAGTGATCTGGGAGAGTGAGGGCAAGAGCCGAGAGGGAGAGGGTCTGGGTATCGCCCGGATCATTGCATCGCATCGCATCGCCGCTGCCTGGGCTCGGCAGCAGTGATCTGATCTGATCTGGCCGTTTGATCCTGAGAGTTCCGGCCAACCGCGTCGCAGGATCGCAGAATCCGGCACTGGCTGTGAATTGCCAGATCGCACTAGTGCCCAGGGTCGATCTGCTGCGGTTTTCCCCTCTATAAGATTCCTCCTTCATCTGTCTCCCACACCTCGACTCTTACTACCACCAAATACCTGTTCAAGCCCCATCAACACTCTCTGCGTCGCTCTTTTGGCCCAGGCTTACTCTTGAACTTGGATACCCATTACTCTTACGCATCACATTCTACCAACAGTCCTCTTTCCCCCACATCTTTCACCATGCAGGTTGGTCCTTCATCGGCCTCTTGGTCGCCAGCCTCATGACCTTTTCTCTCAGTGAGTTTGCGCAGATTTGTGTCTGCCTTGCGCCTTACTGACTTGCAGCAGGCCATACTCTCAACCTTGGTGCGCGTGGCAATGTCATTGCCGCTTTGGAAGGTGAGATGACTTCAATTCTGCTCACCCCGATTGACCACCAATGACTGACAATTGTGTAGCCAGAGACTTGACTCCAGAGCAGATCATGCATATCGTCAACCTCGTGCCTCGCAGTAAGCTACAAACTCACTGGCCTTAGAGATCCGCTAACTTTGGTTTCAGATGAGCCTGTTACTGTCACCGTCACCGCGCCCGACTGCGCTCCAAATCTCCCACCTGCTGGTCCTCCCTCCGAGTCTGCTTCCGTGGTGACCGTAACCTCTGTTGGCTCGACCACTACCGCTTCCACCACTACCACTGTTCTCCCTCCTGCGTCGACCGCACCCTCTGTCGTCTCCTCCGAGACCCCAGCCTTGACTCCAGGTGTTCCGAACACTCCTCCTGTCGAATCGCCCCCTGCGAGTTCTTCCAGCACGGTTGAGAGCAGTGCCGTTCCCCCTCCGGAGACACCTCCTCCAACTCCAACTCTTGCTTCGACCAGTGTTGTTGAGACTTCCTCTTCTACCACAACTGAAACAGTCGTCTCCACAACTACCTCAATCCACACTTCCACCACTGCGACAAGCTCTACTCCACCTGCCCCTCCCAATGCGAATGTTGGCAACTCGGATGGTGTCAACATTGGCCTGATGGGACTTGTGGCGGTGTTGGTCCTTGCTTAGGTGCATCCTTACCACCAAGATACCCTGACGCTCTTTGCAGCTATGTCTGCCATGTACACAACATGCCGCACATCAGCGTATGCAGATGACCGCAGAGACGAAGCTCACATACGAGGTTTATGAAAAATAAGACGTCAACACTAGCTTTTTTCAACGAACGCCACACAACACTTTCGATTGCCAGCAAGACAGGGAGAGACATACTTGTCCAGCTTTTTTTTCCTTCCAGCTAGGTCACCTTGGTTTGATCAAAAATTACCTATGGTCATGGCATGCCGGTACCTCTTGCGTTGGATCAGGAATCGAACATAATTGCTATTGCGCCCTAATACGGTTCCGCTCATTACAGTTGGCGAGTGATCACCCATGATGGTCCTTGATACCTTAGCTAGATCCAAACACAAAAACAAGGAAATTGCTTCAAGCAACAAATCAATAGTTCTTCTCTTGACTTTCACTCATGTGCATGTAGCCCCCAGTGGCCCCCAACAGCACCCATTCATACCTATAGGCACTGCCCTCGCCTCAGCTTGGTTCGGGCACTGGCTCTGAGATGAGCAGCCCCTCGCTTCTGATGTACGTATGAGGGCACCGGAGAGGGCTCATGATCATTTCTCACACCTTAATCACTTTCATTCACGCCCGAAACCTTGTACTGGGTCTTCTCATGCTCATTGCGCCGTAATGCCACTGCCCTTGCACAAGGCTGAGGATCTCGGTGAATCTTCGGCTATGTGTTTGCTTGTCTGTCACTTTCGCGGCAACACTGTGTTTGACCAACGATGGAGTGTCTCCGGCAGGGGCGTGTCTTTCGTTTGCTTGACAGATGCTCCCAACGCCCTGTCACTTGTCTGCTGCACCGCCCTTAAGCAGATCTGTTATTCGTAACATTCGGGAAGCCTTTGGAACAGGGAGAGAGGAATGTGCATCTAGATTTATCACAGAAGGGGGGTATCTATCTAATCCTTGGTCTCGCTATATTTAAAAACACAGGGGTTTCACCAGTCCGCATGGTCATGAAATAGAGTTCGAAGCAGCCTTTTCCTTCTTGGTCTTTCGATCCTCCCACACATCCTCCCAAAATCCTTCCTTCCACAGCCTCAACACCTCGAAGCAGACCTCGACGGCAATGAGGACAATGATCGTCCACTCGAGAAACAGACCGTGCTTCTCACTCAGCCGCTCCCTCAGCACCGTGGCGATCTCCGCCGCATAATCCATCTTCTCGTTCAGCACTTTGATGCGGATCCCGACGTCTAGTGCCCGGCCCATCTGGTCGTAGTAATTTTCCAGGTGGAGTTCATGGCGCGAGTCCCAGAAGAGGTCGGGAAGAGAGTCGGTGAGTTCGGAGTAGAGGTTCAGCTGCGCGCGGAGGAGCAGGAGCTGTCCGGTCTTGCGGAGGATGAAGTCTCGGGAGAGTTTGAAGGGAAGCGGTGTACCTTTTGCCAGGAGCGCAGGAATTTCAGCTGTAGATGCAAGGTAGGTTGCCAAGTTGGTCTCAAGCTCGGCCAGCTTCGTGCTCCTTGCGAAGCCAGAAGAGAAGGCGATTTTGGTCAAGACAGTGTCGACTGTTTGGAACTGTGATTCGATATGGTCGGGCCTCTTCGTGCCTAGGATGATGGTCTCACCACGGATCATGCTGTGTTCACGGGTTTGGTCCTCGATATAGTCCAAGTCCTCGGTTTCGATTGGTTCGTTGTGAGGGTTGTCCGCTGCCGGTAGGAGAGTCCGAGTCGCGAAGTAGGAGGTGAACCCGTCGGGGAGAGCCCACGTCACTACCGTGCCGGAAGGGAATATAAAGACATCACCGACGTCTGTGGATGAAAGATCTCTGGCAGCCGGGTTCGTGGAGCGGAAGATTGACGAGATGGGAACTTGCACATGAACAACCTGAGGGAAGAGACCTGTGCCCACAGGGTCGGGTTCGTAGCCTTTGCTCCGAAGGATTTCAACAACCTTGCCCAGATCAAACTGGTCTGCAACAGCATATGCGGTCACCACCTTCGGTGTCTCGTTGCCCTCCTGCGCCCTGACACCTGACTTGACAAGGTTTCCTGATTTGGATATTTGAGCCTCCAATCCTACTCTCCGCAGTGAAGTCTTCGCCGCCGGCGACCGTGCCGTCTTCCGTCTTTGGGTCGAGGCTGTGGCCAGTTCCTCATTTGCGTCGCCTTTCTGTCCATCTCTCTTGAGCGCGGTTTGACTCAGCAACGAGGGACTTGAGGAGAAGAAATCGCGACGTCGGGGGCGCTGGAAGATGGGGGATGCGTGAAGCGGCCGGAAGCCAGGTTGACGGAGCAGATCAGACCCGGCTCTTCGACAGCCGGTGTAGACAAACGGAGTCCCGAGACTCAACATTGGGCGCATGGACGCCGGTCGCATCGTAAAATCGGCGGCGCATGGTCGTCCTTCCGAATGGCCCCTTGCATCTCCAACATGGAAAAGAATCTCAGTTGGAGCTAACCTGCATATCGTGACTCTGTCCTCCGCCGCAGGCGCAAGGCTGGCGCAGCCTTGGCGCTCGTCACTTCGAACTGCTGTCAAAGGTCATCGATCCTCTCCTCCGCACGCGAGTTGTAGAAGTCGCGTACAGATGACGCGCTATTAACTCTGCGCATCCTGGATGGCGGCTGGAGATGGCTCATCTGAGCCAAGCGACGATGAAAAGCCCCAAGATCCTCCCAGATACCCCGCGAAGCCTACGAAGCCCGATTCGACTGGCGATGAGTCTGAGGAAGATGAAGAGGACGAAGAGGAGGAGGAGGAGCCCCGGCTCAAATATGCGACCCTGACGAAGAGTGTGAACTCTGTGTATCGCAATGGAGACGCTACGAGCGCGTTCCTCGTGGCTGGGGATAAAATGGCAAGTTGAGGTTCTAACAGCTCAATTGATGTGGACTGCGTCCTGACTGATGCTCTCGCTGTCTAGATCGTGGGCACTCACAATGGAAACATCGTATGTTGGCGTATTCTTCCAGTAAACCACTACTTACACATTGGCAGCACGTGTTCTCTCTGCCGTCTTTCACTTCGTTACGCGTGTATCATGCTCACTCGGCGAGCATTTCTGCCATCTCAATCTCCCCATACAACCCACCCATTCCAGGTCTCCGTCCCGAACCACCACAGAAGCTACCAGCTGAGACTGCTACACCGACGGATAAATCTCCCTCGAGCTCCCCGGCGCCAAAGAGCAAGCAACAACAACCCCTTCTTCCCAATATCCCATCGAATCAGATATATATTGCAACGTCCTCCATTGATGGCAACGTGTGCATTGCCTCTTTGATCGATCCACGAGATGTCCAGCTCCGAAATTTTGGACGTCCTGTACAGACTGTGGCGCTTTCACCTGAATACAAGTCAGACAAAAGCTACCTTTCCGGTGGGCAAGCTGGGAGCTTGGTTTTGACCACGGGTGGACAAGCCGGGAAAAGTGCCAATGCAACGACAACGGGCGCTGCAGCTGCCGCCTCTGGCTGGCTTGGTTCTATTGGTCTTGGGGCAAATACCGGGTCGGACAAGGTCCTGCACAGTGGCGAAGGTACCATCAACACAATCAAATGGTCGTTGTCGGGAAGATATGTTCTTTGGGTCAATGAACAGGGCATCAAGATCATGAGGTCGAATCTGAAATTGGAAAGTGGAGAATCAAGTCTGGAATGGAAACGAATAAGCCACATCGACAGACCGAACCGTCCAGGCTGGGAAGATATGGCGGGGGTTTGGAAGGCGCGCGCTGAATGGATCGATCGCGACAATCTTGAAGCTGATGATGATTCGCTTCTCAGCGCTGTGGCAAACGGCACATCTCAAAAACCAGAACCTAAGAAGGCCAAAGCGGAGGAAATATTGGTAGGCTGGGGAGATTCGGCATGGATAATCAAGGTCTACCCAGGATCTTCTGAACGTGAGAACAAAATTGGACGCGCAGAAGTTGCTACGATGTGAGTTCTTCTTTGTTGAAATGGCACCGACACTGACCTTTGAACAGTATACGATTTGATGACTGTACAATATCTGGAATTTCGCTTTATACCCCCAGCCTGCTTTTGGTGCTTGCGTACATGGAAAAGAAGAAAGGAAACGGCTCGGCATCCGAAGATGTCGAAGGAGGCAAACGAGGTCGACGAACTCGCCACAACGCATTGGAACCAGAATTGCGTTTGGTAGACATCAAGACGAAGGAGGAAGTTGACACCGACACCTTGACTGTGAGCAGATTTGAGACTCTTTCAGCCTCGGACTACCACCTCGCCGTTCTTCCTCCCATACGAGTTCCCGCTGCTCTCGTGCAGAGAGGATATCTCGGCACACTGGGCTCAGGTATGAGCACGGTTGGTTCCGGCCTTTATACTGGCGTCGAAACCGTCGGCCAGGGAATGTGGGATGCAACAATGTACGGCCCACGAATGCTGGGTGCGAACCGGATCTTCAGTGGAGCTGAGAGTGTTCGAAGTGGCATGAGCGGTCCTGACCGAAGTGGGAGCATGAGAGAACGTAACTACTTGACCGGCTGGATCCCTGGATTTGGCACGAGCGACAACAATGCTCGCGAAGACATGAACGCCATGGTAACCGCGCAAAGCATGAAGATTTTCATATACAGTCCCTATGACTGTATCGTCGCCATCAAACGAAATCTCAACGATCGAACTCAGTGGCTGGTGGACAACAAACGATACCGCGAAGCTTGGGAATTGGTCGACCAGCATCCCGAAGCTGCTGGAACCATCTCCGAGCCTTCCGACTCCTCTACACCACCAAGTCCGTCTAAGACAAGCTCTCTCTCCAAGGTTGCATCCGCTGTCCCTCCAAGCCCAAGCCAGACATGCCAGAAAGCGACGCTTGCTGAATTCTTTGCCGACACCACATCCATCACGAGTTCCGCTCAAGTGAAGACGAAGACCCAATACTCTGCTGCGGAAAAAGAAAAACGCAAAATTGGCGAGCTCTGGCTCAAACAACTTGTCGATGGCAAGAAATGGGTCGAAGCAGGCGAGGTTGCTGCAAAAGTGCTGAACACCACGACGAGATGGGAACATTGGATTTGGATTTTCATCAAAGCCGGAAGATTTGACGATGTATCACCTCACGTGCCGACTTTGGAATTGACGCCTCCTCTCCCATCTTCCATTTTCGAAATCATCCTCGGCCACTATGTCGAAGTTGACAGACGACGCTTCAAGGAGCTTCTCGACCTATGGCCGTCAGACCTATTTGAGATCAGCAGCATCACCGCTGTCATTGAGGACCAGGTGCGCTCTGGAACTGTTTCAACCGGCTCTGACGACTGGATCCTTTTGCAGGAAAGCGTCGCCAAACTTTACCTTGCTGATGGACATTACAACGAGGCTCTAAAATGTTACATTCGCCTGCAAGATGCCGACACCGCGTTGTCGCTTATCCAAGAGCATCACCTAGTCGACGCAGTCGCCGATGACATCCCAAGTTTTGTGACGCTTCGAGTGTCACCCAGCCAGTCCAAGTCTGCTTCTCTGGCGGAATTGGCGGAGCTGGCCTCTGACCCCATCAAATTGCTCGTGGATGAAGCTACAGCTGGGGTCGTCGAACCCGACCAAGTTGTTACCCAGCTTGATACTCCCGCTCTCAGGCCGTTTCTCTATTTCTATCTTCGCGCCCTGTGGCGCGGCGAAGGCACACAAGACGCGCCTGTGATCCCTCGCGTCGGCCATTCCGCAGTGGCTACATCACTTGCTGCGGACTCTGGCAAACAACTCGTCGAGGAATTTGCCGATACTGCGGTAGATCTCTTCGCAGAGTATGATCAAGAACTGCTGATGGAATTTCTGCAAGCGTCCACAGCCTACACCTTTGAAAAGGCGGTGAGTATTTGCGAGAAAAGGCATTACGTGGAGGAGCTGGTCTACCTATTGAGCAAGACGGGCCAGATGAAGAAAGCATTGTTCTTGATCATCGACGAGCTCAAAGACGTCTCGAAAGCCATATCCTTCGCGAAAGAGCAAGATGACCAAGGCCTCTGGGATGACTTCCTCGAGTACAGTATGTCAAGGCCGAGATTCATCTCAGGTTTGCTCGCCGGAGTTGGAACCGCTATCGACCCAATCACGCTGGTAAAGCGAATACCATCTGGGCTTGAAGTCGAGGGCCTGAAGGATGGTCTGAAGAAGATGATTCGGGAATATGATTTGCAGGACAGTATCAGCTCCGGGGTCGCAAAAGTTCTCAGCAGTGAAGTCGCTGTTGGTATGGACACACTCCGACGAGGCAGAAGGAAGGGCATCAAGTTCGATGTCTTCAATGGCCTTCCTCCACGAAAGCGACCGATCGTGAAGGACGACGACGGCATGAACAATGATTTGAGGCAGAGGGAGAAAGCCGAGACCGAATACGAATCTGAAATGCAGCAAGGCCATTGTGCGTCCTGCCACAAAGCCTTCCACGATAGCGAGAGCGAAACACTGGTAGGATTCGCCTGTGGTCATGTTTACCATGTCTCTCATCTTCTCCGGGGCCCCGAAGCGGAAGGGGTTGAGGTTCTCCTCCCACAGAAGACGGCTGACCAGGAGGACGATACCGACGGCGAAGAGACCAGGTTTTCAAGATCCGTGGGGCCGAAAGTCACAAACGCGCGCTTGCTGAAAGATAAAATACAAACTGTTGGCGGGTGTGCAGTATGCAAGGGGTCGAGAGACAAAGTGGAGGCGGTGGGTGGCTGATCGTGGCCTTTTGGCAACACGATGCTGACTTGGCCTGGCACTGCATTCAGCCTCCGTGGAGGCCCTGTTCCATCCCAGGACCAGCCTCGCCAATCTCGACGCCACCGTGATCCCTCGGGGGGCTACCAGAAAGCAGAGACAGACAGATATGGAGAACAGTACATCCTCTACAGACGCAAGCACCAGAATTTGGGGAAGAAATTCTTGCACCGCTATGCTGTTCCTTTCTCATGTGTCTTTTGCCTTCTTTCTACGTCGTCCTTACTCAAAGGCCCCCCTTCCCTTCTCTTGGTTGGCCCTCCCGGAGAACAAACACTACGGACTAAGGTTCAACGAGGCTCGCTGAAAGACAGAAAAGATGACTCGATCAAGGATTTATCTAGCGCCCGAAGCCTCAAAGCTACGCCGCCACGTGGGCCCCCAAGTGCTTACTTCTACCCCGTGTTGTACCTCCGCTTATCTCGTGGCCTTGGACAGGGGGTCCGGGGGCCCCTACAGGATCAGATACGTACTGTACGTACCGAGTACCTTACTCGGGACAGGAGATCCTCCGCGACGATCGACCGCGGTCGAATCGCGAGGCATATGCCCGAGGCGAAAGGCCGCTACCTACATACAAGTCCTCCGTGCTCCGTACTTGTCCTTGGATTACTTGGATTAGTTACCGAAGATGTGTGATTATGAGGAGATGCGGGATTCTAATCGCCTCTGTAAGGTTGGCTTATGTTGGCCAAGGGAAGTGGTGAAAGTATTGGTCTTCGTTCAAAACCCAAGAGGGAGAAAGGCTATGACATATGCCCCAGCATCAAGTCTTGTGGGCCTCCTGCTTTCATCCAAACCAGGATATCTCTCACTCTCCAAGAATCCACTCCAACATTCCTCTGACACGAGGACTCCCTTGGCCTCATGAATCCGGAGCTGTCGACGTCTACTGTCCGTGAGAAACCGAGTGGCTTTCTCCTCAAGACACCCTTTTGACTTCCTCGCCTCCATATGATGGATGGTCGATTTCTGCAGCCTGTGATGCGTCCGGACATTTGCTTGGTCGACGCTCTTTAGCTCTAGGCCAAGGTTGGTAGCTTCTCTCGCGGTTTTCATTCGCCTTTTCCTCAGAGCGACTGATACTGTTTATACTCTCTTGTGTGGTCTGTGCCAAAAACGGCTGGACTGACTGTGTGATCTTCACGTCTTCAAGGAGTAGAATACAGAAGTCAGTCAGTCGCCTCTCCCGGGCGAGACGAATGCAAACGTCCTCTTGAGCGATACACTTGACGTTTCGCTGTTTCCAGAGGCAAAGCAGGTGCTGCTGGAGTTTTGACACTCGAAGAGTTCACTGTGGCCTTTGCATGACAGTTTGTGCAATCAATGTCGATGATGCACGCAGCTCTGCGGTCATTTATCGCAAGTCCACTATCAGCAGTGCCGTTTGTCGTCCCTCGACGAACAACTGTTGACGTGGCGATTGTATCGGCTCAACAGCTCATCCCTGAGCATTTGCTTTTCTTTCGGCCATGAAGCTCCTCACGCCCTCGATCCGATTGACAAAGAACATGCGCTTTTTGTCGTTCTTCCACACCAACACGCCAATCTCGTCGGCGTACCGACAGGGCCCCTCATAGTCGGCGTGGTTGGGGAAATCCTTCAGCAGAAAGCCGGGAGTGGTGGTCATACGGTCGCGCTCGAGCTGCCACAGATGGATCTGATCGAGGATGGTGGCTGGGAGGATTGGTATGACACGCCCTTGGGGCTCCGTGCTGCGGGCTTGCAGGGCTGCCTGTTCGGCCTGCGCGTGACGTCGCATCTGCGGATGTGCATGTGACGTGAGGTACGAGATGATCTGCTCGGCGGTGATGCCAGCTTGGATGGCGCGCTGGACGGAAGATTTGCTCATCTTCCCGGTCACTAGGTTTGGGTGGCGTGAGCGGAGGTTAACAAACAGCGAAAGGAGGGCGATTTGCAGCGGCGATGAAGTATACGCGTAGACGCGGTAGTTGGTTTCAACGACGATGAAGCCTTTGGACGTGGTGGATGATGATGTACTGAGGGAAGAACCGATGGTCGTGTTGGTGGCGGAGAGAGCGGCACTCGAGTCCGACGTCAACGTGGTGGCGAGCCGTGTCGGGTAGAAGTAGTCCACCGGGGTGCCGTCGTCTAGCATGGGCTGGTAAACGATGCCAAAAGATACCAGATCGGAAAGACAGCGTTGCTGAGTCTCGTCCAGAGTTGCGGTAGAGTATGCCAGGCCAAGTTCCAAGGACGAGACAAGAAACAGGAATGACAAGACGTCGACTTTATCCATGTCAAAGACCTCGGCGTTGTCGACGTAGAGAAATAGAATGGCCCAGATCTGGGTGTTGATATCTTGGAGGACGAATGCAAAGCCCTCCTTGGTGATTTTGGCCGTCTGGCCTCGACTGTATGTGCCGCTGACCTCAATAAGATGACCGGCCTTCAGTAGTTCAATGACCCCCGGTGATGGATCAATGGCGGCCGACTGCTCTGTTTCCAGTGGAATCGCTGAGGATCCCACCATGTATCCCAAGATGCCCTCCCATCGTTGGCGCGAGTACTCATCCAGCTCGGCAATGGACACCTTGCGACTTCCCGGCACATTTGCGACCTGGCCAAAAGATCTGTTGTCGCCAGCGCCCGTTAGCGCGCGACGGAGTGATCGAGCAAAGTCAGGCGTCAATGCGTAGGCTCTCGCCGAATCGGATGTAACGTCTCGAAAGATGTGATAACGGTGCAGCAGATCAAGGGCCTGCTCGCGCTCCCCACGGCTCGAATCCTTGACAAACAGTTCCAGCTGCTTGACGGGCATGGGACGAGGAATGTAGAGCAGCATCATCACGAAAGATTTGGCTAAACTGGAAAGCCGTTTCCTGAAAATCGCCAGCGCAGATGACGGACTCCGATACAGGCGGTAGAACTGGGTGCCTGGAAGGGTCTCGAGGTACTCCCACGACTGGAGCGTTGTGTCTGCCATTTTGATAGCTGAGGGTGATTGAGGTGAAACACATGCATTAAAACCCCCTTAATAGCTTGGAACAGCTGTCATGTTGATGTGAAGCTGACCATTTTGTCGACATGAGGGAGACACATGAAGTGAAGATGATGATGGTGCAAGTGCAAGTTGCAACCTGCGATCGAAAAAATGGTGACAAACTTGCCAAGCTATATGCATTTTCGGGGTAAGCGTCATGCTGTTTTAAGGACGCTTCAAGACCACCTCTATCGGGAGAAATACGGATACACGGCCCTAATCAGACCTTGGAGCTTATTTAGAAAACGTTCGAGCGATCGCACAACTCGCAACTGTGGCAGGCTTTACTTTTTAGATGTGATAGAGATAACATTCGGCCGACGACGCCTCTGGAATCTGGAGGCGGATTGATCAGGTATCAGAGCGTGCTCGAGTACAATACGAGCGAAGGTTAGCGTATCCGCTAGCTTGGGAGCCATGGTCTTCTGCCCAATCATCAAGTACATAGTTCCCCATTAGCACCGGCGGGAACTTGGAAGACTCCTCATCTCCGACAGTTCAACTTCAACTTCCATGACGCGGGCTCTCGTTTAATAAAACACGGGGCGAGACCGACCTCCCGCCGACAAAACAACTTCGCCTGCAGTCCAAAACAATTTTAATCATCCTTCTCGTGGCCCCGAATACCATACTGACTGTATCGGGCTAAGGACAGTTTCCCCCACCGCCATGACTGCAGATGTCCGATCAGATCAGCCAGCTGCAAGAGGCAACACGATCAGCCGCAAGCGAAAAGCGCACAAGAAATCGAGATTGGGATGTCGGAATTGTAAGCTGCGGCGGGTGAAATGCGATGAAACTCGACCGATGTGCGAAGGGTGCCTGGGTTTTGGAGTCTCATGCAACTACGACCCAGCCATTCCAGACTTGCAGCCACTTCGTCAAGCCATGGAAGCCGTTCAGATGAGCGCCGCGATCAATATGTCTCCGCTCTCTCCCTCTGAGTACGCCGTGGATCTAATAAAGGCCTCACTGGTGCATGACGACTCGAGCTCTCATCGCCACCGTGAGGTAATGCGCTTCAACGCCTCGGACCTTGCGCGTCTGGACAAATTCCAGTCGAGAACCGTCCTGACCATCGGAACAAAGATAGCTTCTCGCACGTACCAGAAGGAGATCGTCCGCCTCGCTTGTTCACATCGTTTCCTCATGCACCTCGTCCAATCAGTGACCGCTTCTCACGACCGCTACTTGGATGGCATGGCCACGTCGAGGCCGAGCGCGTCCGAAGCCTACCACATGAGCCAAGCCTTGACAACATTCCAAACGATCTTGTCTCGCCCTGTTCAACCGGATGATCGCGATTCCTTGTTTGTCGCCGCCTCTTTGATCGGGATCATAGCATTCTTCAACCTGGAGGCCTCTTCAGTCGAAGATGTGTGGCCGTTTCAAGAGCTTGACCTGGGATGGCTCACACTGAGCGATGGAAAGCGTGCCGTTTGGCGCCTCTCGACTCCATGGCGCGAGGATTCGATCTGGCATGCACTCATACTGGCTCACGGGCAGGCTCATGAAGCAAAAGGGACAAGAGAAAGGCGTCTAGCGTTTTCGCCTTCGATCTTTGACCATCTCTGCCCCGAAGAAGACGACACACCCGCAGCCGCCACCAACCCTTATCACAAGACTGCCCGGGAACTCATCGCTTTGCTCCAGCTGGAATGCAACGACGACACGTGGATGAGGTATATCATGTTCATCTGTCAAACAGATCCCATGTTCAAAGGGCTACTTGTACGCAAGGACCCCTGGGCAATGCTTCTATTACTGTATTGGTACATGAAGCTGTGCAGAGGAGTGTGGTGGGTGTCATCTCGGTGTATCTTACAAGGGAAGGCAATCTGTCGGTATCTGAAACGATACCACTCGGACGATCGGCTTCTCCAGGAGGCTTTGGCACTGCCAGATAGGGAGTTGGAAGCCGCGCATTTGGAAGGCTGGGGAGGGATCTCGACGTCTGTTTTGAATCCATGAAACCCATGGGAATCTTCGATCTACTAAAGCATGAATGATCTTCTCTCCCTCTCATGAGCATACCGTTGTAGCAAAGTGTGTGAGCGCCGCTTTTAGCATCGATTTCCGGCATTGCGCCACCGGCAAAATAGCGGGGAAAACGGTACGGTGAAGCCTTGAGACATGAGAAGTAGTCCGTCGGAGTGCATTCTCCAAGAATGCTGAACTGATATCACTCTCACACTCTTTCTCGCAGCTTCATTCATGACCTACAACCCCACTTCCTTCTTCTTCGCCGCCGAAGCTCAGTCCTGCACTGTTGTACATTGAAGGAGTACTTCTCAGCAGAACTCCTGGTGAAAGCTTTCGGCCCCGGGATCCCTCCTTTTTCTTTTCAGCCCGGGACGGAGAAAGGTTGTAGATCCATCTCCTGCGCAACAATGTCGGCGTTGAAATTCGTGCGCTCGGTGCGTGTTTGCAATCTACAAGCGTCTGTAGGGACTTTCACTGATTTATTCAGGTATGGGAGTCGTTTCGTACGACTTCCGGCGTGGAACCAAGGTGAGCCCGGTGGTCAAGACCCGAACACGAATCAAGTTGACCTAATGGTTAGGTTGATCGATACTGTAAGTGCCAATCTGAAGTCCTGAAGCAGAATGATGGACGTTTTCGCCTATGGTGGTTCAATTGCGCTTCTGATCAAAATCGACGCGTCCTGCGGCCGGAAGATCTTACGCCTATCTCCCTAGATGCGGATCACAGCAGCCGAGCCTGGCAAGGTCAACTTCGAGCTTCCCATTGAGAAGCATCACACAAACCGATTAGGAATATTACACGGAGCCACCTTGGCCACCATGGTTGACACCAGCGGTTCACTTGTGCTCGCCTCACGGGGTCTATACTCGACAGGTGTTTCAACCGATCTCAGCGTAACATACCTCAACTCCGGTGGCAGAATAGGTGATTTGATAAAGGGAGAAGTCATCTGCGACAAATGTACGATAACCGCTTATCCTCGCGAGCGATGGATACATTACTAACTCCGTCCAGTTGGCAAAACTCTCGCGTATACTTCGGTCAAGTTCATGAACAAGAACAACGAGGTCGTCGCCCGAGGAAGTCACACGAAGTTCGTCGCACTCGCATGGAAAGACGAAAAGAACATCACCGAGCAGCTGAAGCCCGATGTTAACGAATCGCAAGCCAGCCAGGCCACGAGGACGAGCCTGAAGTGATGCAGCTATAATCCGTGTCTTCCCGACGCCCGCTGTGGAGGTCCCACATAGATATGTACATACTATATAAGGAAGATCTCGGCGTCCCGACCGTGACTCCGTGAGACCTCAAAACTCAGAGCCTCAGGAGAGCAGACCACATCCATGGGCTGTCAGAACCAACGTCGAACAGGGGGCTCTCAATTTCTAACCGTGGCCGAACGCGTGTCATCATTCCATCAGTGTTTCGCGGCCCTCGGCGACAAGAACAGTCGACCCAGTTTCAGGCGCTTGGCGAGACACGTTCTGAAGCCGCCGCTGGGCGGAAAGTATATAATTCGTTATCGTCATTCGACCGGAGCTTCTTGTTTATGGCTCGGCACCCCTTCCCAAGGCTTGGACATCCTCCTGGGCGTTTGTTGGCAGTTCAGCCCGATGATCTCATGGATTTCGCACAGGAACTTTATTAAGAAAAGAGCGCGTCCGACCGCTCCTGAGTGAAAGGTAGGTCTACAACACTCGACAAGGGCCTTCGAAGGCCAGAGGTAGGTGCTCGTCCGCTCCGCCTTTCACACAGATCCTGCTGCCGGCAACTGGGACGTAATGGCAGACCCGGAAACTCTCACCCCTGACGAAATCAATGAGTTTGTGTCAGCACTCGACAAGGACGGTGACGGCAACATCTCGCTCTCGGAGCTCGAGCACAAACTCGACGCTGTTTACAAGGAGCTCCAACCCGATGCCAGGCATTATCACTTGCATCACGACTCGCGGGAACATGCGCGTCACGAATTTCTTCGTAGCCTGATGGGCTCGGAGAAGGACTCGATTCCTGCCGAGGAGTTCAAGAAGACTGTCGCGTCATGGGAGATTCCGTCGCTGGAGCAGGAGAAGAAGGCCGCCAAGGAGGAGGATTCGTATTTGAACCATATCTCCTGGCCGCGAAGGCTCCGGGCGGTCTGGGAGGTTGATGGACCAGAGTATCTCTTCCTCTTCATTGTCGTCTGTTTGCAAATTGCTCTGGGGGTCTGGCAGTGTGTCAAATACGCGACTGGTGCTCAATATCAAGCGGCCTTGGGCTGGGGAGTGGGAATGGCAAAGGCTTGCGCTGGAGCACTCTACCCGACGCTGTTCTTCATGTTGCTGAGCATGTCGAGGTGGTTTTCGACGTGGATGCGCAAATCATACTACATCTCGCGCATCATCAACTGGGACTTGAGCCAGTCGTTTCACGTCAAGATCTCTTGCGTGGCTCTCGCTCTCGCGACGCTACATGCCATTGGCCATCTCACTGGCTCGTTCGTCTTTGGGAGCCGCCCAAACCGTCAGGACGCCGTTGCCGCTATCCTTGGACCCGACGCAGTTCCGCGACCTTACATAGCCTACGTGCGCTCGACACCGGGCTGGACCGGCCTCACCGCTATCGGGCTCTTCTATCTTCTCGCTCTACTCAGCATGCCGTTTATCAGGAAACGATCGTACGAAATCTTTCAGATCGGCCATTTATTGATGTTCCCTTTTATTGGCATGCTAATGGCTCACGGTACCGCCGCACTACTTCAGTTCCCTGTTCTGGGCCTCGTCCTTGCAATACCTACACTACTGGTTCTTTGTGAACGTTTAACTCGAATCTTCAGCGGCTTTCACAAGATCCCGGCTACACTTGAGGTTCTCGACGAAGAGACTGTCTCCATTAGCTGCACAATTCCAAATCGTCGCATTTGGCGATACAAGGCAGGCCAGTATGTGTTTCTGCAAGTTCCGCAGATCTCGTTCTTTCAATGGCACCCATTCACCATCTCTACGTGCATCGGGCGTAAGATGCAACTCCACATCAAGACCGACGGGGACTGGACCGAGAAGCTACGCGACCTCAAGGACCTAGAATTCGTCGGAATCGACGGTCCATATGGCGCGCCCGCCCAGCGATTCTACCAGTTCGACCAAACTATTATCGTCGGCGCAGGTATAGGGGTCACCCCATTCTCGGGTATTCTCAACGACTTGCAAGAGAGAGAGGACCACATTTGGAACCAACGTCGAGATTCTACCTCGACTAATGAGTCGCGTGAGATGCCTCAGCCTGCCGACCCCTTACCGACGCCTTCCCGCAGACACACAGCCGCCGCCGACGATAACGATACCGCCAACATGGCAACAATCAATTCCAAGTCTTTCGACTTGGAGAAATATCGCCGAGTCGATTTCCACTGGATCGTGCGCGACCAGAACCACCTGCGCTGGTTCTCCGATCTTCTGAACAAGATCTCGACGGAGTCACCTCGACGGAACCCAAACCTCGACATCCGCATCCACAACCACCTAACGAAGAAGCGCAAGGACATCTCCCTGCACGTCTATCGGTGGCTGCTTGAGAAGCACCGAACCGAAGCCCAGCCGATGTCGCCGCTCACAGGGCTCATCGCGCCGACGCATTTCGGGCGTCCGGATTTCCCCAAGATTATGAACGACCATTACGACGACATGGCCCGGCTTTTCGCGCGGGACAAGAACCGGAAGAGAAAAGTTGGCGTCTTCTTCTGCGGCGCCCCTGTGATAGGCCATGCGTTGGCCGATCTGTGCCATCAGATGACGCTTCGGGGCCGGGAGGATGGAACGGAAGTCGAGTACCATTTCATGATAGAAGTGTTTGGGTAATGTTTAGATGATGCCTTCCGCGTCGTAAGACGCACATAGATAGAAGAGAATTTCCAACTATGCTACTAGCTGAGGGAGATGTAGATCCTTGAAATGCTTGGTCGGAGTCGCTTCATGATCGCAGCAAAGGCCTACTTGAAAATAGCCAATCACAGGCTCTAAAACTCTTACCTAATCATATATCAAGTAGATCATTAAATGTCCAGGCGCAGTTTTGATTCGCCGCATCGAAACTGCGCTTTCCAAACCGCAACAAAGAATTGTCAACGCGAGAACTTCTGAGCCTCTCTCACGAGACCTGGTCATTTCGCATCGCCATGACACTCGTCCGCTGAGATCAACATGCCCCGGGGTTCGAAATCCACGCGTAGTAGCCCCGGTCTCCCCTCTACGACTTTCGTCCTCGACAACGGTGGCTACAGCCTCAAGGCCGGCTTCGCGCCCTCCGATCCTGTCGCAGACAACGATGCGCTCTCCAAGTGCCGGGTCATTCCCAACGCCCTCGTGCGCACTCGCGACAAGAGAACCTATGTTGGGTCACAATCGAGAGAGATAACGCAATGGAGCGAAGCGCTCTTCCGACGTCCCGTCGAGAATGGTCAGGTTGTGAGTTGGGAGGCAGAGAAGGAGATATGGGATCAGTCATTCTTTGATGAGCGGACGGCCAGCAAGGACTTGCTAGTGAAGAGCCCGGGAGACACTACACTGATTTTCACGGAGCCTCCCAATTCGATGCCGGCGATGCAGAAGAACGCGGACGAGATCATCATGGAAGATTGGGGTTTCGGAGGATATTCAAGGGTAATTGGTAGGTACGGCTGGAGAGTGCACGCTGTTAACGATGGACCACTGACGGATGGTGCAGGCCCAACACTGAACGCATACAACGACCTCCATCCTCTTTTTGAAGATGCCTCATACGTCAAGCCAGCAAATCCCTTTGCAGACCTTCCCGTGGAATGTGTCCTTGTGATCGACAGCGGCTATAGCCACACTACAATCACGCCGCTCTTCAACGGGCGTCCGCTGCATCGAGCAGTCCGGCGTCTCGACTTTGGCGGCAAGCACCTGACAAATCTCCTCAAAGAAATCATATCCGTGCGGCATTTCGACTTGCATCAAGATACTAAGATTGTCAACGATATCAAAGAAGACGTGTGTTACGTGAGTGATGATTTTCGAGGGGACCTGGAAAAGACGTGGAAGGGAAACAAGGGTCGTCAGAGGCCCCAATCTACGCAGCGGTTGAGTTGGGATGAGTCTTTCAAGGTCGATCGACCAAGCGCGAACGACGAAGTTCGAGTCGACTACATCCTTCCGGACGGAATCCATCTTCAGAGAGGCTTCAGCCGACCGCACGACCCTTCGCCAGCGGCCCGAAAGCGCAAGCAAGCCGCTCTAGCCATGTCGGGCTCTTCGGATGCGGAAATTTCAATGACATTAGGAAACGAACGGTTTTCCATCCCTGAAATCATCTTCTCTCCCGCCGATATTGGGTCCAAGCAACCTGGACTCCCAGATATTGTGATGCAGTCCCTCTCAGTGCTTCCTCCACTTGTCCAAGCCACGATGTTGAGCAACGTCCTCGTGGTCGGTGGAAATGCAAAGATCGCTGGGTTCGTCGAGAGGATTGAAGCCGAACTTCGATCGAGGATCAAGACCGAGTGGACAGTCCGTGTGCGCAAGATGCAGGATCCCATCACTTCGACCTGGCTTGGAGGTGCGAGAATGGCGAGTGAATTCCCTGGGATCGTCAGAGAGTACGGCGTCACGAGAGACGAGTATTTAGAACATGGCAGCGCGTGGATCGCGAGACGGTTCGTCTCTGGGGGGAGTGGAAAAGGCCCTTGAGAGATGGCAGTGGTGATCTCTGCAACACCTTCAAATTCATCCTCCCTTGAGGGATGGCCGTTCGCAGGTGCAATTGCGCCAATGGATAGTGGCCCTATCCCAGCAGCCGCTGGAATTTCCCGGGCAATGAGACTCGCGGAGAACACGAGGGCTTGGAAAACGAATCCAAGGGATCGTGCACACAGCCACAACCCGACTTCTGCCAGGCGAATGGTTTACCTCCTTCCCTGAGCGACCCCGCCGTCATGGTCACCCTCCAAGGGAGTTGATCTTGCGGCCTGTACGGCTGGCCGGGTGCGGCGAGAGTCTTCTCAGGAGTTATCCTCCGGCGAAGACTCACAGGGAGAGCAAGGCAGCAATGGTTGCCATCGGATCGATACCACGATGACGAGCCTGTCTTCTGGTCACGACGACCTAGATTGCGAGGGATATCTCAGCCCCGCATTTGAAAGCAATCAACCCCTGTTGTGCATTCACGAAGACGTTTTTCGCTGCTCCTTTTCGTTCTGCAAACGTGACCCCACTCCCGAGTATGCTTCACACAGCATCCCAGGCAGCCATCGTAACAATATCACAGTAGAACCAGAACATGCGCTGATCCCTTCCCATCCGCGAGGGAAAGGGAAGAGAACCCTGCCTGACACAGGAGGCCGATGAAGTCATCTCAATCACTCAACGGGGCAGTTGCAGCCTGGAAGAAATGCAAATGCGGGTTTCCGGAGCCGCGAAGTACTGTGTCTGCCTGGCCTGGCGTCCATAGTTCAAGCACGATCAACGGAGCGCATGAAGCCTGGACCATGAAGCAGGGGCCAACGTTAAGTCACCTCGGAGTGATGGCTGTGTGTGAGTCAGGCAGCAACAAACGCCACGCACGCGGGGAAAGGAAGGGGGTGGTAGAGCCGAATACGTCCGTTGTTGAACATGGCCTGATTGGCTTCGGCGTATAGAGACGAGGATGCCGAGTAGTGAGCGGACGAGGGATGGCACAACAAGCACACAACACAAGCTTTTCTCTTGTCTATTGCTTATTTCAGCCTCCAATTCAATTCGATCGACCCCTTTGGATCGCTCGCTCGCTTGCCTTTTCGTTTTGTGTCTCTGCGGTGACCGAGGACAACCCCACATTTGAGGACCGGGTCATCAGGAGAGTGACTGCAACCGTTACCGGTGTCCGTTGGATAGACAGGGAGAGTCTAGAAGCAAGCCGATTTACGGCATCCTTTTTCCCAGGGCATGGAGGAGAGTCCAGATGGAGCCCTCAGCCCTGAGGTGATACTAATGGGCATCAAGAGAGCATGAAAAAACAAGAAGCTGACGAAGAGATGCCCATGAGTCAGACGTTTGTATGTTTAGACCCCACTCCACTTCTCTCGAGGAGTCATACGAGAGGTGGGCACTGGGCAGGCACCACCACAACGTCTGTCAGTGAGACGGGAGCGAATTGGGTACGGAGTACTGGATGTGCAATACGTTTGTGGTTTGTGGTCTGTGGATGTCGTTTACTCGGTACTAGCTAGTAAGCCCAGGAGACAAGGTTCATGGCACAGGCCTCCATTTGTCCCGCATACTTTGCGCGATATGCATGCTGCCTGGAAGTCAGACTGTGCTCCCCTTCCCGCCTTGTATTGGACCTTTGTGTATAAATGAGCCTGGTTTCTGCCTGCTGGCCTGATCAGATTATCTTTTCAGAAACGTCTATCCATCCTTCAACCTCATCGTCACATATAAGCAGACAAACAAACAATCTTTAAACATCTATCTATACTCTATCCAGACCCAAACAAAATATGGCATCAGACTCGAAGAGTAAGACCGACTACAACACCTTCGACACCGCCTCCATCTCCACCTCGTCACTCATGAGTGACAAGGAACGCGCCCAGCAAGAGAAACAGCCCAAGGAGTCCCTGATGAAGAGGGTCGTTAAAGGTGAGACCATCCAATCCGATATCGGTTCCGCTGTTTCTTTGTCTGTCTGTACATCTATGGCGCCAAAAACAAAGAAAGAAAAAGAAGAAAGAAAATAGAAAGACGCAATTGTACCCCCCTTTCAAGAGCGAAGAAAAACTGTATATACTAACAGCCAACCTTGAAAATACAGCCATAAAGAACATCGAACCGCCTGAACCGCGTATCCCAGAAGGTCGTCGCGAGAATCTACCCGCTTGGTCGAGATGAAATCTCGAGATGAGATGAATGATAGATTCAAAATGAAACGGAGATGAAATGGGAGATTCTAAAAACAAACAAATTCTCCGGTTTATACTGTTTTCTTTCTACGAACTACATAACTACCTCGCGTCTGAGGATGATGATGGGGATGGGGATGAGCGATGGGGGATATAAAGCTCACTCGTGGTGAGGGATCGTCATTGTTTTGTTTCAATGAAACAACAAGAAGGAAGAGGGCATTGCCTTTGGGGCCCGGGATAACTCCCCGACTCTCAACCTCCCCATCAACCAGGGTATCGGACGTGGACATGGGAGATGTCGATGAGAAATGGTCTAATCGTGAGAGATCGGGAAGGGTAGTGGGCATGGATGGGGATGGGGAGAGATAAACAGGCCTCGCTCGTTTGTTGTTCGGAATGTCGTCCCCTCCGTGTGTTACAAGGGGTTGTCTTAAGAGCCTCTGTGCAATCGGAGATATCTGGGTGCAATCATACCTACGTCTTCTACCAACTTGCACCCAGCAACAGGACTACCGGTGACGAGACCCTGATGGAAAATATGAGAACAGACCACCGTCCATGGGACAAAATAACATCAGTTTACTTTTTTCTACTTTTTAATTTTTTTTTCATACTTTCAATCATACAGAACATTGTCCATATCGCCTGAAAGATAACAACTGATCCAATGGTGCGGCTCATTCTCGCTCCTTGAAGATCTGAAAGGGGACAAACCTCTTGACATCTCCCCTTCGATGAGAAAATGGCCAGCCACTCTGGTCTGGTGGCTGGCCAGGTCAGCGTCAACGCCAGTGGTGCAGTTGCGTAGTTCCCGATCAATCAATCCAACTCGAGAGAATTCCGTTATGTGGTCCATCTTCGTGAAATTCTGAGCACTCCATATTTACCGTTACTGGTGAAAGAGCCCGCAAACCTGTCCAAGCGTCGATGTAGCAGATCACTTGGTGCGATTTGCCTCTGGCGGCAGGGGGCTTCGGTCAGCATCAATACTCGCGCTTGATAAGCTTTCCTTGCTTCTTGCAGGCTGCAATACACTCCTGTGGGCCGAAGTTGGAGCCGGTCCCAAAGGCAGGGATATTCGGGTACACACTGGCGATGTTGATGGGGCTGCTGCCACCGAGGATGGTGCCGGAGATGTTCTGCGGGAGGCTGAAGAAGGCGTTGGCCAGGTTGGTGGTTCCCGTGTCGTCCGAGTTGAGGGCCGAGACGAGCTGGGCGTTGTCGCACCCGATGTTCATCATGGTATGCACCGATGCTGTCGGGAAGATGGTCATCTGGCCAGAGTTCAGGGTCTCGGTCACAGTGCGTGCGCCATTCTCCGCGATCATGTAGGTCTGCGTGGTTCCGGAGATGGCGACGACGAAATTGGTGGCGCGAGGGTGGAAGTGCGGTGGCAGCATGGAACAGGGGCCCAGGTTCAATATGGCCTGCGGTGGAAAGTGTCAGCCACGAAGCGTGGTGTTGAGCTGTTCACTGCCCAAAAGAAGTCACTTACCATTGTCATCCCTTGACCAACTGTCGCGGGAAAGGTGGCGGCGTTGGCATTGATGACTCCGCCCGGCGAGAACGTGTACTTATCCTGCTTTGTGAAGTCAAAGAACCAGTCCGCGTCATTGGGGAGCAGGTTCATGCGGTCGAGGTTGGTATTGGCCATGCGTAGCTTAGCCACCAGGTCTGGATCCTTGTTCTTGTCGATGGCCAATGCCACCGAGGCGATAACGGCGAAGACAATGAAGCCGACTCCCAGGAAAACCATGGCGAATCTCTTCCAGTTGAAGCGAAAGCGGTGTTTGTTTGGGGCTGCGGCGACAGGGCTCGGTTGTTCAGAGGCGAGTTTCTCGAGCCTGGAGATCGCTTCCTGTTTCTCGGCTTCAGGGAGGTGGTTGAACAGAGTGATGTCGCTCTTGCTTGGTTGGTAGACTGGAATGGCGGTGTCGTGGGATGGCGTGGAGCGACGAAACGTTGACACGATCTTGTTCACGCCTTGAAGGAATATGGGCATCGTGCAAGAAGAAACTAAGGCAAGCACATTCTCAGGTGAGGTAGGGAAAAAAGGAGGGAAAATTGCGAACCTCTCGAGGGCACGGCCTTTCTTATAATGACGATTCTGCTGCCCTTTCACTTTTCCTTGCTCGGATCGTACGGAGTCCCCATCCTACGACTAAAAGAGTAGCAGATGTTATCCATGACTTCACAGAGATCTCATACCTCATAGGGTCTATTGACTGGCCTGAGAGTCTTTCACATGGCCTCTCGAGAAGGACCATGCGAGCCAAGTCCTGCATGTCTTATCGCGACAGGCCCTTAGGAAGGAGATAACTTCTGAAGCTGGTTAGTAGTCCAGTGTGGCGCGTCTGTCTGTATGGGAGACTGGTGTTAGTGAGCATATTGGATCAGCCCCCACGGCGGCAGACAAATAGTTAGCTTCACGGGCTGAAGACGACGCAGCGGGTCGAAGTGGTCTTGGTATAGAGAGCTCCGGTGGTCGTATACTCTCGAACAGCGCAGGCGCCGAAATGTTATCTGTGGTCCAACTAGCGTTGCAGCTTCCCAGCACTGCATCTTGAAGATTCTGAGACTCTGTTGGCTCCTGGGCTGAATTGAGTTTGTTGCTCAGGCGTTGCATGGTGTTCACACGGCCCAGATCGCTCGCTATCAAGCGAACGGGGGAAAGATAATCTCATTGGACATAGCTGCTTGCATACATCCACTCAAGGGTTGTTCTGAGCAGGAGGCCTCATCGCTAGGGTCGAATGGCCCCCATGGATAACGGCAGGAGGACGGCAGGAGGATCATCGCACTCAGATCAGGAAGGAGTCTGCTTCGAGGTAATTGAAGCATTCATGGCTCCGGACCAATGTCAGGGGCCGATGAAGGAAGGAGGACGAGAGAAGGATGCAGAATGCAGGAAGTTTCGTGTTGGATAGCGAGCTGCCAACGATTGTACATTGATGATTTCCTACTACCAAGCAGGGCAATGCATGGGTATCTCGGAGACAGCTGTCATATTGTAGATCATTTGTGACACGCGCTCTGGACGGTCCCTGGACCCGGGGCCGTTCCATGCATTGCATTAGTGCGAGGGCGGAGTATATTGACGGAAGGCTGTTGGTGTGAACTTTGGTTAGCGAAGGCGGCTTGAGAGGCGAAGTAGAAGTGAGAGGTGAAGAGAGAGAGAGAGAAGGTGAGAGGTGAGAAGTGAGGTTGAAGTCTTGAAGCGAGGCCGACCGCCAAGGGAGCTTCTGATTGGCCGCTTCCCAATGGCGCGGAAGGCGCGTTCAACGTTCAACGGGCGGCAGGCACCAGTAAGTGCATCAACCGTTCCATCTCCTCTCCTCCTCCTTCCTCTTACTCGAATACACACACTTGTCTCCCTATCTCCCTATCTCCCTCTCTCCCTGCAAGATGTGGGCTGGCCCCCTCTTCTGCCACATGCAACTACTTTTGGGCCATCCTTATGGCTCTCATGAAGCCCAATCCCACTGTCGTTATCAGATATCTCCTCACTAACTCTTCATCATACCTTACCAAGGTGGAGACATCCCCGTGAGCGCTACGTCCCGTCTCGCGTATCTGCTGCATCTAAAATTCGCCTCAAGATGCCTTGCCGGCCAAAACACCCCTGTCGAATACCACTTCCCGCGAAGATTTGGCCCGCCTGATCAGAGGAGTTCGCTTCATGCAAGATGCCGCCCATTCAATTCGGCCCCCAACTACAGCCAGAAGGACCTGAAGAAGTATGGGGTCTCGATTGGCCCAGACTCACCAACCTGCATAATGCCTTATGTGCAATCCTGTCTGACTGGCTATCTTGCCGCGCAACGGGGAGACTTTAGAACCTCTTCCCCATCGGCTCCTCCAGCTCTCAATGAAAGACTAAAACAAATCCGTCACCGCCCCATGACTGGCATCACTAACCAAAGCGGCATATTTGGCAAGAGCACCTCTGGTCACCACCATCCGAGGAGGAGTCCACTGCTTCCTTCTCCTTTCCACCTCTTCATCACTCACATCCATGGAGATGCTGTTGGTCTCGGCATTGATGGTCACAACGTCACCATCCTGGACCAGAGCGATAGGGCCACCGACAGCCGCTTCAGGGCATACGTGACCGACAATGAAGCCATGAGATGCACCAGAATACCGGCCATCCGTGACCAGGGCCACATTGGTGAGTCCGGCCCCCATGATCGCTGCGCTGGCCTTCAGTTGCTCCGGCATTCCCGGCCCGCCCTTGGGGCCTTCGTATCTCACAATGAGCACGAGATTCTCTCCTCGTGGGATGGCCCCCCGACCCAAAGCCTCATTCAACTCGACCTCCTTGTTAAAACATCTCGCTTTGCCTGTGAAGATGAGGCCTTCCTTGCCCGTGATTTTCGCCACCGCACCTGCAGGGGCGAAATTGCCTTTCAGGATCTGAATGTGTCCAGTCTGCTTGATCGGGCTCTCCAGACTCTTGATGATGACTTGGTCACTGGGGAGACTGGGCCAGCTGGCCACGTTCTCCCCCAGAGTCTTGCCGGTCACGGTTAGGATCGAACCATCCAACATACCGGCAGCAATGAGGAGCTTCTGAACACTCGGCACACCCCCAATCTCGTACAGGTCGGCCATATAGTACTTTCCTGACGGGGCGAGATCGGCGAGGAATGGAATCTTGTCGCTCACCCGTTGGAAGTCGTCCAGGGTGAGTTCCACGCCAGCCGTGACGGCCATGGCGAGGAGATGAAGCACCGCATTCGTGCTTCCTCCCAGGGCCATGGTGATGACGAGCGCGTTCTCGAATGATTTCTTGGTCAGCAGCTTCTTCGGGGTGATGTCTAATTCCAGACAGGTCTTGATCGCATCAGCAGCTTTGGCACATTCGCGCATCTTGGCCGGTGAGCTTGCGGGAGTCGAACTCGATCCGGGAAGTGACAATCCCATGGATTCAATCGCCGTGGCCATCGTGTTGGCTGTGTACATGCCTCCGCACGCTCCGGCGCCGGGGCACGCATGTTGCTCGAGATCGTCCATGATCTCGTCCTTGGTCTTGGAAGTATCGCCACCATCGTCCGGTTGACGGAGGGTGTCATATGTATACGCTCCAAAAGCCTCGTAGCAGGTTGCGACGTTGATTGGTTTGCGCAGTAACTTCGAATATCCCTTGTCGATGGTTCCGCCATAGATCATCAGACTGGGTCTGTTGTGTCGTGCCATGCCCATGATACACCCGGGCATGTTCTTATCACATCCGGGAATCGTGATGTTGGCGTCGTGGGCCTGCGCGCACGTCACCGTCTCAACGGAGTCGGCGATGATCTCGCGCGTTTGCAGACTAAACCGCATCCCCTGGTTCCCCATGGTGATGGCATCACTGACGCCAACAGTGTTGTACTGCCAGGCCAGCATTCCGCGCGCTGTCACGGCCTTCTTGACTTCCTTGCCCAGGTCCATGAGGTGCATGTTGCAAGGATTCCCTTCCCACCACACACTGGCAATGCCGACATGCGGGGACGTCTGCATGGCCTGTCGGTCGGGCACGCCGGCGGCGAACAACATTGCCTGGGCGCCGGGGAAGTCATGCTCGCGGGTGAGATGTGTCGAATATCGATTGAGCATGGGCTTGCCATCGACCCCCGTGGGCTCCGAGGAGCGGACGAAGTCGAGGTAGCGAGCTTCCTGGAATCCTCCCTTTTTGTCCATCGTGATGTGATGTCACTTGAAGGATGTTCCTGTTTTGACTATGAGGGTACCAGCATGTACTCGATGCGCTCTTCTTCAAAAGTTCGTGCGTACCCTTCCTCTCAGCAAGCTCAAGGGTGAGGACTTCAATGGAATGATTCCAGTATATAATGTCAATACCATGCAGCAATAGACGAAATGAACAGCAGGACGAGGAAGAGAAAGGTGTCCGGGGGGGCTACTCTTTCTCCGTTCAAATGTACTGAGCATGACCCTAGTTTTCCCCACGTTGGCATCGGTGTCTTCGCCGGGCAGCAGCCTGCGGGTGTCCGTGCACCGTGGAGAAGCCTGAACGAGGGGTTAATTCCAACTCCCAATTGACCAATCAGACGCGGGATGATACTAAGAATCCTGGGCGTCCTCAATGTGGCATGTTTGCCCTGTTTGCTTCGTTTGTCCGCGCCCTTTGCAACGTTTGTCGAGTTTGCACTGGGATGTCGATGCCTGCGCCGACATCGCCGTCCTGCGCCACCAAGTCAGGCCGCAACATCACACTCCTCCTGCTCCTCCTCAATGCTCATGCAATGAAAGATTTGTATCATCCTTCTGTGGGCGGTGAGCCCACTGCTTGTTCCTTGAGACCGTGGCCTTGAAAGAGCGGATTATGGCCCCGCCATCAGAAGCAAAGCGGCGACGGAGGTGGGCCCCAAAAGTTCGCTCTGGCTGTAGGACATGCAAGTAAGTGGTCGTCTCGATGATCTCTGGCATTGATGTTGAAGAGTGACGGCAGAATCCGCAAGAAGAAATGCGATGAGGGCAAACCTCATTGCTCCAGGTCCAGGCATCCACCAAGATATCCCTACAGATCATGCGCTGACATTGTGATCAGATGCATTTCGGACCAATATACTTGCGATGGATACGACCAGCCCAAAGCCTGGATATTTGAGCCGTCTCGGGAAAGACACACGAAACGCTTCGCACCTCGATCTGACTCTCTGGAGGCATCGGTGTCGAGGCCAGTCGACTCAGTGACTGTTGAAGGATTTGACACCGAGTCTGCAATCTTACCAGCACCGTCCCGCCACCAAGTCGACTTCCCTCTTGAGCCATCCAGTCCCTGGTCATCGTCCGTGGACCAAGTCTATACCCGGTACTTCCTGTTCGAAGTCGCCCCGCTCGTGTCGACGACAAGGAAATGGCAGTATTTCTGGCAATCCACCGTACCCCAAGCGGCATGGGCAACGCCATCGATCCAACACGCCATGATCGCCGTGGCCGCGACCTACGAGTCAAGCATCTCAGGATCCAACCACGACGAGCTGATCACGCGACGGACCAACCAGGCCATCCACGCGTTCACTACCGACGCGACCCCGTCATCGTGGGACACTGCGCTGATCGTGTGCCGACTGTTCTCCTCGATGGCGCAGTGTAACGAAGACTGGCGGACCGCGACCATGCATATGGCGAATGGGGTAAAGATACTTCGCGAAGCCGCGGCCAACACTGGCCAGCGGAGAGCCGTGAGCAGGTCGGAGATCGTGCGTCTCATGGCGCCCACCCTCCTGGGACAGGCATCATTTGACGATGTCAGCGTCACGGCTTCTGACAACGACGAAGATCATGACGACGAGGATCCCACGCCTCCCACCGCCTCCTCCTCCTGCTCTGCAGCCACACGATTCCCACCCTCGAAGCGCCGAATGTTCCGTGACCTGAAAGCCATGGCCTCTGCATACGCGCGTATCTTACGGGCGACAACCCAACCAGGCCTGCGCGACCAGCTGCCTCCGGGGACACTGGGCCTGCTCTCGGTGGCCTTCAGCATGGTGAACCAAGCGCTGGCATCCGCATTGGACCCAGACGTTCTCTTCTTCCACGCCGACGACGGCGACCCCATCACCCCAGCGGCACAAGTACAGCGCGACCTCCTCGCCTCGGGGACACTGATGACCTCCCTCTCAGACCTGAAAATCTCATCGACGTCGCTGTTCAATGACATGCGCATGCACATGCACCCCCACGGCCCGCCGCTGACACGCACCTCTCGCCGCGCATTGGGCCTGGACTACCGCTTGCGCATGTTCGTCGACAACTTCGTCGTGCACGCCTGGTACCTCGAGCCGCGCATGACGGCGGGCACGTTCTGGCTGCCATCACCGTCACCACAGGACGAAGGACAGGAGGAGGGGGAGCAACCCTTCTCCGGTTGTGCGATCGATAGGGTAAGGCAGTTGCACCGCACCACCACCACCACCACCACCACCAGCCTGGGTGGCGGCAGTGCGAGAATAATGCCGGAAGCAGAAGCGGATGATGCTGGTGGTCGTAGGATTATTGACGACGACGACGATCCCATAGTCCGCGAACGTCGGCGTTTCTTCCTCGAACATGTCTGTCAGTACCGGAGTGGGTTCATGTGTTGAGACCCAAGGACCAAGACTGGGTATCTGGTGCGCTGCTAGTGATATCTAGATCTAGATCTAAATTCTCCCAAATTCATATCTATATCTCATTTCGCTTTTTGTGCGTGTGGGTGGGTTGTGGGGGTACATGTATCTTCAGCAGCTAGATACACAGGGTATCTTTCCAAATCCTTGAATCAAAGACAATTCATTCACAGAGTTTCTGTGCAAAGTCCCCCAAAGACAAAGCAACTTTCGCCTAGAACAACGAAAGACAAAACAGGAGTCTTAATGTGAATGGCAAAACTCATTTCCATTTATAAGTTTCTCCTGGCAGATGAGTCCCTTCCGAGACAGTGGACGGAAATAGTTTCCATTCCGAGCTTCACTATCTGATGGACGGAACCTTGGGGGCAACTGTTTTCAAATTTGTCAGTAAAACAAACTCATCATCGGTACCTTACAGCAAGAGAGGAAGAAAAAATCAGGACTCACCCTCCATGATAGCGGGCCCAAACAGGACATCCGCGTCATTCAGCTTCCTCCCGGACACATCCACGATGGTGATGAAGATGTATACCTGTCCCTGTGCGCTCGGGGGGATGATGACGGTCAAGCTGCCGTCGCGCGAGAATTGGGCCTCCACGCTGATGATGTCCAGGCCGGAGATGAAGGTGACGAAGATGGTGACGATTTGGCGGAAGTCATGCTTCGAGGAGGAGAAGTCAGGATGGAGGACGACAGGTGAGCCGGAGAAGGGGGCCGGGCAGGAGATGGCTTTGGATTCGGAGGTGCGGGCGCGGAGGTTGCTGCGGCGGTAGGGCGGTGGGGGAGCGTAAGTTGGTGCCCAGGATGCGGCTTCGGTGGTGGTAGTGCTAGTGGTCCACGTTGATGTCCAGGCTGTGTTCATGTCCATCGTGGAGGTCGAAGTTTCCCAGGCAGTCTTCATGTCCATCGTGGAGGTTGAGGATTCCCAGGCAGTGTTCATGTCCATCGTGGAGGTCGAGGTTTCCCAGGCCTTCACGTCCGTGGTGGTGGTGTTGCTGGAGCTCCACGAAGGAGCAACATACGTAGAGTCCGTAGCCGTTGCGGTATTGACCTCGTAAGTGGTAGTCTGGGCCTCGTAACCGGTATTGGTCTCGTATGTTGTAGTGTCGGTGGCATAGGCTGTAGTCTCGGCCTCATAGACAGTGTTGGTGTCATATGTTGCGGTGTCAACCTCCCAGGTTGCAGTCGAATCGGCGACATATGTCACATAGTCGGTGGCCTTGGTGTTGATATCCTCGTAGGCAATGGTGGCATAGTACCCAGAAGCCTCATCAGTAGTGGTGAACCCACCATCCTCTCCAAAACATGGCTGGGCGTCGATTTTCAAGCCGGGGAAGGCAGAGAATGGCAAAGGTGGGTTCTCCGGCGGGCAAGAGACGATGAACTGTGCGGCGAGGGAGAAGACCGAGTTGGCATCGAGGGACTATCATTGTGTTCTGTTAGTTCAAGTTCTTTCCGCTGATTTGTATTGAAGGACACATACCGTTCCAAATGGATCTGGCGCGCCGATTCCCCCAATGGAACTTCTCTGCAGACTGGTGTGAAGCGCCTCTGTAACCATGATACTGGCGGCGACAGCCAGAATATCTTTGGACGCGAGAAAAGGCGCGGCACCGAGGTACGCACTGGTACCAACACTCTCAAGGATGGCAGACTGTGTCACGAAAGTCTCGACATCTGTTATTCCAAAGTTGTACTCGCAGGGGGCCACAGGCTGGACACCGGCTCCTGAGATGGCAGCAATAAGGAGGTCAACGTGCGCCGACTCATCTCCTGCAATGAACTGCAGGTTAATGAAGAACTCCTCGTCGAAACCGGCATTGAGGAAGTCCTGAATTTTGAACATGGAGAAAGCTTCTTTGTAGAAGGTGTTCTCAAGATGTTCAAGCTAGACGCCATAGAGTCAGACAGATGTCTGGTTCCGATCTAAGAAAAGACACTTACCGTCAAGGCAAATTGCAAGATGGTTATGTCGATATCGGAGAATCCCCCGTGTCCAGTGCGTTTCGCCAGGTCAACCGGGAATGCCAGCGTCAAGCCGGCAAACAGGGTCGACAAGGCAGAGAGAGTGAATGCTTTCATTTTTGTGTTCGAAGTATTGTGTCAGAGTATAAGATGGAAGCTGAAAGGGGAATATAATCAATTGTAAGTCAATGAGAGTGTCCAGCACGGGTCCGATGAAGTGAATAGAAGTGAGAGCTTGTCAAAAGCCCGAGAATGAAAGGGAGACTTGTCAAAAGTCCAAAGCAGGAAAGGAATGAAAGTGGCGAGTGCTGTGAAGTTTTCAATGCTGAACAGAGCAGCCATTCTTCCAGGAGGGGCGTGCCTGATCGGAATATATACAGAGGGAGGACACCACAACCAGCCTTCCAAGATGGAAGCACAAAGATCCGAACGATTGCTGATCACCCCCGATATCTCGGTACGCCATTGCTCCGTATACAGGGACGGATGCCAAGAATGAAATATCCAGCCTCTCACAGATGGTGATACTGACGGGTAGAAGTCTATGGTTTCAACCTGCACCCCGTGGTGTCTGTCTTAGAGACAACCAGTCGAAGAAGCGAGAAGGAGAAACCAGTTAGCAGGAAGGACCCTTGTAGATTGTTGTAAGCTCGAGGCACGGAAGCTGGCAAGTTCCGGGCGGGATGACAGTGTGGACAGAGCGAGAAAGGACGAGTTCGGAGGTCGAGGCGTCTTTAGCAGGGCGGGTAAGCAAAGAGAGATTCAGATCTCAGTATGGGAGAGGTCACTTTGCTCCAGTTCCGGGCAGACTCCGAGGAGAGCCCTGCCTTGTTGGGCCGTACTTACCGACCGTTGCAATTTCACACGCGACGGAGAAGGGGGTGGAGGATGTGTTGTAAGCAGACGAAGCTAGGGGTTGGACTTAACATATACCCAGTCCCGCGAGCCTCGTTCCCATGTTGGTACCTGCAACCGAGCGCCTTGCGCGACGTCTGGCCCAGAATCGGGAGGCAGTACCAAATCAGGACGAAGACAACAAGCCACGGGGTCAACTTGAGACCATTCTGCGAGGCTGAGGGGTTGAGCGACCGGAGAGTCAATGTTCCGGACGATGGTGAGGCGCGGAGAGTCGAGAGTGCAACAGGATGTTTCAGCGCGACACAGGCGCGACAATGCCAAGGCATATCACGTGGCACCGGAAACAGGAGTCAAAGCTTGGCAGGAGCTTCGCCGGCGATTGGCTTTGGTGCTAAACCGTTTACGGAGGGAGCTCGGAGTGTATGACGTCGGCGGGGCATCAGCTCTGAATTCTCGAAATGAGGGCAAGTCAGTCAGGTTTCATGTCAGCCATTGAGTGAGGTCTGCTGGCAGTACGTAAAGAAACTCGATTGCCTTGGGAACAAGTGTGTCACCAACAAAAGTCGTCTTCGGTAAGTGTACCTTCGCACGCACCCACTCAGTGAGGAAGGTGGTGATCAAATGCCGTCAACCAGAATGCGAGATGGTCATCTCGAAGATCACATGGACTGCGATCCACGGGTGTACACGGCGTATCTCGCTGAAAGGCTTCAAAGGCGGCGGGAAATGGGGATAGAGTACGACAAGTTCACTTCTCAGCTGAGAGTGACGAGCAGAAGAAGCTGTCATTGTGTCGCACTCTGTACTCCAGACTACGTACGGAGAACAAACTCAAGGTAAGGTAGACACGGAGTACTTTATCTTGTACTCAGCCCGCACCACGGTGCCAGCATGGCCCAGGCGTAGAGAAGAGAATACTACAAATGTACGTACCTACCAGGCACTCAGCTGAAAACATCCACGAGATCGAGATGCTCCGGGCGCGATCCAAGGGTTTGAGTCGAGCTTCCCCTTTGCTTGACCGGGATTCGAGAGTTCGAGACCAAAACTAGTCGCCGATCCCAGCTGCTCGATTGGATTGTAATGGACACAATGTATCACATATGATGTATGATGATGTAACTCTTTCAGCGCGCCTGAATTCGCAAGATACCCAAATCTTGTTTCTGGCTGTCAAACTCAAGGGTGAACGGGACGTGAATGCCATGTGCAAGTGCGTTGTATGATGATGTTGGTTGGGCAGGTGTAAAGGGTTACGAAGGGTATATAGTCTGGGGCTTCCTTTGCGTCTCATTTGGATCTCGATTTTTCCATCTACCTCAACTGCACCCAGTCATCATCGATCCCAATCACCAGAATTTTCCATCCACATACACCATCCCAAATCCAAGATGAACAACATGAACAACCAAGGCAACGCCGCCGGCCAGAAGGAGGATTACCTTGACAAGGGTGAGTTCCTGAACTCGCATCTGGACACTGGAGAGACCCCGTAAAGACTGACCACACACAGGCCTTGACGCCGTTGAGAAGAAGTTCGGCCACGGTACGGCATACTCCATCTTCAGACCTCTGCATCTCCAGCCCTCGTACTCCCTCCACGTTGGCACGCCGCAATCCCCTTTCGGTTGAAAACTCATGACAGAATCTGTCTTAAATCTTCACACGCACGAATGAATCGAGATACAGATCAAGAGAAATGATGGAGAGCTACATACTGACCGACATACGTGGGTAACAGGAAAAATCGACCCTGCCAGACAACGCAACACCAACGAGAAGATCACCGACAAGGCGCGCGACCTGTTCGAAAAGACCACGGGCAAGAACGTGCCATCGAAGGTAACCATTTCCCCCCACCCTTCCCTCTTCCCTCGCCAAAAGGGCCCCAAGGAAGATCCTGGGCGAGTTCCAGGCAACGGACGGACCTGATCATCACCTCCCATGAAACCGTGAGAGTGGAATGCTAACATCCGCCATCGGGCAAATGGGAATAGGTCAGCAATTAGAAAGCTATTCTTTTCAAATCGAACAAAATTGAGATGAGATGAGTTGGGCCTCGGCGGGATGAGATAGCATAGGAAGAGACGAGGGGACAGAGCAAGAGGACCCGAAAATGGAAAAGCCGAGGAAATAAAACGTTTCAGGGCAGTGGAAGGGGAGGGAGTAGAACTCCATTACTACTCTATATCACTTCCAGACTCCATGATGCAATCCCTCATGGATGTAATGACCTTGCTGAGCAGCCTGAGGCTTGGGGCATGCAGCTCCGCACTATCAGAGCCTACTTGATATCACCACTCAAATACATTAATATTGACTCCTAACTACCTTAAGGTATCTTATTCTTATCAAGTACGTAAATTCAGGTAGGGTTGGAATCTACGGATATGCATCGATGTCGGCAATTGCGGAGGTGAGAGTCTAGAGAAGTGCTACTGCTCCTGCTACTGCCAAAACTAACTGTCACGCCTGACTCGACTCGTATTCATCAGTATCCCGGATCCCCAACCCCGCGAATCGTGATGCCTGTCTGCAGAAGGGAATTTATCTTTCGGTTATACAAATCACAACGGGATGAAAAGTGAAGGCTTAGCACGAAAACAATGCTGCGTGCAAGGATGAAGAAGAAAAATCACTGTGACCAAAGAGAAACAAGGATGCAAAGTTCGAAAAGCCATTTCCTTGATGCATATTCATGGTCGTGTCATCATTACGTCGCATGTCTAATGTTCGCTTGCTTTTCCGAAAGGCATGCTCTATCCGTTTTTTCCATCCCTATGGTGTGGTGTACAGAGGTCGGGCTGTAGGTAGGTTTCCCCAAAATGAAAAATGCTGTAATGGCTCTGTGTCGCCAAAAAGAGATCGGGAGAAGACGCTGGTCAATCAGGAACGAGGCCGAGACACCAAGGGCGGTTCCGAAGACACTGCGCAAACCATGGTTCGTCTCCTTCTTTTCGCCGTGGCGTGGGATGGTGTACTTGTAGTCAAAGGGACTGGAATCATGTGCGCCAACATGCAGCTGACCATGCAGGACGACACTTCTTAGGCCGTGCATGATTCAACATCATATCCCGACTCCCATCTCCTGTCTCCAATAATCAAGGAAGACCATCATCGCGGTCAGGACGACAGTCAGACACGGGCCGGGGGACACCCAGCGAGCGGTATTGATGCGTCTCCACGGAAGCAGAGGATGATCCTTGCTGCGTCTCCGGATTTCGGGTCAATGCATTTTAACCGGATCAGCGCGGCAGATGAGGCTGGAGGCTGGAGACCGGCAGCGTGATACCCTGATACATCGTGGATTCGTTGGAAAGAGGAAACGACTTTCATTCGAAGGACCGAGGTATCATTCCGTCAGCACGGGTGCCAGTGTCGTTTCGGACGCCGGATGGAAAACCACCGGCGAATCAGACATCGGACAGCTCCGTCCAGTGATCAACGTCGAATGACGTGTCAATCCGCAACCCGGAAAACTAATCCGCCACCCACGATTGATTTGCCGGAAGAAAGGTGATGCGAGGGCAAATTGGGCCGATGTAACCAATCGTGCGATCCTGGCAATGCCGAAGGCAGGGCGGCGGTGCTTCTCTTCCGAACAATGCTTGGCTTCTCCCGCAAACCTTGCATCAAGGGGCAACAGAGTTTTTGCCGTCCCTGGCCTCCCATTTTCACCCACAATTCTGTTGGATGGGGCGCCCAGAGGTGTGCTCCGTGTTGGGGCCCTGGGCCCTGAGCCCTGGGGGTTATCGGATGATCTGGATGCATGTCGCGCGACGATCGAGATTCCAGACGGGTGAGCTGTCGTCCACCGAGATTGGTCCACCCTGCAGCGCCCATCACACTTGTCTCCCTCGCTCGCTGTTCTGCGGTGTTCTCCAATCTCGATCCCTGCGACTGTAGCCAACTCGGGGGTTTCTGCGACTGACTCGGGGATTTTCCCATCTCCTGCAGGCTTCGTCGAAATTTGGTCGCTGTAGATCTTCACCTATCAAGACCAGGATTTCCATGAAAACCGGGGCGAGTGTGTCCCTGCGGCTTTCGCGCGTCCACATGGGTTGGAGTAGCCCAGCACTTGCTTGTCTGCGTCTTGCGATTTCGCCAATATGCCATAGCCGAAAAAGGTCCAGAACTTCACGGCATTGCCGAGCAGTGGGGCAGGGTTTCGCTTGAATTTGCAGCGGAATTGACCCAGGCCCGGGAGTCGAGATGGCAGTCATTCCACTTCCAGAAGCTAACAGCTGCGCGCGGGGGAAATGAAGCATCAGTTTCGCACAGCGGCTGCTTCGCTGGTTTTCAACCAGGGGAATACTGCGGCCGCCTCAAAATCTCTTTGTCGTCCGTCAGCATCCAAACGTCCAGACTGTGGGTCGCGTAACCCACCTCCATGGGACGTGTGACTCGTCGGAGAAGTTGGCAAAGCTCCCAACCGGTCCTGTCCGTAGCCCGTAGTAGTGACATCGAGTGGTCGAGGGAGCCCTGAGGGTGGCGACAGATCGCGGATCCCAGCCTCAATCAGCAGGCCCTCTGCGGTGATGGAAGGCAACCGACCGCCGGAGATCGAGTCCGGTGAGAGTCGCTGAGAGCTGGGGAGATTGGTGGCCGCACCACCTGAACCGGCCATGGCGGGAGGAGGCCCAACCGATGATGGAGGAGGAGGGATGGGCTCGAATGTGCCCGACGAGGTAGATGAGCGCGACGCTGTGGGCGCCAGGGGACTTGGGAAGGGCAGTGGAAGAATGATTCGGCCACTCGACCCTGACATGTTTGGATCGTTCTTGGAAAGCACAGGCGGAGGGAGCGATTGTTCTGTCTCGGTGGTTTCCGAGCCATTCGAGGTGCCAGTGTCCTTTGGGTTCCAAGTCAGTAATCGCCGCGTGCTACCCCTTTGTAGAGAGCCACTCACATTGTCACGGGCATCCTCGATCAGAAGTCTCACCTCGGGCGACACCAGAGGTAGGATCTCGGCGAGAAGATTCTCGTAGCGGGCCAGACGCCGTGAGGTGGCCGTGAGGTCTTCTGCCGTCCTGAGGAGGGTTCGGGTAAGTACACAGATCAGGGCTGATGGATTGATTCAGACTTACTTTCGCTTCCTCCAGCCCTTCCCGTAGCCGTAATAACAAGAGGTGCCAGTGTGAAGACACCGGCGGCAGGCAGGTCGAGAACCATCGCACTTGGTCTTCCTTTCACGACAGGGCTCACAGGCATGACTGGTGCGGGCGCGTTCAGGCTTCTCCCATGTGGCATTGCTGGATCGTGAGATAGGGAGGGAGGTACTTTTGGTGACACCCGCGGGAGAAGTGGTCGAGGGTGGAGACAGGGGACTGGGGGTCGTGACGGGCTTCATAATGCCGAGGTCGTCGGCGACGGAGAGCACTCAGGCGTGCGGCGTCTCAGAGGAAGAAAGGGAGAGGAGCGTCGAGGAGGGGCATGAGCGTGAAAGAGCGCGTGCCGGCGGAAGGGGGTTGAAGTATTAGTAGGAAGCGGAGGGAGGGATTCGAGGGAGAAAAGGGCAAGTCAGACTTCGGAAGCAGGCGAGGAGGGTATCGACGGGTTGATGTACGGAGTATCGCAGCGAGGAAGGTTTCGTGTGGTCGATCTCGTGGTACTAGACTTTTCGGAGGAGGAGCGGGTGGAGACGCGAGTGGGTGGAATTTTCGCGGGCGAGTGCGTGTGGTGTGCGTGTGCGTGTGAAGTGTGAGCGCGCGCGCGGGCGTGTGTGTGTGGGAGAATCAACAGTCAACAGTTGCCTAGGTAAGGTAGGTAGGTAGGTACTAATGAAGGTAGTAGTAGTTAGTACTCGTAGCAGGTGCGGCGAAATCGGGGGGACGAGGGTTGGGGAAAAGGATACTACTAGCAGTACCACTAGCAGTAGCAGCAGTTATTACGGAGTCCAACTCGTACTCTAGTAAGGGCTGCCGCCCGTGGTTTGACGTTTGTTTCGCCGGATCGGTGGGAAAACGTGACCACGCGGGAGTCGTACTCGCCCGTTGCAGTCGCAGTCGCAGTCCAGTCCGTCGCCGCCAGCGGAGGATCGATCGGTGGGCCGCGGCCGTCTGTGTGTGTGGTGTGTGCTTGTGTGTTGCCGCCGGGAGAAGATGGAGGAGGAGGAGGCCCTTCGAGCCCGGAAGGACCTTGGAAGGTCGCTCAAGCCTCAAGCCCCAAGCCCCAAGAGGCCTGAAGGCGGCGGGCCGAGGGCACTGGGACTCGTCGGAGCAACAGTCCGGCGAGGCGGCCAGCTCGGGTCTGGCCATGCGTACTAAAGTCTAGTACTGGCTGTTAGAGTCCAGCAGCAGTGGGTTTAATTACTAGTATGGGTTGTGCAGGCCTCAGGAAGAGGAAAGTAGTGCCGGAACAAGCAGCTCACAGACTCACAGTCGCAGCTCACTCCCTGTATCGTACCAACTGAAACAGCGTGCCCGGACCGGCACCTGTCAACAGGTCGGAGATGGCGCGGGGGCGATCTTTGGTCCTTGGTCTTCGGTCTTTTGCCCTGGGTCTCGCGACGGACGGGTATTTGCAATCTTCGAGAGCGATGCGCCGGCAATAATGAGGAGGCGGAGGCGGAGGCGGAGGCGGATAGGGACGAGGGCCGCGTGATGGTCAGGATGATGAGGAGGAGGATGATGAGCGCTGCCTGACGCGTATACTATTGCTCACTCTCTGTTGTCGGTGGGTAATGGGCGGGCGGCAACAGGGGCGGGCGCCGGGACTGAAAGCCGGAAGAGACACGGAACTTGCAAAGGCCATGAACAAGAATTGAATCGACAGATTGGCGCCGACCCCGAGGGTCCACAGGCTCATAGCACAACGAATCTGGCTGGATGACTGGGGGCGAAAATGGGAAGTTCCCCGGCGGAGGATGGACGACAAATCTCACGCTGCAACGTTGAGGCTCGAAGCTCGCCGGGGTGGAAGGAGGCAGGTGGGACGGGGTGAATGGCGACGAGCGCGCGAGAGCGACACGAGACCTGAGACAGGGCGTGTGAGGGCGAGGATAAGAGGAAGGATGAAGTGAAGATCAGGGTTCGTTGGAAGTTGGAAGGATTCCAAGATGCAGATACAATTCCCGAGCGGCTGGTTGTGGTGGTGGTGGCGGCGGCGAGGAAGGATTGAGAGGGCGAGATAAAGGAGGGAAATGATATTCGAGGCTCGCTCTCAAAGGGAAAACGTGATACCTTTGTCAGTGGTATGATGGAGAACAGAGTACCGAGGGAGAGGACTTTGATGGGATTATTGGCTGGGACAGGAAGGCCGAAGGAGAACAAGTGTCAAGAACCGAGAACCGGGAACGAATTGATGGCATTGGCAATTAGGTACTCCCTGAGAAGCTGGAGCCAGTCACAGCGAGACAGACTATTTGCTGAGGGGACGGAGTACATGTGCGAGGACTGTCGCCTACACACCACTTTTAGGCGGGCACCTTAGCTGAACAGAATGATGAGTGATGAATTATGAGACAAATTGGAATCGCAAGAGGGCAACGTCCAGATTGCCACCTCATATCATACCTTACTCGTGCTACAACCTACTCGTAAGGTACAAGTACCCGTTAGTGCGTCTGGGGTACCAGTAATATGGGACCCGGGACTGGTTCTCCGGCGGCGGCGGGACTGGGACGGAGGAGATACTCAACTGGTAAATGGTATAATGGAGTGACAGTCAAAAGGCACATGCCGACATGCAGATCCATCAGATTCCTGGGTGCCGCCGTGCAAGGAGGGCCTCCCCTTAGGTACCCTACCCTACCTTAGGCTCTAGCCTGCAGGTCTCAAGCTGCAGGGCGGCGGGCCCCCCTAGCCCCAGGCTGCAGATCCGGGCCAGACAACCAAGACTGCGAGCGACAATATTATTGTGTACCCGGATCCGGATGAGTACTCGTCGTCTCCGTACATTGCGACCCTGTTTCCAAGCTGCAGTCTGCAAGGTCAGGGACTCAGGCTGGTCCGGACAAAGTCTCCGTCAGTCATTTTTTCCTCCTCTTCTTTCATGCCCTACCTACCTTATGCATCCGAAACTCTTCCCTCGAGACTCGAGAGTTGCACTGTCCCACACAAGGGGATGCATATGATATACTCCTTCTCAGGGATGTACTGGTAAAAGGGATGAATTGCAGGTCATGTGCTCACCGTGGATAGCCGTCTCTCGTCTCGACTCGTGGCCCCAGGGTGCACCTGCCGGTCCGCCACGGGGTACGGAGTATGTGCTCCTTCCTCGCTCCTCGTTCTCGTACCTACTCGTAGGTTTTAAAACTCTACCTTCCATAGGTACCAACCATTCGTGGGTGATCGGTCGGTTCCGAGAACGCAGTCGCAGTCGCAGTCTCGCGCAGCACCCGCGCGCGTCCTTACTTCTCTTACCTTATTAAACTTTCGTATGTACGCGTCCCTTGTGTGCCACACGGAGAAATGTCCGCTCTCCCTTTCTTTCGGATATCGATTTTCCCTCCAATCAACCCCTGCTTCTCCTTCGCTCTTTTTTCATTCCTTCGATGCCGCTAGAGCTTCTGGATTCCCGCACTTTGGACGGATACCTGCACCCGCTGCGAAGTCGAGTACTGTACGGAGTACGTTCTACACACCCTCCCGCCGCTACGGGGGTGCGCTTTCATGAAGACCTAACAACCTCGTCCTTGCTCTCCTCGAGTCTCTGGAGTCTCTCGTCCCACCCTCAGAGTTTGGGCGAGGGCCTCTCCCTTTCATCCAAGGTTCAATGTAATCTCACCGGCTCCGCATTCTCGGAATAACTACTCGTACGGTGTCTGAACTCTGGACTCTGCCTCGCCAACCCTCTGGCATCAAGTGGCATGACTACGAGTACAGTCAGGTATTTTACAGTACTCAACGCCGAACAGGGCCCTGTTGCCAGTTGCCAGTTGGTCGGAAGACTCCATCCCGACATTCGAGGGTCTACTCTACAGTTCCCACAAACGGGCTAGCAGCAGCCTGCGAAACCCTATCGTAAGTCACCAATGCAGTATTTCTTCCCTCTCGAGCCTGGATACCCGCCGCATGACTCCGCTGCCCCACGAGTCCACGATTACTCTACGACCACGACAACAAACCAGGCCTCGGGATCGGATAGACGGATATGTTCATCCACTTCGGAGTACGGAGTACTGTGACCGGATTCTACGGAGCCACTCCGTACAGTAACTTCAGTAAGCCTTAAAAAAATGTGTGTGTAGACAGACCTTACGTATTTCCTACAAAGTTTCAACAAACACTTCCGAACTCCGACTTCCGACTCTCAACACTGTGCTCGTCTCGCGTCTCAAAGAACATCTAATAAATTTCTAGCATCGACACGGAGTACTCGTACTGACTCTCAATTACTGACTACTGAACTGACTAAGTAAGGCACCTACCTACCTGATGGTATGATAATTAAGTTCAATTCTATCTCTCGCTCTCTCCGACTCCGAGAGTCTCTTTTCCTTTCGGCTTCTCCTGTACCGATAATTCTCCAAATCGCACATTAAAGGATTCGCCTCGTAGTATAATTTATCAGGTATCGTCCATCGTGTATATTGATCGCGTGCCCCTTGGCGAATCTCTCCTTTCTGACATCCCACGCCACGCCTCGGCGAGAGCCATGTCCTTACTCCTAACCCCATTACTCATAATCCTAAAACGCTGAACGCCAGTAATAAAGATCCGGAAAATCAAAGGCCTGCTGCTGCTGACGGTGGTGATCGTGGCGGTGGTGGCGCGGCTAGCTTCGTTCAGTTCAAACGGCGCCATTGTCATCCGCAGATGTGAACAGTTGAGGAACCGTGGAAAAGGCAAAAGGTATTCCGTACACACACTCTCTCTCCCGCTGCTGCTCGCCCTGTCCTGCCTGCCACGCCTTTAGCACGAGTCGACACCTTTAACAAACGCCTTCGCTGTGCAGCAGCATTGTCATCGTCATCAGTCATCGTCATTATCCTCTTTCTTCATTTGCCATCGCGGTCATGAATCATCGTCCCATCATCTCCCATCTCCGATATCCCACGTCAACATGCGTCGTTTAATCCATCCAAAGCGCCCGGTCATTCATTCCAAATTTCATCGAGTCGCACTCGTCTTCGTCACCGGTTCCACGCCTTGCATTGCCTTGAGCCCGCTGCGATCCATACTCACCCGTGGCGCCCGGCCACGCACGGGAGCATCCCATTCCTGAAGCTGTCGTTGTAACTCGGGGTCTGCCTCGTCTCCAATGAAGGTCCAGCTCTCTTCAAACTCCCCCACACCCTCGTCTACATCCACTGATGTGAGGGCTGACACCCCCTGCTGCGCGGCTCGCGCCTTGACCAAACTTTTGGCGTACTCGAAATCTCGGTAGATGGCCTGGATGGCCGTCTGGACCCCGTTCTCCTGCATAAGGAAAGCCACCGATCAGTATGCATGTCAGCTCCGGCGGACAGGAATGGCTCGAACTCACCTTGCGGATGTGCTCTCCGAGCAGCCGCGCTTTAACGATCATCCGCTCGCTATGCGTCGCTTCCCACAACGCCCGCGAGAACAGGCTGACGTTGACCTTCTTCAAGCAAATCCCCACCCCCAGGTCCTCCACCCGCGAGCCGAAAAAGAACTGGTCGCCAAAGAAGGGCTTCACCACCGTCGGCAATCCAGCCCGCAAGCTTGCCCCCGTCGTGCCTGCTCCTCCGTGGTGCACGGCCGCGTCAATTTGCTTGAATAGCCAGTCGTGTGGTGCTGATTTGATCTGAATGATGTCTGAAGGCAAGGGAACTTCCGTCTTAACCGCTGCAGGATCACCCAGTCGGTCGCTCCACCCTTTCGATAGGATGCACCGAACGTCGGCTTTCAGCACCGAATCAACCACCGTCTTGGTGAGCGCGGCCGGGTCAGACACCACGATGGACCCAAACCCAATGTAAACCAGCTTTTTCTTGTCGTCGCGCGCCTTCTGGATGAAAGCCGTCAGATCCGAAGGCGGGGTCCAGTTCTGTGCTTCGTCCAGGAACCAATATCCTGTCACGCGCACCCAGTCGCTGTAGTCCAACGGCGGTACCACCACATGAGGCGAAAAGTTGTACAGGAAGGGCACTTTGTTCGGTTGCATCTTGTCCAGGTTGGTGCTGCGCAGACCCAGCTCCTTCTTGCGCCATCGGTTGACCTGTCCCGCGATCGCCTTCCAGAACACATTGTCAAACATGACATACGAGTAGTAATTGTAAGCTCCCCCGATCTTGTGTTCGGGCACGGCAAAGGCGTGTGGATAGGCCCGGGTCCGAGTCCACGGCATCGTGAATGCGCGGAAATATGGAATTCCAAGCGCCTCCGCAATATGGATGCCCGCCATCGCACTCGGCGACTCGATCAGAACATCGCTTCCTTGACACGCTTCCCAAGCTGACGTGAGCAATTCGTCAATCCACGAGCGAAATTTGGCCGATGCCTCGCGCAGGAACGAATAGGTGAACATGCCATTTTCAACACAAATTCTCATGAGCTCTGCCGGATCTCCGTCGACGGGCATGAAGTCAATCCCATGGCTTTGCACCCACGGGCCAAACTCGCTATGTGTGGCGATTCGAGGCTGGTGGCCCTCCGCCAGCAATCCTTTACACAGAGCGATGTAGGGTTGCACATCACCTCTCGACCCGATCGTGAGACAGGTGATTCGGAGAGGCGCGGTCGGTTTGAAGTTGATGATGGAGGCACGGGGTTCATTGAACAAAACTTCCGGAGGCTCATCATGGCTGTAGATCGCTTCAGCTGTGTCGGGTAGCACGAGCAAATGTTCGCCAGCCGAGCTTCGGCGTGCTTCTTCAAGCTTGCGGTGCTCCTCTTTGGCTATTTCGGCATCGTCTTCATCCTCTTTGGCGAGAATCCCAGACTCTGCCATGTAGCGAGCACTTTCGAGGCTGTGCAGCAGTGTGATGGTGCAATCGTCGCGGTGCTCGGCCGAGCTGAACTCGAAGAACAACTCTTCATGACCACGGATGACCAAGACCAGTCCGTGGTATCCAAATCGGAACCCTTTCTCCTTGTCCACATTCTCGACGTCCTTTAACGGCAACACAAGTTTTGTCCGCGTCCCGGGAAGCAGACTTCGGAAACAGAATCTACGGTTGCTGATGTATATCTTGCCATAGAGGGGGAGGACTCGATGTAAAAAGCCGAAATAGGTCGCCTGCAGTTTCTCCGTGGCAGGTAGGGCAAAATGGGCCCGAAACCGGTCACCGTGGCCGACATTGGCTTCTTCATCTTCTGGGTCGATGCTTCGGTCATCCGGGACGATGCCTTCGTTTTCCCCATAGTGCTTCCTATTTCCGGCCCACATTCCCGAGACTTTTTCGAGATAGGACATGGATTCGGTCGCCAAAAGCTTTCTCATAGAACTGGAACGATTTTTGAGGTAGTCGGCGAAGGCCCCCGCGCGCTGAAGGGGATACGCCCCCGCCTTGACGAGGTCCTGCAGTGTTGGCGAAGAGTCGTTCCTAGCGATTTTCTTGCCAGTCTCGACGTCAGAGAGTGACATCTCGTTTTGGAATGTCGTTTGCCCATCTTTCGGCTTGTATCCTGCTGTATCCGCAGCACCCCGGAGCCCCAAGGAAAAAGGCGATAATGCCTCCCGCTGAGGAGAACTTGAAAGAATGGTGCCCCGTTCGGACGATTTTCTTGTCGGTTCGGTGGATACCGACGCCAGGGTTTCCATGGGGCGGATGGCGGGAGGATGGAACAAATCGCTGCGTGTAAGGATTTGGCTCGCTGACATCTGTGCTTCCGCTCGGGGCGACAGAGGCGCGGTGGATGAGTCGGTCTCCTTATCTATCGATTGAACAAATGAATCTTCCGACTCATGATGCCGCGCAAGCGGTGAAACACCGGTCCGCTTGTTCTTGTTGAGTTCGAGTCGACTCGTGCTTCCGCTTCTCCTTCCACGATCGAAGCTGGCCCGGCCATAGTCGCCGGCTATCTCGCCGCTCGAGCGAGAGGGACTATTAGCGCCGGCGAATTCGCCACTCATTCTAGGAGACATTCTGCCATCATCTCCAACCGAAAACGGGAGTAATGTAGCTCTGACGCTGTCCTTGAGAGGTGGACTTGACTGTGCTCTGGGACTGCCACCGTCGACGTCCGAGGATCGTTGAAGCGGGATGGGTCGGGTCTTTGGACTCGGGATTGAATCGATCCCTCTGGTCGGGGAATAGACATCTTCAGATGTTCTCCTAGCAGGTGCTTCGGCGATCAAGCTCCCTAGAACACTGAGTGCATCTTGGCCACAGCTGAAGAATGTAAAGAAGTACTGAAGAATGTTAGAATGGAGAAGAAGATGTTTCACAGGTGGAGGAGACTGACCTCGTCAAGGGCATAGGAGTCCTCGCTTTCTATCACCCTGATCTTCACTGTCTCAGCGAACTCAACAACCGGGCTGTCTTCGAAATCGATAATATTCTCCACAGGCAGAGAGATCTTCACGCTGTCTCCATCATTGTGCGAGCGAAAGATTGTCTTCTGCAAAGATTGCACCCACTCTTTGGCGCTTGTGGCACTATCAGCTCTGAAGTGATATGTGCGGTGGTCGGTCGTCACGAAAAAGTCCTTGCGCTCCTTCTGTTTGGACTTGTCGGCCGAAAGAGCGGCTGTGATACCATATCTGAGGTCGATGTTTCCAGAAGGAAAGTAAAGATTCGATGCGTCGGAATAATACGACAGTACGTCGCCCTTGAGGGAGAACCAACATCTCTTGTATTTGGAGGTTGTTCGGCCCTTTTTGGACAGGTAACCTGTTTTCGAGACGGTGTTTGATTTCTTTGGTAGATAGGCGTAGAAGCAGATGTGCTGTCTGGTGATGTAAAGATAGCCCTTTAGCAACACGCTCTGCAATAGCCAACAGGGATACTCCGCCACAACTTCTTCCGGGTGTTCAAATCCAAAGATTTCCATCAGTCTTGTCGCGAGGAGGGTCTGAGGTGAGGTTCGAGCACGACTCCTGGATTCTCGGCCCTCCGGAGAAGCGGTCGTTTGATCTGCGATTGCCGAACTTTCCTGGAATTCCGCTTCTGCCGTGAGAATCCTGCTGAGTACCGGTGCATCCCGCGGGTTGCTTCTTGAGGACTTTGAAGTCAAGTCGCTTTCGGGGCTTAGGCTTTGCCGTGTGGTAGCCTCTTCTTTCTGCCCGAGAGGCCTCGCGGACAGGCGAGGCAAAGACTGTGCCAGGCGATAGCCTGAGGGCCGCTTTCCCTTGTTATCGCCGGAACTTTTGGCGTCTTTGATCATCACAGACTGTGCGCCTTTCAACCATGTCTGGGGCGCGACGGTGCCCGATGCGGTGTCGGCCGTTGATTGTCCTGCTTCTTCTTCTCCTCCTCCTTCTTCTTCTTCTTCTTCTTCTTCGCCAATCTCATCTTCACTGTCACTAGATTCATCAAATCTGGTATTGAAATCTGTCCGCGATCCTGCCGCCGCAATCATGGAGAAGATGGACTGGTTCATGTATTGGGCTGGGGCATTTGTGCCTCTTGTTGGGGCAGTGACATCATCTTGAGCGTCGTCTCCCAGGCGGAGGCGTGAAGGCATGTGAGATGAGGATAGTCGGTTTATATTAGGATGTCTCTTTTGAAGCTTGCGGCTTCCGCTCTTCTTGGGGGGAGTGTCGGGGCTCGCCATCGGGGCAAACTCAAGTCAGATCACTCCTTGTTACTACTGGTAGGAGGTGGCGGGGATGGGGTGCGTCGCGGCGGCACAACCAAACTGTCCTTCTCAGTCGCCGGTCGACTGGACAGGCATTTGGGCAGGGAGACAAGGTCAGCGTCGTGTGGCTCGAGGCGTTGGGAGGTCACAGGTTCCGCGACACGGGTTCATCGGAGGGGAGGGGTGGCTTTGTTGTGAAGAAGCCTCGTAAGCAGTGCTCGCAAGGACATTCTGAGCTTCCCTACATAGAGAAAAGGAATGTCAATCAAGTTACATGAGAAGTAGGGGGGATAATGTTTGACATTCTCGAGATTCTGGTTGAACAATGAACACTGCGGTCAGTCGATTATACAATAACCGTTTGGTCCAGCCAGAAGAGAAGAGGTGGACAACAGCGGGACTCGAAGCGCGAGCATTGCCGCGCCCCGAGCAAGGGTTGGGGAGTCGTGACTGGCCAGTGGTCACGCCTGCTCGTCACTGGTGGGCCGTGGCTCTCGGCGCCTGGGGGAGGCCTGTTGGTGCCTGCGGTGCCTGTAGTGCCTGGAGTGGACCAACCAGCAACGGCAGGCTGCATGCAAGCGAGTCTGGTCGGCGGTGAGTGAGAATCCCAACCTCAACGGGAATCATTTCCAAGGCCGCCACAGATTGGCGCCTGGAGCTTGGGGCTACGGAGGCCTGGAGGTCGCCTGGAAGTTGTGGAGCCTTGCCGGCATGTGCTCCCTGATACCGACTGCTACATAAGGACAACTTTATGTTCCAAGTCTTCACCTTTGCCAACAGGTCATCAATACATGCCTTTGTTCAATTCTAGTAGTTAACTTCTATTATCGATTTATACGGACACAGCCTTGTGTAGCTAGCCCGCTAGCCCAAGCTCAAGGCTCGCTATCATCTCTGCCGGCTGAATCATAATGCTATCTAACGAGCAGCGAGAAGTGACCAGAACCAGGATTACACCTTCGCGTTGTTCCGGGCACTGGCTGCCGCTGTGATTTTCAGCACTTCCGGGCAATCATCCCACGGGATGTACAGCTCGACCAGCTGTAGGAAGGGCGCACTGGAAAAGGTCTCATCTTCAAAGAGATCGTGGACCTCCTCCTTCGTCTTCACCTGGTACGTCTTGTAGGTGCCCTCCTTGGCTCCGAACGCGTGGATCAGCTCCTTGTACCTCCAGTTCTGGATCTCGTTGTATCCTGCCTCCATGCCGTGGATGAAGCGCTCGATGGTGTATCCGTTGTTGCAGACGATGAAGATGATGGGGTTGAGGTTGTGGCGGATCATGGTGCTCAGTTCTTGGGCCGTCAGTTGGAAGCTCCCGTCGCCGGTGAAGAGAATGGTTCTCCGCGTGCCGCCCAGCTCTTTCGCGGCCAGGGCGACGCCCTGGGTGGCTCCGGTTGCGAAGCCGATACTGCCCCAGAGAACCTGACTGATGTTGCTGACGTTCTTGGGGAATCGGGTGTCGAAGATGCCGTAGCTCGAGGTTCCCGTTTCCGTGAGGACAATATCGCCTTCCCGAAGCCACTGGCCCATTCGTGGCCAGAACCAACGGTGGGTGATCGCGGTGTTCTTGGGATCTTCATCGGCGGGGATCTGGTTTGTTGGAGGTGCCGGTCCGGGCTCGACATTCAACTTGGGCAGTCGGTCGATGAGCTTGCGGAGAACGCCCTTCATGCCGACTCCTGGGTATTCCGAATACCGCACCCGGGTGTATGTGCTGTGGAAATCGATCGTCTTCAGCTGGGAGGTCCGATATGTGAACCCTGCGGTGTTGAAATCCGACTTGACGCTGCCAATGGTCAAGAGCAGATCAGCAGCCTCGACGCGTTCCTGGACTCCGGGGTTGGATCCTTCGCCTGCGTATACGCCACCAAAGTTGGGGATCGTCTCGTCCACGGCGCCTTTGCCCATGGGAGCCACAAAGGCCGGCAACCCGGACTTCTCAATGAGTTCGTGTGCCTCGTCCAAAACGCGATGCCGAATAGCGCAACTGTCGACCAGGATGACGGGGTTTTTGGCTTTGGTCAGGTAGCTCAACACCACGTCAACCACATAGTCCTCTCTCTCCGGGTCATTGCTGTGAGGGCTCAGATCGAGCTGGGTTTTCAGCCTCTCGCCCTCGACCTTCTTTCTGACCATATCCGTGGGTAGGGTGATATAGACGGGCCGACTTTGGACATAGCACTCCCGCAAAGCGTGGTCGATCTGCCAGGGAATGTCGCGAGGATCTCTCAACTGTGCCACATCGACTGCGATGTGAGCGGCCATATGGGCGAAAACGTTGAAGTCCCCGTTTCCGAGAGTATGATGAAGAAGCATGTTGTTCTTTTGCGAGATGGTGCTCGGCGTTCCCACGATGTGGACGACGGGGACATATTCGGCGAATGATCCAGCAATGGCATTCGGAAGACTCAGCTCCCCGACGCCGAAGGTGGTGATGACAGCTGAAATGCCCTTCACACGAGCATATCCATCGGCGGCGTACCCGGCGTTAAGCTCGTTGCAGTTCCCTACCCATTTGAGACCGCAGCTGGGGAGGTAGTCGAGGGCGACGAGGTTGAAATCTCCGGGAAGGCCATGGACAGAGTCAATGCCGAGCTGCTTGAGGCGGGTGAAGAGGTAAGTAGCCGCGTCGACGGGCACTCTGAGCTCGGAAGCTCGAATATCTGTTGTTTGATCGGCCATGATTCGGGGATGAGCACGACTGTGTGAGGGAAATGGAAGAAGAGTGTTCTTGAGAACATGTGAAATCCAAGGGGGACTCACTGGGAATAAATAACTTATTACTCGTACGCTCTTTTCAGCACGGTCGCAGATCGGCTCTCAGCCTCCGGATGAGGGACATTGAGATGTCGGTCGACAGTGGACAGTAGTGGACACAGGCCATGTCGTCGCGCTGTTCGCTGTTCGCTGTTGATGAGTAGGATAGGTGCCAGTGGAAAATAAGCATGCCACAAGCATCATGCGAACGTGGTGTGATGTCTCAACGTGGGAAGAAGCCTGGACGTCTCGGACACGCACACGCTGACATCCCATTGGCCCAAGCAGCAAATATTTGATGATGTGTGCAGCTGCCAACAGGCGCATATCTTGCAGTTGCAGTCGACTATTTACCAATTATGCATGCATGATGCCCCTGACAGAACCTGAGAACCCCAGAGAGAAAAGACTCTGCCGGCCGGCTCCTCAACAGATCCTGGTTCCTGTTTCTTCAAGTAGTAGTGGACCGGGTCCATGAATTGACTGACGGACTCAGCCAGACACAGATAAATCACGCGATTGCTCTATTTTGCTCCGGTGAGGCCGCCTTGCCTTGAAGTTGTTACTCAGGAGAGAATATTTTGTCAAAACGCATCTGCATGATGATATACGATGCTACTGAGAGGTAGGTACACCTATGCAGCTTGATCGAAAATACAGAGAAACACCGCGGATCAATGTTTTTCCGGTGCCGAATAGGTACCGAAGGCTCTGATCTATGTATCAGGAACTGAGCCTTGTCCTTGTCCTTGTCAGCTGGGGAAGGAGTTTCTTATTTCTTTTGATGACAGGACTCATCCTTCTCATTCCTCAGGTCGATGAACATCTGGTGCGAGAACTGGACGAAAGCCGCGGCCAGCACCCCTCTGGTGCAGTCGTTTCCCGCGAAGAGAGACGCCACATACTTCGGGTACATCAGAGGCACATAGCATATCAGGGCCTGGAAGACCACAAAGCTCGAGCCCGAGTAGATCCCGATCCCGATCCCGATCCCGATCATGGGCACGATCCAATGGATGGAGGCGCGCGCAGTCCACACGAAGATGAACAGCCCGATGAACGGGCCCAAACACCTATCATGGCGGGTCGGAGCCACTGTTCCTGCGGGACATGTCGGCCCGTCCGTTTGTGTGTCGCTCGTGCGAGGGGGATGAAGTAGTATCGAGGGTAGAAATAGTAGCAGATCAGGCCGACGACACAGCCGAGGAGAGGACCGAATGCAGGACCACAGTACATGCTAGCCACCCACCACATGTAGCCGTAAGGAGCGTCGTACATGTCGTAGATGTCGTCGATGGTCGCACCGCCACTGCCCAAGCACGGGCTGCCGAGAAAGCCCTGGAGAAAGCGCAGGGCGACCAGGGCAGGGGAGGGGACAAAGGCAGGATAATGGAGACGATGATGAACCCGAAGAAAGAATAGACATTGGGTGCGTTGCGTCCGACCCAGGAGATCTTGCTTAGTGGGGAGAAGAGGATAGGACCGAAACCATTTTCGGTCGGACACGGTCAGTATCTGGGGGAAAAGCAGTGAGACGAGAGATAGTACTCACATCCGAGTACGTACAGGGACAGCATCAGATTGGCCACCACCTGGGAGACATCGTATCGAATCATAATGGACTGAGAACTCGCGTTCATGATCGAAATTTGAGCGCGCAAAGGACACCCGAGAGTCGAAATTCCGCATTGTCCATGCATTTGAGTGTTACTGCCTCTGCCAAAGCAGTAACTCGCTATCTTCTTCTGGTGCCCGTCTGATCTGCTGTGTACTAGAGACGCTTGGATCTAATGGCACAAGCAGTACTGTAGCCTTGTCATATGCTTGAAATTTCACCGACCATGAAGCCCTTTCTTTGTCTTAAGGCCGTATCGCTTCGCGCGCCTCAAGAGGCAAGTTCACGCCCTGGCATCCGCTTTGGGAATTGGGAATGAGGGATGGCTCCACTACTATACTCCACTTACCTTTCTTTTGTTAAGCGATTGGCACTCTTCTCTCAAGGCTCTCGTAGGCATCTTGTATCCAGACAATGACAATGGACTGTAGACCACCATTCAGGCCCATTATGCAATTTGATTTTGCCATCTACGAGTGCCCTGTACGTGGTACTCGGTTCTCCACTCTCCACACCTCCAACGACCTTATGAAATTCAATTGAACCAATTCCATCCACGCCGGACTGCAGCGCTATCCACGAGAATTCCGTTCTGTCCTCAACCAGACCAGTACGGCCGGCGACCATCAACGACTGGGTGATCTGCCCAGGTTTGACGCCTACGGTCTTTGGCCTTGACACACTTCTGATACCCTTTCAGCCCATCATCAAATGGGAACCATTTGTTCGTTCTCACCCTACCAGCGTGGTTGTGCACTTCGACCGAGGCGCTGTCAAACGTCTCAAACACGCCACTGAGGCAAGTGGAAGCGGAGTTCGCACCTCAACCAACGATGCCATATCTGCCTTGATATGGCGGTGTGCCACCAGAGCTAGAATAGGGTCTGAAGTTATCAGCAGGCGGAGTTCCTGCTTGTGTATTATCACCGATGCAAGGTCAAGAATCCAGCCAAACTTGCCCCCTGGCTACTTTGGCAACGCAATATTCTCCGTCCCGACTTACCGTCCCATCTCTGAGCTGGTGAGAGCAGAAATGCAGAGTCAGAGCAAGACTGCCAACGCCATTCGCCAGGCCCTAACGACCAAGTCTGGCAACAGCTACATCCGAAGCATTTTGCAGCTTGCCGGTGCGCAGCGCAAGGTGACGGATCTGAAGCACAATGTCAATGTTTATGGCGGCCGTGACTTGGTGCTCACGAGTTGGGAGAAGTACTTCCAAAGCACTAGAGAGTGGTCCCTGGGTAGTAGAAATGGCGTGTTCAGGGGCATCCGGCTTCCTGCTGGCGACTGCTTTGATGAATTGGTCACGGTGCTGCCCTCGTACGGCCTGAGGGCCACGATTGGCAACGAGTTGTACCAGGGCGGTATCGAAGTGATGGTCGACCTGCACGAAGCCCACATGAAGAAGCTGGTGGACGATGTCGAGTTACGACAATTTGTAACGACCATAATCTGAACAGTGAAGAGCTGTCTCTACGCTCTCTTCATCAGTAGAGAATAAATAGAACCTGATCCCTTTTAGACCAAGCTGCTTCCTTACTTGGGCCTGAAGCTTTGCATGGAGTTGGCGCAAAGGGCACCGTGTTGTCTGGACGTGGTGATAAACTTCAATGTTTGGTGAGAAGCGGAAGGCGTTACGACACGTGCGGCACGTGCAGTCTCTTTCTCCCATGCACGCGCCAATAGCTGACTGCGCTGCGGCTGATGATTCGGCGCCAGTCCCTTTTCGCATCGCGCTTAGTCCCGCCCTCCTACTGGCTGAAGACGAGACAAACGCTCACGACCTGCAGGCAGCGGGCGCCTTTCCTCTTTCGTCCCAGACCGTCAGGTCCAGCCAGTCCAGCCACAGTGCGAACTGCTCTCTCTCGTCGTAGGATCGGGCCTCGACATCGCTGCCTCTGATGAGTATCTTGTGCTGACCCTTTCAGCTTCACCCTCCACAGTGTCAACGACGTCCTCTGGCATCCCCTCGCCTTCGCATCTACCCACCCGGGTGTGCGCGATCCTTCCTCTCCCCGATTCCACCACTCCCTTCCCTCCCTTCGCTTCTCGTCAGGCCGCAACGCACCCTCCGCGGCCACCTGGCGCTCGAACATCGCTCGCCGTTGTGCAGGTTGTCGATACCAGGCCCTGTGATCAAGATGCTCTGAATTCGCGGCGGTGTTTTGGTCTAGAGAGAGACCCAATTCGGTCCCTGGGCACCCATATCCAGCGCGCCCCAACAACCGCAGGCTTGTTCGTGGACACTGCTCGAGCCCGAAGACGTCGAAGAGCTGGGCAAGACATACAAGACATGGTCGTCTCCGTCGCCGGCCGCGGGAACATTGTCGCTATTGATTAGTTCGGACACTTTGACTCTTCCTTGTCAGCCATATGAGGAACGCCGCCTCGGGCAATGGTGTCGAATAGTCAGATCATGGATAACCAGCGTCAACAATACATCCCAGGGCCTCCTCCTCCGCCGGGGCAGGGTGCCTTGGGACATCTTCCTCCCCCTCCACCCCGACCATATCCGCAATCGAGCCTGCCTCCTCCGCCTCCAGGACCACATCCATCCGCCCTCCCACTAGGAACGGTCTTTGGTCTGCCAGGCGCGGGATGGCAGCAGCCATGGGGAAGATCGGGTCTGGGTCAAAATATCCCGCCTCCACCTCCCATGGTCGGCCACAACCAGTCGCAGGGCCAACATCCGCCCTACGGCATCCGCCAGCCGTCTCACCTGAATATACCGCCTCCGCCTCCCCAGAACGACAAGCCCATCTTGTCGGCTACTTTCATTCCCACTGGTGATTCCTTCGGTCCAGGTGTGGGGATCCCTCCTCTCGACGACTATTCATCCTACTTGCGCTATGACGCTCAATTCTCCCCCGAACCATCCCTCTCCCATTCAGAGCCAAAATATTCGGATGGTACAGGGCCTTCACACAGCTATTCCTACCCCAATCCAAATCAGCCGAATCCAGATATTGCCAACCGAGAAAATCGCGCCGCCTCGGCAGCCTCTAACAGGCCCTCCTTTCCCATTCCGCTTCGCGACAGCAACGAACCGATTTCTCCGGGGCCTCTGACAGCGACATTACATAACCCTCAGGCAGGTGGAGATCACGGCCGACAGCGAGCCCAGAGTGCTGCCATCACTGGCAGCAATTCCAGTGAACTCGGAGCACAATGGCCTTTGGACCGTGTGCTGATCTGGTTGGCAGCCAATGGATTTTCCAACGATTGGCAAGAGACGTTCAGAGTCCTCAAACTACAAGGCTCGGATTTTCTCGACTTGGGACGTGGTCCAAATGGTCGAGGGAACTTGGGTATGATGCACCAGACCATTTATCCGCAGCTTGCCAAAGTCTGTTCCAGCAGCAGTACCGGCTGGGATCAAGGTCGTGAACGTGAGGAAGGCAAGAGATTGCGCAAACTCATTTCTCGCTTGGTTGAGCAAGGTGGAGAGGGTCCAGTCAGCGCAGGATTGGGTCATCGAAGGCGCGAGTCTGGAATCATCCCAAGTGCTTCTACAGATGGCAACTTGGAGACCTCACCTCATCTCCCTCGCGCAGAGTTTGGTAGCACACCGGGAACTGCCGGTCCAGAGGGAAGTCCGGGAAAGCAGATGCCAGCCCAATTCCCCTCAGCATTCGGGCCTCGCAATTCACAGGGCCGGAGCAGCACGATGCCGGTCCTGAGCAAGCATAGCAGCGCTGCTTCGACTCCGAGCGACTCCAAGCCACCAGAAGGAGTTCAAGGCAGCAACCGTGCAGAGTACACGAGAGGTATGCTGACGGGCATCAATAGCCGCGGCCGCCACAGCCCCAACCTTTCGGGTGACGTTTCGACGGGTTTGCTGCCAAAGCCTTTCGAAACCTCCCCGAATGCCAGCCCCGGCCTGGGAAGCGCTGTCCCAGCATCGGCCTCGAGTACTTCCTCTTTGCCATATCGGCCCGATCACAGCAAAAGCAACAGTACAGACAATATGCTTAAGGCGACCGGCCATGGTCATCCCCGTTCCAACACTGGCGTCTCAAGTATAACTGAGAGGACTGGATCTGGAACCTCTTCCGATGCCTCCTCAACACGCTTCTACGCGGACCGACGCGATGCGCAAGAGATGGCCAGGCCTTCACCGCTGGAATCTCATCGAACTTGGAGCAACGACTATGCACCAGGCCCTGGGGGGAAGGACCACAGCAAAGGATTTTTGAGCAAGTTCATGAGGAAGCGGCACGAGCATAGTCAGCCTGCTGCGGAGGACCATGCTTTGGAGTCCCCAACGAGTCCTGGGCCATTCAAACTGTTTTCCCGGCCCTATGCGAACGGCAGTGATCCGGCTTTGATGCAACGTCCAACCTCGGTGGCGAGCGAAGACGAGAGGCCCGCATTACCTTCCCGCCGATCGACCAATGCTTCAAGGAAATATATTTTTGTTACGCCGGACTGTTGGAACTACCGGTTGGTGGATGTCACCGAGGTAGAGACTGCGATTGCGCTTCGCAGCCTCATCTGTATCGAGCTCGGCATAGCAGATGCTGAGTATGCCCAGATATACGTCACCGAGCCGGGCCTGATGGATCACGAAAACCCTCTTTCCGACAGCATGCTGGTGACCATCCGAAGTCGAACAGATACATCTGGGAGCTTGAAGCTGTATGTGCACAGCCCCACTCTGTCAGCTGCTGGACAAGGTGCCCAGGCAGCCGGACTCGGGGTATCCTTTGGCCAACGGCACCAAATCGACACGTTGTCGAGGGGTGCGCCCATGGTGAAATCCAACTCATCTGGTGGTGTCAGTCGAAACGGATATACTTCTCCAAGCGCAGAACAATTTGTGACCGACCCTCTTCTGCTCCAGAAACAGGCAGAGGACTATCGACGTCAAACAGACGCCAAGCAGAAGGCGTACATCGATTCTCGTCGACCAGTGAAGGACCAAAGCGCCACCTACAGTGGGAGTGGGATTCGTGGCAGCACCGTCATCGACTTTGATAGTCCACGACTGTCTCCATTCGAGGACAAGAAGGTCGACAGCCTTGTTCCAGTCCGTCGCCCACCAACAGCCCCATCAGAATCAACCACTCTGACCAAGGTCAACTCTTTAAGGGCAAAGGGCTCCGGAACCAGGGCTTCAATGGATGCCCTGAAGGCTATAGCTGATACCATTACAGAAGAAGATGCAGACCGAGCTAAGAAGAAATCTACCACCACCATGGGCAAGAGGGCCGGCTCCTCAGCTACCCTCGGCAACCAAGGCCAAGCGAGGAATCGTTCCATTCCCACTGAATTCAACTCTAGAGGCAGCAACGGCAGCGGTTCAGGCTCTCGACCCGACTTCACACGGGGTAAAGGTGACATGATCTTCCGAGTTCCGAGCTATGATGATGAATCCGTTGCGGGTCGTCAAGCGGAGGGAGCTCAGAGCTTCACCATGGACAATTCTCGACATTATGCACACGACCATCCTGTCAGTCCTTCGAGCGCTACCATGCCTCGCCCTCCTTTTCCCACGCGAAAGTCCTACGGTCCAGAGCTCGAATTCAAGGAAACGAATGTCTCCTTTTCCCCTTCGCCCCTTCCCTCAAAAGGCGCAGACTCCGATGATGATTCAGATGATGGCCTGTTTGCCATTCCGTTGGCCAATAAGTCTATGCCGAAAAGCGCTACTCTTCCTCCACCCAGTAAAGACCAGAGGCCGGCATTGACCGTCGACACGGATCAACACGTTGGGAAGAACGTCCGTTTCAAGTCGCCCGGCTCAGGGAGTGGAGTTTCTGCTAGCCAAAATCCTGGCGAAGAAAGTTCCACTCCTTCCGGAGATGGGAATGACCGGAGCCTTTCGGATGGTAGCTTCAGCGGTTCTGCGCAATCTCCAGACGACCGGATGAGCAGGAGAGACTCGTTCATAAGCGATATCTGGGCGAATCGACCTGCGGTGGAAAACGTTGTGGATCATCTCGATGAATTCTTCCCCGGCGTCGACCTCGATAAGCCTTATCTTGAAGAAAAGGGAGAGAATCAGTCTCCCATGAAGGCATCAGACCCTGACCATCATGATACTCTCAAGGCTCCGGCAATCACCTTCGGTACGGCCGGACTAAATCTCGATTTCAATCGCAAGAGTGACTCGGATACACTGGGCTCAGATGAGTCGACTCTGAAGGCAATGGACCGTGCAAGGGTGGCCAGCGTGGCTCACCGGCAAGTGGGCAAAGCTTCTGGGGGCATTTCTAGAATGAAATCCATCCGTGAAGTGGCCCAAAAACGAAACGATATTGCAAGAGGGCCTTCAGTAGCGGTCCGGGTTGAGCAGGCCAACTCCAGCAGCATTGTCCGCAGGAAGAGCACCAAGATGTTTGGAGCGCATATTGTCCAAATCAAGCCGAAACCTGGAACCCGCCTATCCACGTTGGACCCCATACCGCAAGAAGACGTGCCCTCGGAGGACATGCCCAAGCGACAAGCGACATTCAAGATCATCCGCGGTCAACTCATCGGCAAGGGCACCTACGGCCGTGTTTATCTGGGCATGAACGCGACCACTGGTGAATTCCTAGCAGTCAAGCAGGTCGAAGTCAATCAAAAGGTTGCCAGTCACGATAAGGACCGAATTAAGGAGATGGTGGCCGCTTTGGATCAGGAAATAGACACCATGCAGCATTTGGAGCACCCGAATATTGTTCAGTACCTGGGATGTGAGCGCAAGGAATTTTCGATCAGCATCTACCTCGAGTACATTCCTGGTGGTTCGATCGGCAGCTGTCTTCGCAAACACGGCAAGTTTGAGGAGTCGGTGGTGCGCTCCCTCACCAGACAGACTCTGGAGGGGTTGGCATATCTCCACACTGAAGGAATTCTCCATCGAGACCTGAAAGCTGACAACATCCTCCTCGATCTGGACGGAACTTGCAAGATCTCGGACTTTGGCATCTCGAAGAAATCAGACAACATCTACGGCAACGATGCTACTAACAGCATGCAAGGCTCCGTCTTCTGGATGGCGCCCGAAGTGGTGCGATCTCAAGGCCAAGGGTATAGCGCGAAGGTCGACATCTGGTCCCTGGGATGTGTGGTCCTGGAAATGTTCGCGGGAAAGCGGCCCTGGAGTCGAGAGGAAGCCATTGGCGCCATTTTCAAGCTTGGAAGTCTCAGCCAGGCGCCGCCTATCCCAGAGGACGTGCAATCGACGGCTACGGTTGATGGATTGAATTTCATGTACGACTGTTTCCAAGTGTAAGTCCCATTCCCCGTTGTTTTTCTTATGCCCTTCTGACTCGGTTGACAGCAATCCGACCGATCGACCAACGGCCGACACGCTCCTCCGCCACTCCACCTTCTGTATCCCAGATCCTTATTACAACTTCTACGACACCACATTAGCAGCGAAATTAAGAAATGTGGATGGCGCTGGTCTTGGTGGATGATCTGTTTTGACTGATAGGCATGCTTTTTACAACAAACGGCCATCTACGAATTGACGACGTTCCGACGGAAAAGATGCAGGAAACCCTCGGGTGATTATTTACTATATGTTCGGATACCTCTCGGGGGTTATTTTGGGAAGATCGAAGGCGGGTTCTAAGGAATTGGAAAAGGCATTGGCGGTGTTTTGGTTACTGGGAGACGCCACGGTTTGGAAGGAATCCGGGCTCTCAATCGACTTCTTGCACATTCCTCACGCTCACTGATTTTCCACTGGCCGATTTTCCAATTTCCCCATCATACCACCCTTTCCCCGATTTCTGGTTTGTTTTGACCGGTGCATCATACAGAAAAGAGCGATTCAGGCCTTTGGTGTCTGTCCTCAGCCTCCGTCCGACCTGGAAAGCTGAGCTGATCGCGTCCGTCGAGGTTGGGAGTGTGCTCTCTCTCGTTGGTCATCGATCTCATTGGCACCGTTTCCGGCGACATTCCTCTTTGTTTCGAGTTGCTTTCTGGCTCTCACACAGTACACTTCCTCCCGCAAGCAACAGCCTCGACCACTCGTTGCTCTGATTCGTTATATCTTTGTCTTCTCCTTTGCATTATCCCTGCTTCCAGACCCTCAAAAACGGGGCACAGCCTTTCCACTTCCAACATTTGCTCCTCTCTCTCGCTACCTTGTTCTATTTGCTTGTCAAGCAAGATTACCATCAATCGCAGAAGTCTTCATCCAGGCCTTGCAAACAGCCACAATGGCGCATACTTCTGTAAGTTGACACTATGCCGACTCCTTGCCAGGGCTTCCTGCGAGATGCTGAACCTAACGGCTGACATCGGGACCATCAGCCTCTTCCCAGGTCTCAACGCGACGCGTCGCCACTCAAGTCGCCCCCTAAGAAGGCCAATTCTGCAGGACCCGGGACGACCAGCAGGGCAAGCGTAAGTTCTCAAGCCCCCATCTACCTACGCAACCCCGTGTGACTCGGCTCGACTCCATGGTTTCAACATCAAGACACAAAAAGCTAACGTGTTCCATGTCTCTCTCGCATTCAGCCAGCCAGAAATAGCCCGTCGCCGCCGACCACTTCCTCCTTCGGGCGTATGCGCAGCTATTCCCCGCCAGCGAATCCTGATGCGGACGATTTTCCAAGCAGCGACGACAGCACCGAAAGCGACGACAGCAGCACCAGCGCGCACAACGTCAAGGTTAATAGCTCGGCCAGCGATGACTCCAAGTCCAAGTCCAAGTCCAAGAAGGCGAGAACCAAGTCTGCGAGCCCGATGCCCGCGACGCGCAGCCAACCGCAGCGCCAGCGTCGGGCGCCCACGCGGTACTCGCCCGACGTGTTCCAGCCGAAGCGGAGTGGAGGGAGGGCGGCCGCCAGCAAGAGCAAGAGCCAAGCTGCGGGCGTGAAGAAGGCCACTTCTAAGGCGGCGACACAGGCGAAGACGAAGGCGGTGGCGACCAAGGGGGTCAAGAAGGCTGCTACTCCTGCTTCTGCGAAGAGTGCACCGGCGAAGAAAGCGGCACCTGCCAAAAAGGCTGCCCCGGCGAAGAAAGCAGCACCAGCGAAGAAGGCTGCCCCGACGAAGGGCAAGACGAGGGTCACGAAGACATCTGCGCCGGCGAGGAAGGCTGCTGCTGCTGCGAAGAAAGCAGCACCCGCGAAGAAGGCCGCCCCAGCGAAGAAAGCTGCTCCGGCGAAGAAAGCGGCAGCGGCAAAGAAAGCCGCCCCAACGAAGGGCAAGGGGGCGAAGGCCACCAAGAAAGCGACTCCGAAGAAATCGGCACCGGCACCAGCACCAGCACCCACGTCTTCGCCCGCGCCCTTGACCACGTCTATAATCCCGTCGGCACCGGTACCGGCAGCACCAACACCAGCATCAGTATTGAATTTACTGGGATCTTCACCACAAGTACGGAAAATTCCGGTGATGGCGAAGAAGACGGGGTGGAAGAAGAAGTGAAGAGGAGACCAGAGACGGAGAGAACCGGTGTGATGTTATGCTAGTGCGGTCAGGGCGACAGTATAGACCTCTGGCACTTGGAGGGAGGAGGAGAGCGGGCGGGAGGTGGGAAAGAGTGGGAGAGAGTCGAAGGGGCCGTGGACCCTTCTATAGGTTGGGTTGCATTGTTGTTGTGACGCGGATGAAGTTTATGGTGCACAGGACAGACAGGTTGAAGGGTGGACTGATTGGATGATGTGAGATGACCGAGAGAGGGATGGTGTTTTCCTTTTGTCTCTTTTTCTTACTCTTTTTCTCTTCTATCCAACTCTGGTTGGACTAGTATCTAATGGCCTCGAACTTGTGATGTAATAAAGCAACGATATCAACAATCTACAACCACTTCCACTAGTCAATTTTGCGGTATAGATAGGGGAATCAATCACAAATGAAAGGTCACGCACGAGTCACTATAGCATTAAGTACGTACGGATGAAGACGTTTGATGTTTCAAATTTTCAATCACCAGTCGGATCTTAAGCACAGATCAACGACGACACAACACGACAGATAGACAGGCCTGAGCCCAGATCTGTTCTGAAGTGCATGGATACACAGCTAGGTACTTGCCTGCCACTTTGATGCCCAATCCCCAGCTCCAGGCTCCTTCCTCCCGTCCCCTCTCCGAATGATTGATTTCAAAGTCCAGCAAAAGTCACCTCACGTGGAAATCGACTCGAACTAGACTCCTAGTCCATCATCTATCCTATCACCGCTCAACAAGGCACCCAGATGATCTCGACCTTGATCTCACCGTCTTCACCATAGAAGACAAACGAACACATCTCCTCACCCTCACCGGATCCATCATCACGGACGACTTCCCGAATCCCACCTTCCCACTGATCACGGACGCGACCCCAGAGTTCGTTCACGCCCCGATCACGCTTTTCGTTCTCGGCCTGCAGATCTGCCTCGGTGGCGACGAGTTCGACGCGTGCGGGTTCGTGTTCTGGTTCGACTTTGAGACCGGAGTTGAGTTCGAGGATGCGTAGGCGGAGGGAGTGTGTCGCGGCGTGGTGTGAGGATCGGATCATCTTTTCCTCGGCGTGCGCCGCGGCGAGTGTGCAGTCGAGACAGCGGCGTGGGGAGCTGAAGAATTGGCGGACTTCGATGTTTTCGTTGGCGTTGTCGGCGTTGCGATCCACGGGCTTCAAGCCGATGCCGCTGTCGTGCATGCTCAGGGAGTTGTCGGTCACTTCGGTGCGAAGGACGGGCGGGACGTATGCTGGGCGCGGTGTCGGTGGTGTTGTATGTGGACATTCAGGGAAGTGAATGTGCACGTTTGGCGGGATAGGGGTCGAGGTTGAGGATGTCCAGCCAGGGCCATGAGGAGAATGTGTTCGCGGGCTCGGGTTGCGAGTCGAGAGACGACGAACGAGTTTCTTCATGATTGATGGATCTGGCGGATGGACAGTTAGGTAGGAAGGTAGGTGTGTAGAGAGGTGGATAGAAGGAGAAACAGAATAAAACTGTTCGATCCCGATCTTCGATTTTTATGCGCCCGCGCGACAGTCAGATCCCTCGGGGTTGGATCTCGGTGATCGAGTCACATTGGCAGCTTCACGTCGTCGTTCCCTTTTGCTGCGTCGTCTCGACAAAGGCCGGATCGAGTGTGACACCCTCGAAAGAATCGACCAGAAACATACCGGATGCAGAGGACAAAGAATTGAACGATTCGAGGACGCTCACCTGACAAAGAAACCCAGACGACATCAACAAAGCCGGGGATGTGTCATGGACTAAGTGCCTCGAACACCCTCCGTTCGCAGACAAGGATGACATTGCATGTTTCTTTGAGAAAACAAAGCATGTCCCAGGGAGGTCGAGGTCGTGACGATGCCATTGTTTGCCGGGCCACGTGTGGGATTTTCTTTGTGTGTCGAGTCATCGGCGCTGCTTCGCGAACGTCTTCACATGAGGCTCTGTAGGACAATGATGTAATCGCAGTGTCGAGAGCTGTCTCACTTCAGCGGGTGGATGAGTGTGAGGTGAGGAAGGATGAGAATCGGACGGTGAAACCGTGAAAAAGAGAGTCGGGAATCGATGTCAAACGTCGCTGAACAACTCACGCGTTCATGGATATCATCGGTATTCAAATCTAAGAGTCGTAATGTGCGGTGTCGTCAGTCCCCAGGCTGAGGGCTCTCAGGGGGCGACCCACCTTCCCTTTCATCTATCACGCAACCGGAGTCCAATTTTAGAAACCAAACTTGGAACCAAGATATCCCAGTGCCGCCTGTCGTTTCTGCTTTGCCACATATTTGCTGACATCGTCACTCCAGGCGCTGCTCGATTCGGCGGTCCGATCCATGCTGTCGCCCGCCAACCCGAGATTCTCGGTCCTCTCAGCTATTTGTCGTTGCATGTACGCCCAGTAAGTTTCTGAGTTTGGATCCGGGGCTGGCGCTCGGCCGGTTCGTGCTGCTTCTCTCTGCCGTTGGAATTCTGCTTCCTGGGCGGCACGCATTTCAGCGACCATTCGTTTCGAAGGCGGCCTATCGGGACCTCCGATCAGGATGTCCATATCTGACGCAGTAATGTACTGCGTTCCGGCGATCCATTGAAGATTGCTGATTGTGGGCCGAGTAGGAGCAACCTTGACGGGGTCGAACAATTTGTCGGTACTAGGTGGCATAGACAAGCCAGCGCCAAAGACATTAATAATGGCGATCTCGCTCGGTCCGGCCCAGCCCAAAATATCGCCTGTCGGGGTGATAGTGGCATCGCCAAAACGCTTCGTATCCAGGAGATGATTGACTCGAACTGTGGCAATCTCTTTCATGGCCGGGATCGAGAAAGCTCGGGCTGCACCGTCGCCAAAGAGGCCGACAATAGCATAACCACGCTCTTCGTACCGGCACACGGTAGCCGAATCACAGAGGTAATGATCGAATGTTTTCGAGGCACCTTTAGCCGATGCTGGACGGAAGATGTGTGCAGATGAGGCAGTGATGGCTACCAAGACCCCGTCAACCTTCCGGCCTTGCTGGAGGCCTCCCATTGCATAGCCCGAGGCAGCAGCTGGTGCTCCTGTGTGTGCATCAATAGGACATAAAGAGATGACTCGATCGTCGGAGATCTGTGCCACGCCGGCGAACTGGGCAGAATATCGGCCAGTCTGAGAAGGAAGGATCTTAAAGGTGACGACCCGACCATGGGAGGTCCCGACGTATAAGGCCACCGAGGAATAGTCTGCCATCGAGTTAGTTCAGCGCCACTGTATGACACGTTAAATCAACATACCGTCACCATCGAGAGTCATGATCCCAAATTCCATCGCGGTTGGGACCTCTGTCGATTGAGTAGTCGAAGCACCTCGACGAACACTTCCCCTTTTGTGCTTTGCAGAGGCCAATTCATTCAGTAAGGCGGTATGGATGATTGCAGGCCCACGAAGATCAACCAGGGTTACACCACCTCCCGCATAGCCAACAGCCACGAAGCCAACATCCGAATGCCGTAACGCTGTGACGGGTCCTTGCTGGTCGTTGGTCATCGTCAGCGGCAACAGACCTTCTTTGAGGCCAGGATCCACCCGTTGGCTGATATCGGTCATCTTTCCAGGACCTTCGTTGGGACCGGGGTCAGTGGGCGGCTGGCCCGCGAATTGATTGCGGTTAAGTCTGAAGACTACCAGTTCACCGGATCTCAATCCCACTGACAGTTCTCCCGTGGCTCCAGACATGCTCATCTGCGACACTTCCAGCTGATCCCACCGGCCTACCGCCCTTCCGAGATCCACCTGGAGCACGCCCGGGTTCTCGATGATGTCGCCGTGCCCGGCATCCCAGATGCGAAGCGTACCATCCGCGTGGGCGGCCTGGACAATGTTCCTGTTCTCGAATCTCTTGAGAGGCTTGATCCCTTCCGCTCCGCCGATTAAGAAGTTTGGACCGTGCTGTCGGACTTCTCGCATACCCAGCCATCTCGTCCTGTCGACGAAAGCCAGCGCTGTTTTGGAGACGAAGGGATGCACAAATGACAGAGAAACATGCAGCTGGTTGCTCGGTGTGATTGGGTGGCCAGAGGGAAAGCTCATTGACGTCAGTTCTCCCGATGAGAGGACGGTCAACACTGCGATCGGGTCGTGCGAGCCCGCATAATGAGGAGAAGCACGAGGAAGCAGGACAAAGGTGTTGATCGCCGCGTTCTCTGGAGTTGGGAGAACATGTGTCTTTTTGGGGTGCCGGAAATGATTCGCTAGGAAGTCCCATGTCGACGTCTGGTAGTTTGGTGTCGGTCCGAGGTCGAGAAATGTTAAGCCCCTGGTGGGATTCGTCGTGGGAGAACCACCTGCTAACAGCAGGCCTGTATCTTCCGGATTTTGTTTCGAACACCATGCGATGTTGAAATAAGGCTCCTTCACTCCCACCGCCCCGAGCTCGTTACGTGAGGGCCCAGCTCCCGGTATATTGACATCAGTCTCCTGGATCGTTCTCGCCAGGATAGCTCTCCCATCTCGAGGGTCCCAGAACACCAAGCTTGAATCTTCATGGGCCGTCAAGACAAAGGTCCCCGTCGGATGCCAGATGGCATGGGTAAGCCGAGGATATCGTACTGCATTTGTTGCTCCGGGATCGCCATCTCCTCCGCGAGCACCTCTCGGGACCTCATAGTGGAAGAATTTGGTGGCCTTGTTCTGTTTGAAGGAGTAGATGACGGCTCCTTCGGAATAGCCGATGAGCAAAGTACCAATATCCTTCGGATGGAACTGCATGCATATAATCGGTAGGATGCGTGCTCTCGGGTTCCGCTCCCTCCACAAGTTTGGGATCTTGAAGGGTGTTTGGGACTCTCGGTCCAGATCGAAAGCCACAATCTCTCCTGTTGAACGGTATCAGCCAACGCTGCTCTATGAAGCATTGTGTTGTTCCCTCCACCCACCATTTTGCAAGCCGGAGAAACAATAATCTAGACTTGGATCCGAGACAATGGATACTACATGGCCCGGGGGCGCATAGTTTGCCAGCAAGTGTCTGGTCTCCAAGCTGAAGATACTAACATCATTCTTGCTGTCGAGCACAATGAGTTTGTCGGCGCAGAATTGCAGGGTTCGAATGGAGGAGCGACGAGGAGGGTTGAAGGTCACGCAGACTCGTTTCTGCCCGAAGACGTATACGATGCCGGCCCCAAACTGGGACTCGTTCGTGCCGACCGCGAGGAGGGACTGGACGGGTTCGTAGGCCAGGGCCGAGATCTGAGAGTTGATGCCATAGCGGGCGAACTGCAGAGGACGATCAGCTTGCTGTGGATGGGGCGCATGGAGGGAGGACGGAAACACACGTCGTCTAGCAAGACGACCTCTGGTGTGACGCCGACCGAGAGGTCATTCTGTATCCCGGCCTGCTTACCGCGGAGGAAGTGCGTCATCTCGTCGCGGGGGAGGGTAGGTTTTGCATCACAGGGAGCAACAGAGAGAATGAGACTCGTCTGTTGTAAAGAGAAACAATTGAGCGCCTAGTTCTCTCTTTCGGTATAAGAAGAACGAACTCCGGAACTCGCAGGCTGCGGACGTTGACAACTTGACAGTGAGTGACAGCGCCGCGTGTAACAACTGTTGCCAGACGGAGACAGAGACTCTGGGCGAAACCGCGTCGGCCAATTGGGAGAAACTCAGGTCTTGGGGGGCTCGGCACGCTTAAAGTCTTCTTCTTCTTCTCTACGGGGGCGTTTCTTCAGCCTTGCCTTTGAGATATGGTGAATTGATGTCACGAAGATGATACATGTTCCAAATTGGCTGCTGATAACTGACTGACTGACTCTCCACGATGACAAGAAACAGCAGACTTGTCGAATCCTCACAGCCTCACTCAGAGCTTGAGGACCCCTCGCTGCATGAGAATCTGCACGGCCGGCATCGAATCACTCATGATCTCAGTCTTGTGCAGCTCGATCCCACCATGCGCGGCTCCCTCCTTCTTGACATAGTAGAAATGAAAGCCCCCGGGGATCTTGACGTCCCATTCTCGTCCCTGGCCATCCTTGACCTTCTTTTCCCCGGGGCCAGGGTTTCCCGGACAATTGGCGAACAGATGTGCCTGGCCGATCATTTCCCAGCCGTTGCTCGTGTCCCAGCAGATCACGAAGTAAGGCTCGTGGTACTCCTTCGTGAAGGGCTCGTATATAGCCTTGGCCTCCCTGAACGCCGCTTCGTTGCCGGTGTACGTGCTGGCGTCGGGCTTGACGAGGATCATGTCGGGAGTGTTCCAGTCCGAGGTCGCTTGAGCCCAGTCTGCTCGCGCGTTGAAATGTCTGGTGTAGTCTTCCATCCATTTCATTGCCGGATGCTTGCGCGTCTCGTCGTCCCAATCGCCCACATGGATGAATGCTGGTTGGGTTGGGAAGGACATGTTGATAGATCGATGGATAGAAAAGGGCGGATGCTGTCACGGTAGCCAGGGCTATTCTCTGGGAGGAAAGAAAACGAGCTCACGAAGAACAGGGAACGACAAGAGACGGGGCCTTATAGATGAATCCATCGACTCACAAAACACCAACAATTCGCGCATCAGTCGTCGACTCACCGAGATGCAGCGCAGCTTCAGCTTCAGCTCCAGCCATCGTTGGGCTTCGTCCAATGAAGAAACCCTCATCCCCCAGGATGGACAGTATACAACTCTTCTGATTGAGTGGCAGCGCGTGTTTTCAATGCGAGTGAGGCTGAAGCTGAACTCTGTCTCTCCCTCTCCGTCTCTCTCTCCACACAAGGCCTGCGCGACAGGGTCAGATGGATGCCCATTTTGCGGGGGTTTGGCGCATCTTCCCGCCCAATGTCTGGGGAATGTCGTGTCTGGATTCAGCTTGCTGCAAGCGGCCGCTGATGACTTCGGTGTGAGAGTGTGGGATGATCTGGCTCAACTGGAACGGGCGTGAGGATGACACTGTTGTGCGACGACGTGGCACTCAGCAGGATGACGAACAGATCTGAGAAGCTGGGATGGATGGTGGGAATGAGTCCTTTTTGATATCATCGCCACCTCGTCTCTACCTCAGTGCTGGCTACTGGGCGATACTATGTAGGCATCTCCTCCAGGCTTCAGACCTCTTCTCGCTACCACAACCCAGGCGTCCCATGTCTGTTCGCTTATCCTCCCACCTCACTGGCCGTAGGAGCTCCAACTCGCTTCCTTCTCGCTTGCAGAGGGAACTCGATGTAACAGTCGGTCTCCTTAAGCGAGTGGGAAGAGAAAAGGCTACAAGGACCCAAGACGGCATCATGAAATGTAAAGCAGCAGAACACATGTCAGACGGGAAAGAAAGTTGCAACAAGCCTTTGGATCCGACTTTTGCTCTGTATCTTCGCTTAATCCATCATCTCACTGGCCAGCTTCTTCCGCCAAAAGGACAACCAAAACCCCCGATTGCTTTCGTTGGAGACACACGGCTACAGTAAAGGCGGAAGTGGCGCAGTCGTTGGATGAATCGGCTTGGAATTGAATCTTCATTGATCTCTCTTTCCACTCATTAGTTGCGCTCTATTAGGTAAATTCGATATAGGCTCACGCGGCGCCTGACCTGATGCTACAAAACATTTTCAGCCGCAGAGATGTTGTGCTGTACAAAGCGGACTCGATCTACGACTCAATCGCACGCCGCGGGTCGAGAGGGATGCGTCCGGCTGGTCACCGCTTTCGCGTGAGGATCTTGGTGATTGCGTGTCGAATGGTGATGCCCGCTTTCTCAATCTCCTTCTTCGTCAAGCCCAGCGTCAGACAAACCTTCAACGCCGGTAGAGGGGAAAACACCTCCGTTTTCGCTCCGGACGGGCCGGCAGGGAGAGCCTTTGCCCGGGTGATGAGAACGTTCTGCGAGAGGCACTGTGTAGCAAAACGTGCGGGTTAGCGGACGTAGTCGTGGGCGGGGACCGGGGATGGTTGAAGCACAGGAAGGGTCCTACCTCGTCAACAATGTCTTGGAGCAATTGCTGTTGATCCTCCACCGTCAACCTCCTGGAGGAGACAACCTCCGGCTTCAGAACCAGGAGCATGATTGGGTTCTCTGGGGCACTGGTGCAGTACATCCAGTCGCTCCTGGGGTCGAGTTGGGTCCACATGGCCTTGATGTTCTCTTTCAGTTGAATGAAAAGCTCCGGCTGAGTCTGCAGCATCATCAACGTCTCGCTTGCCGTCACGGCCGCAATTGCTGGCAACGCTGCTGAGAAGGTGTATGAGGTTGCCGACAGTCGCTGGTGCTCCACAACCTCATCGGATCCCGCGCAGAAGCCTCCGGCTGCTGACAGAGGCCCTGCCATTGACCCGACGAGCATATCAACCTCTGCGGCGTCAACATGTTGATGTTCCGTTACCCCTCGTCCCGTTCTCCCCAGGACTCCAAACGACCACGTCTCGTCCAAGATCAACCGGAATTTATATTTGAGCTTCAATTCGATCTGCGATCCCGCACATTAGAACATCTGCGATCCCGCACAACTGGCACCCCCCATCAGATCAGGGGCGAGACTCACAATCTTGGGCAGATCCACCATATCGCCGACGTTCTCGAAAATGCCTTCGGTGATAATGAAACGTCGGGTCAACGGCTTCTTTGCTTGCTCTTTGGTCACCTTGGCCAGCACACGTTGCAGATCTTCCATGTCGTTGTGCTCATACCATCGGACCGCACTTCTAGAGATTTGTATCCCCTTTCGGATGGCGTAGTTGACCGCCTTGTCTGCAACGATGATATCGCCTCGCTTCGAGAATGCTGGAATGACACTGGATATCGCGGAGAAGGCCTGGGCGTAGATGATACATGCCGTGGTCCCCAGAAAGGCTGCGATGTCGGCTTCGATCTTCATGTGGACATCCTGCGTGCCGTAGAAGCCCGGCGGCCCGCAAGGCCCGACTCCGTACGTTCGCAAAGTCTGTATGGCCCTCTCCTTCAGATTCTCGTTGGAGACAAAGTTGTAGAAGTTATAGGAGGCAAGGTTCGTCACCGTCCGGCCGTTGGTCAATTTCGATCGAGGGCCACTAGGTCTGTCCCTCGCGGTCAGTACGTGATTGATTCGAGGCAATGCGAGGAACCGCCGACTCACCCGACAATAACAGGACGCTTTTCCAGCTCGGCATCTTCAAAGGCCGTCGTTTTGGCGACCAAAGGTTCTGGCGTCCACTCTTCGATCAAGTCGTCGATCTCCTGCTTCAGGGTCAGCCCTCGCTGCGCGCGGCACACGGGTCTCCGCCCTGCTTGCTCACCTCGTCAGATAGTTTGACGTAGTTCGGCTTCGTCGAGTACTTCGGCGCAAGCAAGTATCGGATCGCGAACAAGACAAGGAAGAGTTCGACCGCAGAGCGGATAGGGTCGTTCTGGTAACTCGACTTGACGTAGCGGAGGAAGATTGCGGACCCGGGGATCCTTTGGAACTGTTCGGCCGTCACGTTCGTGAGGCTAGTGAGATACTCTTGAGCATCGTGAAGGTCCATCTTGGAACTACATGGGATTGGACACGTTCGACTCCAAAATCCGCGGTGCACAATGCAATGGTGGGAAGGAGAGAGACGACGAAGCCATTGTCGATGAAAGTCATCGATCTGCCTGCTGCGGCGTCTCGCCCGCGAATTGGCTGGACGCGGAATGTCACGTGACACAGGTTCAGGGGCCACACTCACCGACGACCGTCCGCTGTCACGACTCACGGGCTTAATTTCCGACCGTCGCCGCTGCAGCCGAATCCTTTAACCACTTTGACAGACTTTTCTATGGAGTCCGCAGCACGCTACTCTGAACGCAGTATGATCTCTCCGGAGTGCTGAGTGCTGATTCCGGACCTGAGCAGGAGACCTTCATGCTACAGGCTGCGAATAGACAGTCTCCTCGTACCGAGGACCAAGTACGCCGTATCTTATGCAATTCTGATTTTTGATTTCATTGCCATGTACACTATTTCTAAACAACAAAAGATAGCATCATCAATCGCCTGGACGCCGTCCTCCAACATTTGCCCGGGTAGAAGACCAGCTTGAGACATCCCCCTGGCGAGGGGGCCTGCTTGTCTATGCCATTCAATCATTAAGTTGTTTGTTCAGGCGACGATCGACGGGACATTCTCAATTTCATTAGGACCCGGGTCTTTCGGCTCGCGATGTCCCATTTCCATATGCACCAATGTATACACCAAACGTACCCCCTTGACCCGAATTTACCATCGCATGAAGCGAGGGGGTGAGCCAAAGCTGAAGGGGTCATTGGCGTTGGAGCTCGTGGCAGCCGGGGTCGCTGCGCCACCGCCGCCACCACCACCACCACCACCAGCAGTGGGAGCTGCATTACCAAAGTTGACCAGAGCAGATCCAGTGATGCCCGTGGTTGTGTCGTTGTTGTTCTGCCCGGTGGGCTGAATAAGGTCCAAAGGAATGCTGGGAAGATCGGTGATATACCTGCGGACGATCACCGGCCCGACGATCAGGGCGAGGAAGATGATCAACATGACGAAGTACAGGATGGCGTAGCGGATAACACGCCTCTTCCGGAGACGAGACTGCTTGATCGAGTAGATCGGTGGTCTGATTTGACGGCTGGGAAGAAGAGTCAGTAAACAAAGAGACTTGCAAAGGGTAACCAAGTGACATACCTAGGTCGGAGCCAGAAGAGCATGACTGAGTGGAATCTGTCGATGTAGGGAGTGCACAGAGGGGGTAGCATGATGAACATGAGGATGTGCCCGAGGATAAAGTCGGCAGCAAAGAATCCGAGCTCGGTAATCTTGCAGAGGTATTCACGGGCAGGCTGAGACATCGAGTGCCAACCCATCGAGTACCATTTACCAGTCCACCAGGCGATGTTCGAAGCGTCTTGCTTGAACTCTCGAGTCAAGCAAAGCGCGATGATCAGCTTGAACGTGAATCGCTGAAGCGCCACCACCGCAATCATGCCCAACAGTGCCTTGGCGAAGACCCATCCCTCAAGGAAGAACATGACTTCCCAGAAGGCGAAGAGCATGATCACGGCAACACCGTGTGCAATCGCGGCTAGGACCGAACCGAACTTCTTGCAGCACATGCTAAGCACGGGACCCATACAGCAGGCCATGCCGAACAAAGCGGCCAGGACACCGGCATTGATGGCAATAGGTGCAAAAGCAACAATCGCAACTCGGATGAGGGAGTTGGTCGCGGGTCGCACATCGGTTGTGACACCAGTCTGCGCGTTGATGAAGAGGTACGGGATCAACGTGAGAATGACGAGGACGAGAGGGCCAATGATCTCGCTGAAGAAGATGCTGCTGATGTGGGCGCGAGGAATATCGCCAGAGAGCTTCTCAGACGGAACGCCAAGTGCCTTGCGCTTGTAGCCTGTGAGACGGGTCCGAGACAATCGGCAGAAAGCAATCCAAGAGGAAGCGTGCGAGCGAGAGTTGCCCCTAGACAGCCATCTGAGATAGTCTCTGTAGTCGATGAAAAAGTCGTTCCACGCGAACTGGTGAGGGTTGAAGAGGAAGGGCGAGACGCAGAGTCCGAGCAGGGACACCCAGAACCACAAGAGCCATACACCCCAGACTGTGATGGTTGCGAAAAGTAACATCATCAAAGATCGTGCTCCAAGGTAGATCGAAGGACCCGCAAACCGCGAATACAGAATTCCGAACGGAATACGAGCAGTTGCAAAGCCACGGCCGGTACCGATATATCGGGCACCACCAAAGGACAAGTCCTGCTGGATGGAGCTGGCGTAGATTTGGCAGACGAAGACCTCGAAAATCGGCGAGAAGGAGGCAAAGTGCTTGGCCAGACGTGTCGCTGCGCGCCAGACACCACGTTCGGTCAACTCTTGAACGACCAGGGGTACGAACGAAATGAAGAAGACAATGAAGATGGAGACAACGCAACGCTCAACCCATTCCATAATAGGCGTCAAGTTCGTGCATCCAGTAGGCCTCAGAGGATCGGTTGGTGGAACGTTGCGGTTGTAGAAGCACAGGATCGTCTCGTGTCTCAAGGCCCCCAAGTTGATCAGCACGATCATGAAGAGCTGCACCGACAACATGATGAACATGTTGTTGATGTGGAAACCCGGATGAGCATAGTAGAAGGATAGGAATCGATCCAACGGTAGCTGCGTGCCCAGGTAGTAGTACTCTCGGGACAACATTTGCTCACCCATACCGGTGCCAATCTTCGTCGTGAAATTGAGAATTGAGCCGAAACCGAGATCACGGCCCTTGCCACACTGGTAGTACTCGCAGTGCTTGATACGACCTCCACGAATGAGAGCATTCATGCCTGCGTAGATATCCTCGTTCAAGTGAAGGCCTTTCTGAGCTTTGGAGACACCACCACGGGTGGTCATGAAGATGCCGTTCAGGAAATCGGGATGGCCGTAATGCAGCTTGCCACCAATCTGAGCCAGAGTACGAGCGAAGAGAGTGCCAAAAGTTTGTTCCTTGCCAGCGGCGACGTCACCCAGTACACCGATGTTCTCTGAGAAGATATACTCACGAGCACCAAGGATTGCAACTGGGGTGGTCTTTGTCGGAGCGATTCCAGGAGTGTAGGGCGAGACGTTATCTGTCGTCATCTCCTCGAATTCGGCCAGGACGCTTCGGATCTTGAGACATTCCTCGAGATAGTTATCTTGGTTGGCATCGATGAGCTGGATGTATTCACCTCGGTAGAAGATGATGGCGTGGTTCTGATTGTCGGACTTGCCGTCTCCAAGGATAGGATTGCCAGAGAGCTGAACTCTGAATTTCGGTCTGCGCTGGCCATTCTCAAGAAGTTCCGAATGACCGTCGATCAGCGCGGAGTACAGTCGAGGTTCTTCGCCTTCGTTTTGAGGGGGTTCTTCGTCCAAATAGGCGATCTGGAGATCCGGATAGGCACGGAGCAAGAATTCAGTATTCTCACGCTCTTCCTTCTTGAATTTGGCGTAACGTTGCATCGAAACCACGATCTTGAACTTGCGTCTTGCCATGCGTTCGAGTTCTCTTTCCAATTTGTCAGAGTTGCCACCAAACATTTGCACAACTTCGGGATTTTCGACACGGTACAGCAGCTTGATCGCTCTGCTGTAGTTCATGAAACCGGAAATCGTGCGGTACAGGGTCTGGAAGCGGAGAGAAGCCCAGATACGCGTCCTCAGGGTATACTCAGGAGCAGCCGACTTGAAGCCAATGCAGTAGAAAGGCAGGTCGTCAATCTTGCTCTTGGCCGTGTCTTTCTCGGATTTCTCGTAGTCGCCATTGAATTGGGACGTTTCGTCGGCAAGAATCTTGGTGTCCTTGACGAAGCAGTCCCATTCGTGAGGATGAAGCTGCTTGAGGTATTCAAGAAGGGTGACTCGAGAGTAAGGCTCATCCTCACGAATGATCTCTCGCAGAGACAGAAGGATCTTCTCGCCGTAGTGGGGAATGAGAACCGTGAAAGTCGGCATGTTGTCCACAGGAAGAGGCTCCGGGATCGGTGTAGACAGCGACTGCGCGAAGAATGAGATACGGCGTTCTGCTTCACTCTGCGACGGGAAGAATTCGGTCTTGAAAGAATGATCTTCCTGCGAGACGAAGAATGTTGGCGCACGCAGGGTTCGCTTGCCTTCCTGCTCCGAGGGAACCTGGTGGTAGAGTAATTTCTGAACGTGGTCAATGGCCAAAAGGTGCTCCCGATACATCGAGATGACGATGGCATTCCAGACTTGCGAGATCAGCACCTTTGGCTTGTACTTGATCTCCATGTCGGTAGTTGCAAGGATCTTGGAGTAGATACGCTTCGGCAAACGAGAGAAGATGTTTCTCCACGGAGTCCAGATGGACACACCAAGATAGAACGATCGGGCCACGGAGAAGACGCAGTTCCAGATGATGTACCAGAGGTAAGTGTCCAAGAAGAACAGAATCAGATCGGTGAAGAACATGATGCCGAGCAAGATCTGGGGCTGGTATCTGCAGAGGTAGTCCTTCAGAATTGCATCTCCCTGACAACGGTGAATCCTGGTATAGGACAGAATCTTAATCGGGTCTCGGAAGGACAGAGTCAGGAAGAAGTAGGATTCAGCCAACTTTGCGGCGAACACCATGATCCACAGGCCGTAGGACATCCACATGTCGTTGCCTTTAAGACGAGGATAAGAGGCTGTGAAGGTCTGACTCGCCACGTAACGGCGGCTGTTCCTGGTCAAGTAGCTTCCAAACAATCCGCCCAAAGGCATGATCGAGAAGAAGAAGAAGGTCACCAAGGCCACAAGGAATTGGACGACACCCAGAATCAAGGAAACCCTGCTTGTCTGGTTGAATCTAAAGATGTAGACACTGGGTGCGATGTTGATGATGAAAACGCCGATCAAGAAGAGGAGTCGCTTGGTCAAGTGTTGAGCGCCTGCCCACCTCCGGGGGACGTACGACCATTCGACAATAGTGGCCAGGATCTGGATCAGAGTTGCGACAGTCCCGCCCAATGCAACAGCAGACCACTGAGCAGCGGCGCGTGGCTTGTTGTTGAGTTGTTGCTGGTAGTTGCTAGTGTAGAGCGTTGGCGAGTTGAAGGCCGTGTAGAACCAGAAAGTCGTCAGATGGATGACCCAGATACGGTTGAAGTTGACGAGCAGGTGGAACCAAGACCTTGTTTCCTTGTAGGTCTTGAAGAAGGCCTTCTTCCAGTTGACTTCCGCCAATTTGAGGTATCGTTCGGCCGGCGGAAGGTCAACGAGACGCGATTTGTCGTGCATAACGATGCGCTCGATGCCTTCAGGATACCAAAACAATTGATTGATGTCATCGTACCCGATCACCTTGTTGTGGTCGCGTTCACGACGAACATATTTGCCTTCAACGATTTCATAAGCCTGATCTCGAATGTAGATGTACAGAGGAGTGATGATGTTGTTCAGGTAAGTAAACTCCTCGACCGGTTCGACGCGGTTCTGACAAGCGGGAGAATGGAGGTAGTCATCGGCGCATTTGAAGATGAAACACAGGGTCTCAGGCATGAAGCGAACTTGGTTGGCTTCGCCCCAACAGAGCAGGTAGAGGGCAATTTGGCGAGCGCGGTCATGCTGGGACATTTTGTTCATTCTCGTCTTCCAGCGGTATTCGGCAGCTTCAAGAGAGTTGTCTCCTTCCAAGGCTTCCAAGGTTTGCTCCTCGTTCTGCGGGTTCTCCTTTGCCTTTTTGGCAGCGGCTTTGCGGGCCTTGCGTGTACGGCGGTTGCCGGCTCCCAGCTTCATGTTCGCGAAGCCGACAGCGTCGTCAAGATCCAAGTGGGCAGCAAAGTACCATCGGCGGTAGTTTGCGTTGTCTCCACCAATGTAGTCCGCATGGAGTGACAACAGGGCTTGATTTGGGGTCATTCGGGAGGCTCGAGAATCCAAGAGCGTCATCATGTGGTCGTACATATTTCGCATGCTGTCGCGCTGGAAGCCGAATTTGGCGGTTAGATCCAGGAAGATGTCCTCAACTTCCTCTTTCGACAGAGGGATCTGGGCGTCCGAAGTCCAGGCAGGGTAGGGTTCACGAGAACGCTGGCCAGCCGGCAAAGCGCTGTTGTAGTCCATGCCATAAATGGGAGTCGAGGCACCAGAAGATCGGTTACCGCCGTAGGAGATTTGTGACGATGGAGGTCGGTATCCACGTCCCCCGTGGCCTTCGTAGCCGCCGCTGTGATATCGCTCATCGCCACGGCCATAGTAGTCCATCTCGGCAGCACGAGCCATGTCCGATCTCATGGTAAAGTCGCTGAATGTCTCTGAGTCTTCTTCAGAGTCATGACCGCGGCGTCTGGGGCGTTGGCCTTGCTGGGTATGCTGTCCTGCAGCTCCTTGGTCATAGTATTGGCCCTCGTAGTAATCATCTTGATATCCCTGGTGACCTTCGTAGTATCCGCCATCGTTGTGGTAGGGATTGGACGCGTCGGCATTGTAGTAGCCCCTAGTTAGAGGTTAGCTGGAGAACTTCAATCACAGGGCGTCCAATGCTCACGATTCATCATAGTAGCCTTCGCCGCCGTGCTGCTCCTGGTGGCCATAATCGTACTGATCGTGGTAGGCTTGCTGTTGGTCGTCCTGATAATAGGCGTCGTTGCCATGATGCTGGCTGTAGCCATCATCATAGCCGCCCTGGGGAGGATGACCAGACATTGTGATTTGAGATGCCTGGGGAGACCAAAGAGTCAGTAAAGGGTCAATCTCCCAGCAGGCTGCGGATCTGTTCCAGAGGGAGATGCTAGCACGCGCTGCTCCCGCTCTGCTCTTCTCTCGACGTACTTAAAACAGTCCCATCAACAGAAATGCCAGCACCGGATATGCGAGGTAAAGTGGGGAGGCGTCCTTGGTGTGGTAAGTATTATCAGGCAGGATGCAGGCTATAAGCAGCGAATGTTTTTTTAGGGGGTAATCGACCGCCGTGAAATGTTGGAAAGAGCTGTGCCGCGTCGCCCGTGAAAGTCGTGCCTGTCTATCTGGAGGAGAATCGAAAGTGACAGTGACAAGTAGACAAACTGGCCCAAAGGTTCAGATGTCCAGGTGAAAGGAGAAAGAAGAGGTCGCAGGAGAGTTGTTGTGAAACGAGTGAAGGGGTGAGGGCGTTGCTGGTTGCTCAGCCAATGTGCAGCTGCAGCACGCGTCTGCGGCAGGCGTGGCTAGCAAACAGAACCCGAGCTGACCGCTTCCCAAGCCTTTGATGAGATGATTCTGACGAGAGACCCGTTGCACCTACCCTTCCCTCGCAGCGATAGAAGCGAGTGAAGGAAGATACAATAGAGGAAGAAACGACAGTGGTGAGGTGCAAAGCCGGAGTGCAAGAGAGAAGGGACAAAAGAACGGGCAGTTGAAACCAGGGAGGAAGCAGGATTGGAGGGAGAGGAGCAGCGCAGGTGCAAGGTGCCAGTTGCAAGCCTCAGGTCGACAGTGCAGGGCCGGGCGGGCTTTGCGAGTGGTGCCGGAAGGCTTGTTTCGGGATTAGGGCGTCTACAGGGGCGTGCGCAGGGCAGAAATTTGGATGGTCCTTAGGAAGCTCCAGGTGGATCATGGCGGTGGGCGGCCGCCGTCGTGATTTCGGGCGGCAGGGGCCCAAGCCAGCAAAGCCAACATTCTTTCTTCGTCCGAACTACGTACAAAGAGCGCTCGAGGCAAATAGCACTGGGGCTTGCGCCCTTACGGTCTGCGCTGACGGGAGCCTCGTTCCCTTTGGAGTCTGGCAGTGCCCGTTGCCTTGCGGGCGGTGTGCTGGAGAGGACCAGGAGGAAGGGGCAGGGCATCCCAGCCAAGGGGCTGAATGACGGCCAGTGGCAGACTGCAGTGAGGTGAGCCTTGAAAAGTTGAGGCAGGCACCTCGAAGCCTGTAGGCGATTGAGAGCCAGGGAACCTGGTCAGTCTCCAACGCGCGGCAACGCCCACCCCACGAGAAACGCCACACCCACCACCACTCTCAGTTCCCTCTTGTCCTCCCCACAGGACAAGTTGACACGCCGGCAACGCGCAGCACGCCGCACCACATCAAAATACCCATCCGTGATCCCACTGGCAAATCTGCATGAAAAAAGGAACCCGCATCCAAGACTCCACCGGGATCCTAGAGGCTACTCAGTCTCCTACTAGCTGGTAGCGACAGGGGCATCCGCCGCCTAATCAGCTGCTGGGACGTTCCTTGATTGCGACACCTGTTTTCCGTCACCTCATCCACTCATCGTGCATCGCTTGTCGCGCTACGGACAGGCATCCCGCCTCGGTGCTGCATGAACTGCTATCTCTGGCACGCCTCCGAGTCAGCATGCCAATCACCCTTGCGTGGCTGGGCCACTCTCGTAATTGTGTGGCTATGTCGCGACCGCTGAGTCGCGCACCTCAGCAGCTGCATGACAATCTATTCTCCAACGGTCTTGTGCAAGAGAAGGAGGAATACAGCAAACGGACAACGCCCTCGCTCGTCGATAGAGCATTCGAGACTCGAGGGCTGGAGCCTGGGAGATCTCAGGACGTGGCCGCGCGTGTTTCAACCCTCAAATCGTGGGCATTCTGCGTTGCAGATCGTGCATGATGCATGCATGCAGTCTCGGACATTTAATCTGGACGACATGCAGGTTTCCGTCCGCCACACTCTCTCCGCCGCCCGGAAGCGACGGGCGAACCGAGTCAAGCAGAGGCTCAATGGGCGAGGACGATGATATTTTGCATCGACGTTGACGGCGACGCAAATATCGGTGGACTGATAAAGACATGGAAAGGCCGACCTTCGAGGTTTGAAGGCGCAGTCTGTCGAAGTACGTAAGTCCTAATGTGCCAATAATCGCCAGACATCTATCTGGATTCTGCGCGAGCGGAGCCACAGAAGCCCGGGCTCCGTTGGCCGACGCTTCTGATCAGTGTTCGGAAGGTATTTCCATCGCTTGCAAGATTATCAATTATAGACGATGTTCAGCAACTTTACTTCTTACGAGGAGTACGGAGTACTCACGGTACAAACCCCCTATTTACGGCAGGTATATACAAGTACGAAGTACATCTTGCCACCCAATCCACCGCGGTTCTTAGACTACGCTACCGGACGAGGTGAGTAAGTACGCTCCTATGGAAGGAAGGACGACTATCGTCCTTACCTCCTCACATATGCACAGCACATACAACCACAACGTGATGTTTACAAGTACTCCGTACTACTCGCCCTTACTCATCGTTGGTCGCGACTCTCAACCCTGACGCTCTTCTACTCGTACGCTGGCTTCCGCAAAATCGCCTCCTCGTTCGGTTTGTGGGCCGTTGAGAAGGGATCGGCAGCCATTGACGATGTGGTGGAGTACAAGTATGCCACGAGTAGATACTTCAGACTCGTGCAAACGAATAGAGTTGAGGTGTATTTTAGTAGACATGGCCAGAAACCCTCATCACCCAAAAAACTTTGAACCCGGCTCCCATCAATGCGTACTTCCGCACGTAGGTAGTTTCTACCAGGTACCTAGGTATGTAGCTACTATGTAGCCCTACGTCGGTGCCGGAAGTCCACTTTGCTCGAGATAGAGTCTTCTGGACACTCGTGATCGTGGAAGTTGCGACATCCAAGAGCAGCGATGTGTCACCACGCGAGCGCGAGCGTGTTCGATCAGACAAGCTTTGATTCGAGTCAATAGCCAACGGAGACGAGGAAGTGGCAAAATGCAAGCGAAGAGTACGAATTCGGGATGAGAACTTGAAAGTTGAGAGTCAAGAAGACCATCATCATCATCCATGATTATCCGGCCGGGTGCCCAATAATACCAGGGCTCAGGGCAGTCGTCTGGTTGGTGGGCAGTGGGGACTCTGGGAGGCGTGTTTGCGAGATGGGGAAGTGGTTCGACGTGCCGGGGCGCGTTGGGTGGACGGAAAAGGGGAGGGGAGGGGACAAGTCTCTTTAGCACCGTCAACGATTCCGACACCCATCAAATCTCGGTGACGGGCGAATGAGATCTCGCTACTTGCGAGCTCCTGGGCTATCCGGGCGGCGCGGTCAAAAGTCAAGAGTTAAGACTTCAGGGCTCGAAGGTCTGAGCTCCTCGTGGGTCAAGAGATACTCGACTGGTCCTAGCAACTGGAGGCATCGACACACTCGTCGGAAGATCATGCAACCACGGCTCTCCCATGGTGAGACATGCAGAGTCTCCTCTCAGCTCCTCTCAACCATGATTTGCCGAATAGCTCCGTTCGCTCGTGGCAAACGAAACCAAATCCATGATGCTGAATTAATTATCGTCTATTGATTTTCCAAGCATGAGGGTAGCACTCCGTTGTCGACTCGTGTGAGTGGACTGCGCAACAATTGTCGGACGAGGCATTGACGACGCTTTGTCCTCACAAATTTTATGCCACGACCTTGCAGCGTTTGCTGAAAAATCTGTCGGCCGAGCAGGAGATGACCGGAGACGAAAGGAAATGAGATTCATGGAGAATGATTTCGGCTGCGGGAGTTGCACGCTCCGCCCAATGTCATATTTATTTTTATTCCCTTCCCCCTCTCTTTCCAACATCGTTCATCTGTAGTAGTGACGACTTCCTTTGACCTGCATCCTACGGGGCAGTAGTAGGGAGGCCATTTAGAGAGAGTAGCGTGTCGGTTTGCGATCCAGACACAAATACGGTGCTCTCGTGGGCATTGAAATGGGCAATCGATCCAGGGTCCATGTTTTCATATCATGAATATAAATGAAAACTGAGCGGATGCGCTGATCATCATCAGAGTCAGTATCCTGGAAACTTGGTTAAGACATGTCTCGAGCAGCTGTTTTCCCCAGAGACAGATGCGTGGCCGATATGCCCAGATAGGAGAGGAGGACGCGTGTCACAAAATGGGCGGTGCAGGTTCCCAACGATTCAAAACAGATCTGCAGCGCTGCGACAGCGCATGGTGACGAATCAGTGATGATTTCCTTGCCGCAGGACGCAGTGAACAGCTTAAAACAAGTTCCAGGTTGCCAGTAAGAATGCACCCGGCGTGCCCGGTTGGAGCATGTGGGAGCCTTGACAGGATCTGGCAGGCGCCGAACGGTGGGCGTCCCAGGCACTTCAGGGCACCTAACCTGAGGCAACCCCCAGGGAGTCAGGGGACACCGGGACCATAGAGGGACTTTGGTACGGGACTCAGGACTCAGGACTCAGGAGTCTCAGGAGTCTGAGACTCTGAGGAGCCAGGACGGGCCCATGTGGGCACTCGGCACCGGTGACCCTACACCAAGCTACAGGTACGCTTCGGTACGCTTTCTGCCTGACTGAGGCTTGTCGCCCTTGTTTGAGGTTGGCTCCTCGGTCCCCAGGCGCATCGTCGCATCCAGACCAGGCCTGAGACCGCAAGACGTCCGTCCAGCTGGCATCCCACTCGTAGAGTCGTAGCTGTGCCAGACTCGCGTCGGTCGGCACGGACATCATTATTTTCATCCCTGGATTCACCGGCTGCGCTCTTTTGCCGCCTCCCTTGATCGGAAGCCTCCTTTGTAGACGGAGCTACCTCCTCGTTCTTGCGCCTTTGTTTACCCCGTACCCTCTTTGCCTTCAATCTTCACCTTCGTGACACTCTTTCCACATCCCCGGTCTTCTCGTCCCTCGTTCCTGCCCTTGTTGGCGGTGACAGCTCGTTTTCGTCAGCCATCAATCACGCACAGCACCCTTGCTGCCTCCGTTCTTCAGCTTCACTGCGCCACTTGCACATTTTACCCTTCTCCCGTTCCATTTCTCTCGCCCATCTTCTTTACCATGAAGAGTCTTACCTCCGTTGCGACGGCGGTCGCGGGCGCTGCTCTCTTTCTCAAGTCGGCCTACGCCGCAGTTACCGAAGTCGACCCTATCATCATTCAAGTATGTCCCGAGTGCATGACCTCTTCCTGGACCGGGACGACGCTTCTGACGCAATTGCGCTTCTTCTAGGGCTCGAAATTCTTCTATAAAACCAATGGAACACAATTGTGAGTTGCTCTGCAACCCCGACATCGATCTGGCCATGGCTAACAAGAGGGCAGTTTCATGAAAGGCATTGCCTACCAACGTGGGTGAAACCCGACCGCCTTCTTCGAGCAGCGCGACTGACACTAGAAAAGAGGAGTATTTGGGCAATGGTACGACGTCGACGGGAACCACCAACTACGTCGACCCCCTGGCCGACGTCACATCTTGCCAGCGAGACATCCCATACCTCGTCCAATTGGGGACCAATCTCATCCGTGTCTACGCAGTCGACCCGACTCAGAACCACGACGAGTGCATGTCCGCCCTCGCGGCTGCCGGCATCTATGTTATTGCAGACCTTTCTTCCCCGGGGACCTCGATCGTCCGCGACAACCCGACCTGGAACGACGATCTGTACGCGCGCTACACAGCCGTCATTGATTCTCTAGCGAAGTATACAAACACCCTCGGCTTCTTCGCAGGCAACGAGGTGTCCAACAACAGCACCAACACGGACGCCAGCGCCTTTGTCAAGGCCGCCGTCCGAGACACAAAGGCCTACATTAAGCAGCAGAACTACCGCCCGCTGGGTGTTGGGTACGCGACCAATGATGACGCGGAGATTCGTGAGAATCTTGCCGACTACTTCGACTGTGGAGATCGGGCCGATGCCATTGATTTCTGGGGCTACAACATCTATTCCTGGTGCGGGAATTCCAGCTACACAGAGTCAGGCTACGATGTCCGGACACAAGAGTTCGCAAATTTTAATGTTCCCGTCTTCTTCGCCGAGTACGGATGCAACCAAGTGCAGCCTCGTGAATTCACCGAAGTCCAGGCACTCTATGGTCCTCAAATGAGCCCTGTCTGGTCCGGCGGCATTGTCTACATGTACTTCCAGGAAGCAAATGACTACGGTGCGCCATAAAATCCCCCAGTTTTGCCATCTCGTACTAATTCAACTTCTAGGCCTGGTCACTTTGTCGGGGAACTCGGTCAGCACTCTAGCCGACTTCAACTACTTGTCATCCCAAATCGCCAACATCAACCCAACCGGAGTCAATGCCCAAAGCTACACGCCGACTAACACTGCGGCAGCATCTTGCCCGACCGTCAATGCCGATTGGCGAGCATCGTCAAATTTGCCCCCTACCCCCAATCAACAGCTTTGCGAGTGCATGTTCAATGCTCTGACCTGCCGCCCCAACAATGTGGCCACTGATCAGGTTGGGGATCTCTTTGGGCTTGTGTGTGGATTGTCCGAGGCAGCCTGCGCCGGTATTGCCGTCAATGGAACCTCTGGAAAATACGGTGCCTACGGCATGTGCAATCCCACTCAGCAACTTGGATGGGCTCTCAATGCCTACTACGAACAGCAGGCCGCTGCCGGAAATGGCGCGTCGGCTTGCGACTTTGGTGGATCGGCTACATCCACGAGCCCTACGAGGCCAACTGGACAGTGCGCAACGCTGATCAGCCAGGCTGGCAGCGCGGGCACCGGTACCGTCACTTCGCAACCCAGCGGCACCGCTGGTTCCGGCTCTGGCGGGAGCAGTGGTAACGGTGGCAGCAGTGGCAGTGGCAGTGGCAGCAGCAGCAGTCACTCCAGCGCGGGTATTCCGGGATTCGCTACTCCCAGCTATGTTGGGTACTTGCACCTTGGTCTCTATCTCGCCGTCGCGTTTGTGTCCGGGGCCGGGATGATTCTGTTGTAGACAAAGAGCCTTTACTGCGTGCGTGGCGAGTTTGCCTGGGAATGGAGTCGAATCATGTGTATACAGACATGCATAAGGGATCCCTCACGGTGGGCTATTTCTCGAGGACGCCCATTTGGGGACTGAGTCCTCAGCATTCATCCGTGGAGTCTGGCGAATGCTGGACATGGTTGGGTTAGTTTGGTAGTCAAGAATGATAAAAAAAGAGACAATTCTGCCTGAATCCCAAGCAGCATATTGTAACACCCCCGTCCATCTTATGAGTAGTAGTGTGTAAACAGCGCAAGAAGACGCAGCCTCGCAGCCTTGCGGGTCACGGGATCAGCGTTCCTCTTGGCCGGTCAGTCGGGTAATTCTCGGCTGAGATCAACGACTGCAGCAGTCTGCAGCCTGCAGAGTCAACACCGACATCCATCGAGTTCGCGATTTGCTACTTGTGACTTGACTGAATGGGAGACATCTAGTGGAATGGACTTTACACTCGTGCGACATCTTGGGTGACGGGCCAGGATCAGTGACTGTCTTGCTGCCTGTTTACCAAATCGTCGAGATCTGGTGATTAAATTTATCCCTTGATCTTCCCACCTCACGACCATCATTGTTGCCAGTGACAGCTTCAGTCTCCTGGCTTGTCTACCATCGACAGACCACCGGAGCTGAGACCCCGGACACCAGGTCTATTCTTTTCGGGTTGATTTCACCATGACGGCGAGATTTGGCGCGCGGGAACTCTATGGAGGGGCCATGACGGTAGAGCTACCGGTCGATTACATTGATTCAAGGTAGGTAGGAAGCTCTTCTATGAATGATCGCGAAGAGAGAGGAGGACACTGGCATCGTTGCCAGGCCTTGGACTCTGCACGTTTGATGTCACTACCCATCGAGCAATGGTGATAGAGCTCTCGCTCTCGCTCTCTATCCTGATATTAGCACATCAAACCCACTCAGTCTCGACCATCAGCTAACACACAAATCGACCAGCACTCTCCGCCAAATCCCTGACCATCAAGAGGTCTTCCTCTCCCCGACGACCCTTACGTCGCTCATCTTCGAAGTCAACAACTATCTGGATCCCCAGACCCCACCGTCCAATCCAAACCCATTCCCGACGACAATGACGACAACAACATCCCTACCAAACGGAACCACCACGACGACAACCATGACCTCGATGGGCGGCGCCCCAATGTCGATCCCGGTCCCGAACGCGACACCCTCGGGTTCATCATCATCCTCATCATCCCTCGACGCTGTCTCTGACGCCGATGCCGACGCCGCGCGAGAACACTTCACCGACGTGATCTCGGCACCGGACAGCCTGGCCTCGCCTCTCCCCACCCCCCTTCCCGTGGCAATGGTGCAACCGAGCCTGGCGCCCTTCGCCTCATCCATCCTGACCGGCAACATTAGCAGCAACAATAACAGCAGTAACAGCAGCCGTAACAACGCGACACCGACCTCGGCCTCCTCGTCAACCTCCCAACTCCAATCGCTAGTACACCAACTCCAGCTCCTCGTGCGGCTGCCGGAGCAAGAGGCCGACCTGTGCGTGCGCATCAACGTCCCGCTCAAGGAGTTGGACGAGACCGGCGTCTCGAGGGAGGTCGCCTTTGCGCGCGACATCCTCGCCCGCATCGTCGGCTCGCTGGACGTCAAGGACTGGAGGCTCTTTGACGCCTAGCTTAGCCTAGCATGGACTGACTTATCGACCACGGGGGTTCACACCTACTATGAGAAAGGAAGCTGAAGCTAGCTTCCAGGAGGGAAGCAAAAGATGGATTTAGGGAGGTCTTGAAATCAAGATTCGAGAGCTCGGAAGCCATGACTGCCAGAGTTGAATGGGATAGGGTTGGTTGAGTGAGTGAACGTCGCAGATCAGGTCACTCATATCGATGCATCGACGCGGGACCCGCAGCCATGACCATGATTTCGGAAACCATTTCAAGGGACTGATTTCATTTTGCTTTGGTCTCTGGATTGTCTGTCCTTGGAATGGAAAATGTGATCCGCCCAACGAAAGGACAAGGACATCCCATCTGGCACACGACAAACACACTGTCAAGCCGCGACTAAAATATTGGGGCGTGGAAAGCGTTCAGTTAGTTATCTACCTTAGGTAGTCAAAATGTATCAACTGAGAGCAACTAAGACGATTTGCACACGAGAGCGAGATTGGTCAATGACTCAAGGGACGAATTACGCAGATCCGCATGTGAGGTAGGGTAGGGACACTTACACAGTCTCAAGTTTAATGCGGGAGAATCTCCAGCCAGCATGGAAGTGAAAAAGAGAACTTGGTTTCAGCACATGCTGTTATTCCGTCCTGCCCTGTCTCATCATACCATATCCTATCCTATCACCTCATCTTCATCTTCAGGGGAATCAATCATTTCGGTCATGTCATACCAATCCATATCGTATCAACGCCGAGAATCCGTTTTGAGACAAGCAGAAGCAGACCCATTTCAGCCGGACCTGATTGCCCATCCAACATCAATCCTGTTTTTCTTCGAGTCCCAATCGTGATGATGATACAGTTCGTTTTCTGTTCTGTCTGTTCCATTCCAATCATATCATATCCTTTTTGGAAACAGTTCGCAATCCATTCCATCTCCACACGGTGCTGAACGGTCCCAAGTTGATTTGATGTGATTCCACATGTTTGTACACGAGGCTGAGTTCTCGGTATTTTCCAAGGCGCCCAGGCATCCAAGGGCCAACACAAAATTTCCGCTCATAGTAAACTCACTCAGTCGCTCAGCTCGATAGTCTCGATGAAAGCCCCTAAGCTACCCCCACTGTTGCTGTTTGAGCTGAAGGTCTCCGCGCTGCTCTCCCTGGTCGCCGCCATTCGTTTCATCGCCGCTTTCTTCGGACTTGCTCTCGGTTTCGGCCTGACTTGCACAAGTCGTCCACGGCATTTCCCACAGCGATGTTTCTCGGTGTCGATGCTCTTGCTGTGACGACCGTACTCTGCACCACAGCCCACTTCGTCGTCGATGTTGAGGAAGTCCATGGCCGAAGTCCTGTCCCGACCGGTGCAGACCCAGAGGTATTTGTGGTTGATCACGTAGCTGTGCCTGGTGGTGACTTGGACCTTGCGCCATACCTCAATGTCGCTCTGACGGAGGTGGGATGTCACTTTCGCCGCCCATTCCTTGAACGAGGCTCCGTGGGGCTGGTCGCGCACATCGCTGATCATGAAATTCGCCAAATGACAGAACTCATGTGCGAGGGTGTTGACCAGTCGATCTTCACAGTCGATGATTTTCTCCGCCAGTTCAATACTTGCGTAGTGCTGGACGATGATGCCTTGACCATTTGATTCTGCTCCTTTGATCGGAGATCCAGACGACTTGGTGGCGGTTCTCTTCCAGTTCGCCCGTCCTGCCGTCGAACGGAGCGTCTTCGACCATTTGACACGGACACCACCTGTGCTGGATGCCAACTTCTCCAACTGAGAGTCAGCAATTTTCAAGTCAAGCTCACTCAGCAACTCTGCAGCAAGTTGATGCTTTCGATTGTCAAATGACTTCTTCCGTGCAGCAGCCGCTCTCTTTTCTTCTGCCAAACGTCGTTTCAGCTCCTTTTCAGGACTCTTGATCGGCGAACGAGGAGTCTTTGCGGATTTTCGAGGCGATGATACAGGGCTTGGAAGCGATTCCGAGGAGACGAAAGAGTCGTTTGCGTCGTCCTCTGAATCTGACCAAAGCTGGAATCGAGACAGGCCATCTTTCCCCGGGGACGGCGCAGGCTCCTTTTTGGGGGAATATTCCTCGTTCCATTCGTTGATCACATTATGATCCCAAAAGGCATCCATGCTCTGACGATGAGGGGATTGTGGGATGTATTGTCGTTTGGATGGCGACAAGAGCTTTGACGGTGAGTTCAGTTTCGAAGGCGACTGAGGAGGTGTGGCTGGCGGTGTTATGAACTGAGTGTCTGTTAGGTCCTCTGAGTTGCTCTGAGCATCCTCCTCAGCGCCGTTGACGTCTGCGCGAGCAGCCATCTCCCTCGAAGGAATGTGAAGTTCTGGCTTGGTATGAGGGGGAGACAGCTTCAAGATCGCGTCGAAGTCCTTGAAGGGGTTTGAATTGTGCAAGGAATGAGTCGACAGGTCGTTTGGCTGAATTTGAGATGAGTTGACACAAGATGGAGACGAGGTCAGGTCAATAACCTCAGCTTTCCGTCGCACCTCCTTTGATCCCTCATCCAAGCACATATTCTGTAACACCTTCGACAGGTTCAGCCCAGCATCGTTCTCTTTGTCTGACTCGGCTTCTTCGTCGGCAAAGTCGAGGCGCCTCCGTGTAGGTGATCCGCGTTGAAGCCTTCTTCGAGGTGCGGCCTTGGGTTTGGTGTTATAGGACCGCCGCCTGTTATCACCGTGACTGTCATCTGAATCTGATGCTGAAGATTCATAATAGCTCAGTTCGGCATCATCGTCAACAATGAATCCACTGAGATCTGTATCTTCATCCTCTTCGTCTTCGGGCCCAGAGCTTTCATCGTCGTCATTGCAACGGGCCTCCTTCAACACGAATCTGCTCGCATTGCCAGTTCGTTCCGTTCGACTTTGCGCGCTCTTGTCCGGCGCAGGCCCCCTGGCCGCCTCTGTAATAAGCGACATTTTCGATTTTCTCGTGTCGTCGGCCGTCCACAGCCCATCATCGGCCTTTGTCACCTGATGGGTATCTGTCAAGTCCAGGCATGGGTTCTCCGTTGCCATCTCCCTTGAAACAAACAGCAGAGAGTCAACGTGTGCAAATTTCAGGCTCTGTTGGGGACCTGCAGTGGACCGGCGATTGTTGGAACTCCGTGTGGTCTCTGCGACGGCTGAGAAATTCTCGTTCGTCGAGAGTTTTCGCATCTGTGGTTTCGTTGATTTCGCTGGAGTCGCCCGATTCACAGACGGCTGGATCGAGTCGAGAGGTACTCTTTTCGCTGGTTTTGGAATCACCGTATCTCGCTTTTTCGGAGAGTTCGCGAAGTCCAACATCCCTGCCGCCTTCTTTCGAGGGGATCTACGAAGGGTGTCATTCGTGCCGGTTGCCATTAATGGCCTCGGCGCGAGAATCGCACTGAGATCCGGTAGGTCGTCTTCAGAGGAGTATGGCGACATCGTGGACATCGTGGATATCGAGACCTTGATCTCTCAAATCGTCAAACGGCGCAGACTGCAGAGAATGTTGATCCGCGTCTGCAGAGGGCAATGTTTACATGTGCTGCATTGGGATTTGCCGCCGGCGGCCGGGCAACCAACCGCAGTCCCGTGACGTCAACGCCATGCCGCTTTAATCACACCAGCGACGCGAGCTTCGTCGGGATTGAAACGGCAAGTGAGGGTTGGCCAACGACATCTCATGAAACCGAGCGAGAAACGCTGCTTGTCATTGAGTACGTTGCTGTCGATAGAATGAGGACAGATGCGATGCCAGCCTACAGACTCGATATCAAGCCACAAGGACATGTGCTTGGCATCTGGTCAGATCCTGGTGTTGCAGCCCAAGTGATACGATAAGGTAAGCAAGCCATCATGAGCAAGCAGATTTACGACTGTCAAGTCCTATGACGATAACCTCAAAGCAACACAAAAGGGTTTGGATCGATCTTGTACGGAGTCTGGCGATGTGAAGAACCAGAACGTGGTCCTGGTATGACAAAGCTTATTCCCAATACTTCTCCTTATTAGAAAGTTTACTTTAGGGGCCTGGCGAGACCCAGAAGTTTGCTCCAGAAGTCAGAACCCGAGCTCACGGATCACCGATCACACCACCACTATCGGTTTCGATACGAGTTCCGCCATTCTCCCGAGTCCCCGCCAGCACCAGCACCAACATCGACGCTACCATCTGATCTGTTCATCTGCTTCTTCTCAACCTTCTAGCTCGCACCGCTTTCTCATTCACCACCACCACCACGTCCATCTCCATTCTCAAGTCTCTACTCTCCCTATCTCCAGATCGCCTAATCTCATCAATCTCCACCACAACAGAAAAAAAGATGAGCTCCCTCGTCCGAGTTCTTCCCAAGCCCCGCCTGGTCCGGCTCTCCGGACCCCGGACCTTCTCAACGACTCCATTCACCCGGTATCCGACGGCACTGCACCGCGCCGAACGGGCCGCCGACCTGAAGAAGCACCCAGAGTCGGCCCTCACGCAGCAGAAGTTGCCAGACCGACAACACAGCCACCACTGGAGCGAGGAGAACGCGACTGAGAGCGAGGCCGACGTAAGTTCATTCCATCTCCATTCCAGCCATTTATCTATCTTCCTTCCATCTTGCTCTCTTTTTCGACCTCGGTTCCGCACGAGAGGGTTTTGCTTTGTAGGAAAGCACCAGCACCAACAAGGCAAGAAGAAAACAACTAACGGAGTAAAAACAAAAAGATCAAAGCCGACCATGATTCCGAGGCGGAGAAATTGAAGAAGGAGAATCAGCCGAAGAAGACTGAGCAAGGGAAATCTTCTTAGGAAAGCAAGCCCGTGATGGGCGGTCATCCATGGCGGTGTGCGCTCGCTGATACGACCGACGGCATTTTGGATTTCCCCCCTCTCTCTTTCTATCTACCTCTCTCTGTGTGTGTCTGTGTGTGTGTTCAAGGGCGCAAAGGGGAACGCTGAATCAACTGGGAAGGGGGTTGCTTGATGAGGACGGGTTTTCCTGATCTATCCAACGAGCCATCCTCAACAATATCCGGAAGCAAGGGATCAATCAAGTGTTGATCTGATTTTTGAATAGAGTACCACCTATGTATGTGAGACGAGACGAAAATGAATTTGATTTATGGCTATGCAATCATTCTTCGTCTTACCTCTGCTTCTTCTCTTCCCATCAGATGGCATCTCATGATCCCCGTTGTCTCCATCCGAGTCTAGTCTCCACCTTTCGACGTGACGGGGGTCGAGGGGGATTGTGGTCCTTTGGAAATAGTAGTCATCACGAGACGGGAAAAGATCGGATGGTGATTGTATTTGTACGGTCTACCCAACCCGATATATATTATACTGTATATAAAACATCTATAAAAACCAATATAATTCACCCAACACAATCGCACTCGCCACGGTGATCTGCATCAACAGCGGCAAGAAATTGACCCTGGCAAACTTCCACTGACTGATCACGACATCCTTGTCGGCAAGCAACCCCTTCCACAGCAGACCGGCAAGACTGCCGGCAAATGTATAACTAAATGCCCCGATGTTACTGCCCATGGCGACGCTGTAGACGGCGCCCATGAGAATCCGCTGGTCGGCTTGGATGTGCGGAGCGTCCATGAAGTTCGGGTCGCGCATGATTTCGACCAGGATGATGGTGGCGCCGATGTTGGTGCCTGCCAGGGGGCACAGGAACGCGGCGCTGACGAAGCCGAAGAAGAAGACGGTCGCTGCGGGGTTGGTGCTGGCGCGAGCGAAGCCGATCGCGAATACTCTGATCCAGCCGCGCTGGGAGAGGCCTCGGACCAAGATGAATTCGCACATGGCGAACGGGAGGAGCGCGATGGGTAGCTGGCTGATCGTGCGTGTCGTGGCCGGGAATCGGGCGGCCAGGGCCCGGAGGAGAGCCATGAATGTGAAGGTGTTGGACTTTGTCGGAGCGGACTTCTTCGCATCTTCCGCGCTGATGCAAGGAGATGGTGATTCTGTTTGAGGCCGTGCTGCCTGGTCCTTCTCCGCCGTGGCTGGATCGGCCACCTGGTCGCGATGAGAGTGGCTGCGACGGCTAGATCTTGAACCCGTCCGGTCGATTACGGCCATCTCTGCCGCCGTATCGTGCGACTGCTGCCTCACCGCTTTGAGACCCAGCTCGGGATAGAACCAGTCTCGAACGACATTGAACAGGAAAGCCGTCACGCCTGCTGGTGCTGTCACCATCCAGACCTCGACCGCGTGGTTTGGGACGAAACTCGTACCCACAAGCACAGCCACTGTCACCAACATGAGACTGCTGAGGAAGAAAGCTCCAGCGCGGTCGCGGAGCTTGCTCCAGGGGTCGTCTGCCAGAGGAACGAGAGTCTTTGGGATTTTCTTCCAGAACATGGCCAGGAGGATGGGATAGTTCAACGCGGCGGGGATGAGAGATGGAAGAATTGTCCATTTGGTGAAGCCGGTAAGGAAATTGAGACCGAAACTCCCGGTGATGAGAATATTGGTTGGATTACTGCTCACCAGCACCGCGGACGCAGTATTCGCGGCCATGAACTCGGCGAATACCCACGCGGTCGGGTCCAGGCCGGTATGCTGGGCCAGGTACGCCAGGAACGGGGTGCCGGAGAGAATGAGAGGATCATTGCCGACGATACAGGCCGTGAGCAAGAAGAAGGCGTAGAGGTAGGTAAACAGAAGCCGACCAGAACTTCCGCCGCGTTTGGAGACGTAGAAAGCCATGGCTTCGAGCGCTCCCGTACCGTCGAGGGCGATGGAGATGTAGGCTAGGGCGATGAAGAGGACGAGAACGTCGTAGGGCTTCACGTTCTCGTCGCCCACGATGCCCAGCCGGATGGTGGAGCCATTGATAGTCGTGGTAGCGAGGAGGAGGATCACCGCGATGACGGGTGCAGTCGTGAGGGATATCGAGATATGGAGACGCCGCTTGGACAGTTCGTCGACCTCATCCTGGCCGAGGATCCGGGTCTTGAGCAGCGTAGAGAGCAGAAGGCGCTGGAGGAAGAGAGGAAGAGGGATTTTGAATGGCCATATCACCGCCGCGCTGACGAGGCAGAAGACAGCGAGGATGACGCCGCTATGGCCATTGAGATAGTCTTGCTGACCATTGATGCTGGTCATCTCATGCTCGAGTTGGGATGCTGAGTTCCGTGGGAGCCTCGAGTTGAGAGACAGGGAGAAATCTCTGCGGCCATATAAGGGTGTCAGGCCTGGTTGGGAAATTGTGTGGTGTTGAGGGAGGCGTTTTGTTGCGTTGCGTTTTCGCCGTCGACTGAAAGTTTTTTGATAGAGTTCGTGATTTGCAGAGTGACGAACGTCGGACTCTCGGGGCGGCGTCTCAGAGCGGACAAGTCCCAACTCCCGCCACTGACGCACTCCCGGGCTTGACTCTTGGGGCTCTTGGGCCCGGCGGGACTGTCCAGTGTCGGTGCTCAGCTTGCGGGTGCGCAGCCATTAAAAGTTTCGCTGTGTACTACTGGCGACACTTGTCAAGCTTAACCTTCTCTCAACTTTCATCAAATCAGCACCTCGAACGCCGTCACGCGAGTGATGCGACATCATGGCAGAGACCTTCTCGTACTCCTTCCTACGAGACTTAGAAACCCTACTCCAACCAGCATCGCGCCCTATCTTCCGATCGAACAACCAGAATGCCACGATTTCGTCCCATCCATATGCCACCTTTTGTCCTGCAGGATGCTCTATCTGAAATCCCCCCTTGCAATGCGTGCGTTCGGCCCCCATAATGATCTTGTTGAAGACCGGGTTTGAACTCGGAGAGGCACCGAGGACTGGCAAAGAGGCCCTCCCTCCGGCAGGGGCATATTTTTTCTACCGACTCGGCTGCGAGCTGGCCGCCTCCTTCCCCGGCTGTCAGAAATAGAATGGCGTCAATTTGAAGGGAGAGGATACATACCTCCCCCGGAGTGTGGGCTTTCGACCTCCTCTGATAAGCGACAGCTGCCCAAATGCCGAGAATGGCGAGGAAAGTGGCGGCAATGCCAAAGATGATGTTGACGAAAGTGTCGGTACTCATGACTTGAAGTAGAATGCTCGGTCGCTTGATACGATGCCAGTTGAGAAGGTCTCTGGGGCTCTGTGCCAGCAATTCAGAGCTTACCAGATGTCCCAGTCCTCCTCGACTTCATAAGTCCCTTTATCTCTCTGCTCTGATGTCCCCCAGATTGTCACAACAGAGCACCTTGAAAACCATTCAACTTCTGCGCCACAAGTACTCCTCGCCATGATTGGCCTTGTCGATGTGCTGGCATTCGCTACTGCAAGGCCATGGTTACACAAGACATTCTGGGTGCACGATGGACTCGTTGGCCTGATTGGCTGCTGTCTTAGGACTTGCACCTTGAATGTCAAACTGGCTGAACAAGGTCAGAGGCACCCAGATCACCAAAGAGAGATGGAACATTTCTCTTCTCTCAGGTAACTCACGAACCGGCATTTTCTTCTTATGTTCTTCTCATTTTCTTCAGATCCTGCTCCAGTCTGCTGCTTACACTTTGATCATCTCGGCCTCCCTTGGTTTGCCTAAATTCCTGCATTGTGCTGATCCCGCCCTTCAGCCTCGTCGGCCGGAAGTCCCACAGAACGTAGCTCCTGCTGACTCCAGATCGACGGCGTGGTCTCAGCGAGGTAGCACACCATTCTGCAGAGGCCATGGAGCAATCGGGCTATACTGATGAGTGGGCGTGGGACATGGAGGCGGCCGAGGGAAATCAGTCATCCGTGCTCGACCCTGTCCTTCAGTTTGAGGACTTTCCTCTGTCAGGCTACGATGTCTTCTTTAATGCTCCGGAGACTCCTATGGATTGGGATTTCACGAATGTCGAAGCCAGTCTCGGCAACCAAGAGCGGGACCTGATTCATAGGAATTCCGGCGTTGACGAGTTCCCTCAAGACATTACCTCCCCACATCCGATCATGAATACAGCGGAAAGGGCCCTCGGCGACGATGATTTCGAGAATTGGGTCAATCTTCCAACGAGCCCGCCTCTTACTGCTGCTTCTCTCGCAGGGAAGAAAGCGACAGGCAATTTCAAAACGGGCCCGAGTTCGAGAAGGTTCACGACGAGCCAAACCGCTGCTCTCGATGCGTGGCTATGTGACCACATGTCTTACCCATATCCAACCCCCGAAGAAAATATCAGCCTCGCCGAGGCAACTGGCTTGTCAACCAAACAGATTCGGCACTGGTTTTCAAGAACGAGGCAACGGAAGATTCCTGCACCAGATAACACCTCTGACCCTCTCGTCGGGCATCCGGAACCTGCCGCTGCTCCGCTATCGCTAGAAGTGTGTCCCGCCTCCCCGAACATCTCAACTCCAAGAGATGATCTTTGCGCGTCTGAGAGCGAGCTTTCCGACGGCTCTCTGAAGCTCAATCGAACAGAGACAGCGTTTTCCGCCCACGCAGGATCAATGATTGAGTGGTGGCTCGAGACGCTCCCAGCGGCGGCCGAACCCTACCATCGCAGCTGCTCAAGACAAGACCTTGGCTGCATTGGTCGTCGAGTTATGGAGCGGAGGTACACGAAGTTCAAGGAATCTGCGCCCGACCGCTTTCGCATAATCCCCAACTTTTACGCGGATTATATTCTACGTGCGAGTTTTCGACTTGCCCAGCTGATGGACTTCTATTCGCCTGAGGCCGTGGACTTCTTGGTGTCCTGCCTTAGCGAAGTGGTGATGGACATTTACAACGACTCCGATGTGTCCGTCCTGAATGAGATCGACTGCATGCCCACGACTCATCCAGACATTGACGAACTTATTTCCAGGTTGAAGACGGAGACGGCATCTTTGATGCGGGGCGCGGACTCACCCCAAATGTTTCAACAAGCACTCATGGGCTCTAAGCTCGCCATCAAGCATGATATTCAGAGGTTGCTTGAATATTTGGAGAATGGCTCATCATGGTCGCCCGGTGCGACCAACTCTCAAGAACTGGTCCTCGGAGCCTTTGGAGATGGTCACGTAGAGTCTCCGCGAGACTTCGATATGCTCAGAAGGGACAGTTCATCGGTTGCTTCCGGCTCTACTACCGGCTCTTATTCTTCGGCGTGCAGCTATACGTCTTTCGGGAAACGTAAAGGCCGAAGAAGACCAACAGCGGGGCCATTATTCCTGGAAAGACCAGATCAAAGTCGGGACAGGGTCGAGGGTAAGAGACCCACGTTTCGCTGCAAATCCTGCTCGAAAGGTTTCGCTCGCATGTCGTCGTTGCGCCGGCATGTAGAGTCAATCCACGAGCCACGGAAAACATGGATCTGCGCGAAGGTGCCGACGTACCCTCAGTGCCTTTTCTGCGACATTGATCTGGACGATGGGGGGCAGTCATCTTGCCAGCATAAGCCAGCCACGCAAGCCTGTTGGCGCAAAGCAACTCATCAACGCACCTTCTACCGGAAAGATGCCCTGAAAGCACACTTCTGCGGTACCCATAAGGCAGCAAATAATTCATTTGCCGTGCGGAATCCTGCCTGTTTCATGGAACTTGCCATGGATCTTGGAAGAAGCCGTCAATCAGACGATGATCGGCATATTGTCGTGTTATTGGGGGAGCGATGGTTCACTTTCAAGATATGCGATGATGTGGGAATGGCTCATAGGATTCTGCTGGCGGTCCCCGTGAATGCAAGTATGTCAGTGCAGTCTGCTGCTGCGAATAACTCATTTGGGGACGCGCAACATTGACGTCATGTTCAATGTGAATAACCACTACATACTCATATCGTTATATCGTCCTAAGATGTTTCTTCATCTTTAATATCAAATTATGATCCTATATCTCTGATTCTTTCTTCGAAAATCCAGCATGTCTTCCGGTAAGAAAGTCCTCGTCGTCGGCCCCGGCTTCATCGGGTGGAACGTGGTCGACCGCCTCATCAGCGAAGGGTACAACGTCACTGGGTTCGTCCGGCGCGCGGCGCACGCCCAGCAGATCCAATTCTCCGGGGCGAAAGCGGTCGTCGGCAGCCTGGACGACACGATCGCGATCAAGACGCAGACGCTGGAGCACGACGTTGTCATCCACACGGCCACGGCCGACCACAAGCCCAGCGCCGAGGCCATCTGCGCGGGCGTCGCGGAGCGCGCGAAGCAAGGCAAGTCGACCATCTACATCCACACGTCGGGCACGAGCGTGCTGGATGACGGCGCCCGCGGCGCCTACGAAGGCGACAAGATCTACCACGACGACAAGCGGTCCGAGATCGACTCGGTGCCAGACGACGCGCCGCATCGCCAAATCGACCTGGCCATCGTGCAGGCGCATCGCGAGATCGGCCCCGGCACGGGTGCAAAGATGGCCATCATGATCCCGCCGCTCATCTACGGCTTCAACCCGCAGCACCGACGGCTGACGATCCAGATCCCGACGCTGACGCGCTTCGCCCTCAAGCACGGCTTCGCCGGCCACGTCGGCGACGGCCTCGCGGTGGAATCGCAGATCCACGTGCTCGACCTCGCGCGCGCGTACGTCACGCTGCTTCACCATATCGAGTCCGCGCCGGCCGAGGACCTGATCGCGAACCCGTACTTCTTCTGCGAGAACGGGCGCGAGGCGAGCTGGAAGTCCGTCGCCGAGATGGTCGGCCGTGGGCTGCACGCGGCTGGGAAACTCGACGATCCGACTCCGCGCACGATCCCGGAGGACCTGTACGGGGATCTGTTTGGCGACTACACGGACGCTGTCATCGGGCTGAACAGTCGTAGCCGTGCCGTCAGGCTGAGGGAGCTGGGTTGGGAGCCCAAGGAAAGGAGCATGGAAGAGAGTTACGAGATGTTCGAGTTGCCGGAGATCTTGAAGGAGGAAGGCTTGGACTTCCACGGATATCAAGGCACAGCGGCATCTTGAATGGCCAACAAAAGGTGCAACGGGCATGTAAGTGATGGGTCGGTCGTATTGATGACAACAGACACAGTCAGTAAGAGACGGAGGTAACGCAGGCGTCGCCTGTCGGCCTTCTTCAACCCAAAAAGAATCGTGATGAACCAATAGCTGTGGGCTTTTCTTGTTCATTGGGAATTTCATTTCGTCCGCCCACGTCGCGCGTGGGATACCTTCAACTCCATTCATTATACATTGTGATCACCTCTCGTGACATTGACCATCTCATAACTGGGTCCGGTGTCGACACTTCTGCCTAGACCCAGCCCACCACGAACATGGCCATCCGTCTCTGCGGATCCATTGGCCGCTGTCGCCCCCGGAGTCGACTTCCTCGGCGGCACCGTGCCGAAGGATATAGGCTGCATCTCGCGATACCGACAGGCCCAAACGCCCAGACTGATCATGAGGGCCGCGCTGGCGAGTTCCAGTCCCCACCACAGGAGATTCGTCGGGATGGCTCGCGCATAGAAGGATGTGATCAACAGGTGCAGGAAGTGGATTGTCAAGGCGAAGTCTGGGACGAGTCTCGACCGCGACACGAGAAGGAGAATGGGTATAACTCTGTTCGGAGAATCAGCAAATGTCTTCTGCTCCGTCACCGGGCAAAGGCTGTTGGGGGGAGGGGAGAGGGCGAAGAATGAAGCATACGTGATGAATCCATCAATGACCCAAAGAACCCCGACGGTCCAGCCGATCGTGGTATCGCCGCGGACGCTATTCCAATCGAACAGCAGGGACAACGTAAACTTCTGGCCGAGGACAAGCGTCGTGAAGAGCATCAACACAAAGGCCGTGGCGTAGTACGAGCACTGCAGCAGGACAATCGACCGGATGATCTTGAGCGGCGGGAGTTCCGAGAGGGCGCCTGCGCGAGGGGGCTTTCTTCGTCGCGGCGGCATCCCCGGCGTGCCCGTTGCCGGGAAAGGGGAGGGGAGGATTAGAGGCGCGGGATGGGTCGCTTAGGGTGGGAATTGGGCGATGTATAATAATGAGGATATTAGCATCGCCATAAATGTCAAGGACTCTGAGAGGGGTGGTGGTGTTGGGACATGTTAATTCGGGAACGTGTCTGATATGATGGATGCGAGTCCCAAGTCGGAGAAGGACACTTTTTGACGTCGTTGGCCTCGTCACGTGAAGACAGCTGCCTGCATGCCTACCACTGCGCCCCGGGGAGCGATGAGAACCAAAGATGTCCTTCTCCAAATTTGGGCCGGCAGCTCCAACTTTAACTGCGGCGTTGAATATCTCACGGTACGTGCTAGTAATAAAGTACTACAACTTCAATGCGATGATCAGCTTGACCACAACATCCGCCTGAACGAACGATACCTTACCTACAACTCCAGATCCCTCCCACCCGTCAATCCACATCCTTCATTCCCCCTCACAGTCATGGCCTGGGGTCTCCCGACCTGGCTCGGCGGCGGTGCTTCCACTGCGTCACAACCAGATTCAGCACGCCCGCGGTCGAAAGACGGCGGCTACATCGCCCCAGACCGCACCTCGCGCGAACACTGCTACGAGGCGCGCGACCGGTTCTTCGTGTGCCTGGACAAGAACGACATCCTGGACGCGATCAAGGAGGACGAGAAGGCACGCAAGGTGTGCCCTGCCGAGGTCGAGGCCTACGAGACGGATTGTGCGAGAAGTTGGGTGCGTTACGCCGCCACCCGAGCGAGAGCTTTCTTTCCCTTGCTTCAAGAAGAAACATCATCGATGATGAAAAGAGGTCGTGAACAGGTTGGCTGACTATTTTGTGCTTTTTCCAGATCAAATACTTCAAGGAGAAGAGAGTGATGGACTACAGACGCGATCAGACGTTGGTGCAGATTCAGAAGGAGGATGCGCAGGCCGCAGCGCAGTCGAAGACAAGAGGTAAAGGAGCCTCGTGGTCGGGATGAGAGCTTGAGTTATATGAGGAGCTTGCTGCACAATCCTTTTCCATCGAAACGCATGGGCCGGAAAGCCGGTGAAGATTTGGTGATCTGAATCGAGTCGAATTGCCCTTAGCCTCCCGTCCGGCTTCCGGATTGCAATCGAGGATTCCTCCCGGCGCTTGATCGACGGCAAGTACTGAAGGGCACATACTCACTCACACGCTGTATTAAAAATGACGGGATTGCATAGCGCGGCTTTTGAGGTTACGTTTTTGACGATGGGCGAGAAAGTGATATCACACACTACTATCTATAGTGCTTGCCGCTCACAGAGGGAGTCTTTGTTCAACATGAAAATAATCTTCGCTCAAAATAATTCCTCCGTCATCCGATGACCAGAAGCGAGTTCTTCTTCTGTCTAGAACGAGGTACTACTACTGCTGCTATCGTCCCAGGGCTCCCACCACGCTGCCGACCATGACGGCGGCCTCTCGTTCCCAATTTCCCACCACTTGCTCCCCCTTTGCCGCCGAGGACCTGGCGTCCCCGAGCACGACACTCCTCGGTAATCTCGAGCCTCGCAGCACGCACTCGCGGATCTCTGCGCGAACCACCTCGCGCTGGCTGCGGAGCGTGCGCGCGGACATGCCTCCTCGTGTCAGGATCTCGGAGACACGCGAGGACAGCGAGGAGGCGAGGGAGCGCCAGAAGTAGGATGGCAGCGACGCCGTGTCGAGGGCCTGGAGGAGCAGGGTCAGGAGGTTGTCCGACGCGGGTTGGATCCCGGAAGGCGAGGTTCCGTCATTCTCGTCGGCATCTTCTTCATCTTCGTCGTCTTCATCGTCGATTTTCTTTGTGGATTTGGCTTCAGCGCTCTCTTCATCAACCTGGAGCAGGGGATGATGCGGGGCGGAGATCCCTCGCAGTAGTACTTCCAGGGCCACGATGTTCTGGCATCGCGCGCTGGTCTCCAACAACGCCCTGTCCAACGAGGGTAATTGACCCAAAGCTCTCCCGATGGATGCAGAGCTGGATGTGATGGCAGTTTGCAGATATCCCTGTAGGGCACGTAACAAGTACTCGGGTTCAAAGTCCTTCTTCGCCATTCTTGCCCCGTCGATACGAGGCGCGGGGGACAGGATGTAGAGGATGTGCACAGCGCTCGTGAACCGGGAACGACTGTCTTCTGCCTCGCGATATGTCGGACCGGACGTAGAGGCTCCGCCGCCCGGGCCGGACGAAAGCGTGCTCATGGAGAACTCGCGGACGACCCTGCGCGCAAAGTCCAGTACCCTGGCCTCTCCGTCTTCAAACACCCTCCCCCGCAGTGTTTTCACCAAGTTGACACGCGCCAATTCGCTGCCTTCGGTGCCGCTCATTATGTCGCGGAAGGCAAGGATCGAAGAGCAAGCGCGCAGGATAGCCTGGTGGTCCTCCTTGCCCACCTTGCCGCCACCGCCGAGTCCCGATTCGGCCAGGACCACCTCGAACTGGCGGGCGAGGCCGAGGACACGTTGCACGCCCCTCCCGAGCCGGAGCACATCCCAGCTTCGTTGGGCGGTGGCCTTCGCGTCGACGGCACGCTGATGGCGCACTAGGACCTCCTTCTCTAGCCGCTCATAGCTGGCCGTGACACGTGCTCGCTCCTCCTCGACGCGCGAGAGGATCCGTTGAGCCGCGGCGTTTTGGGTCGAGGTGTAGGCCAAGATGTCGAGCGCCGACCGTGACGTGAGCGAGTGGATGTGTGAGTCGATTTCTTGTAAATCGAAGAGGACCCGAGATAAAGGCGTGGTCAGATCAACCAATGGATCCGAGGGGTTGTTCGTCGCCAGGACGAGGTTGTTGGCGTGAGTAAAGGGGGAGAAGTCATCGGAGGTGAGGGAGCCGATGTCGATATAAGTCGAGGTCGCAGCCCCGGAGTTCTTCGGTGCCGTCATGGTTACTGCGAGGCACCGGAGCACTCAATATCAAAAACTGAAAGTCCACGTCGAGTGTAAAATCAGTTGACCGCTCGATAGCACATGGTGTTTTAGGCTCGGTGTCTTGAGAAGTTGCGCACTTCAGCTGGGCACGAAGAAACAGCCTCAGACGGAAATGGACTGAAGTTCATCGGTGCATTTTTCAAAATTAATCTTTCTTCCAGAGGCCACTTTATCTGTCTGGTGAAATCTGTGAATTAATTTGGCAGCGACGAGATGTTGGAGACAGGTGGTGAGAACAAGACATGATGTGATCTTCCCACGAATCAAAAGCGACAAGGCTGAGTCCCAGCGGTAGTCTAGTTTTCCCCAAGAAAGGAATGTTAACCGAGCGGCTCCTCTCAAGGCTGAGGCTCCCCTCAACAATACTGTAACAGACCTGAAAGAGAACATGGGGATTTGGATGTCTTTAGACCAAGCGATGGCTTCCACGGCAATCATAAATCGAGTCGCCGAACCAGGAGGCTTTGCGGAGACGGGAGCGTATGCCTCTCAACAGCGCGCATGGATGTTCTGACTTGCTGTTGCCAGAGGCATGGGGAAGGTGATACTACGTAGAGCATAGTAGTCAATACGGAGTCTCAGTTGCAATGGCGCGAGAGGCTTCGTTCCGAGGATCAGCGCTGGTATCTTATGTAGAAGGCTAGGATCCTCTCAACTTTCAAGTGTACAGCCTTGCGGGTGGGTACAAGCCACACGCGACGGACGGCGCCACCTCTGGAGTTTGTCATGCTAGTATCGATACTAGCAGTCACCACGCAGCATCGGAGATGCGCAGACAAAGGGCAAAAGCGGTAACCAGATCGAGTCTGCGGTTCATCTCATCTCCGTAGCAGACTATAGGTCACCTCGCATTTGGCATTGCCCTGAACCATGGGCGCAGGCTCTAGCGTTCTTGGTTGTCTTTCTGGAAAATCCATCACCATGGTCGAAGATCATGCAGGGTCCAGTCCCATCTTGCGCTCTATGGTATCCCGTTAACAAGCGTTGCAGCAAGATGTAAGTATCGGGGTCGAAGGTAGGGAGCGATCTCGATATCTCATCGATATGGTGACCGAATCTACCTTCGAGTAGAGACTGTCAGTCGGAACCAACGGAAGGCCTGCCGCAGTTTATCACATGCAATCGACTTTTTGGACTCCGGATCCGTACTTGTGTCTCCCACAAACCCGCTTCTTTCGTTATTGTCATCAGCAGCATACAGCAACTTGAACTCGGGTAATTCGTCGGCCGAACGGCCTGAGTTTGCACATTCCGTATACTATTGGCTCCGTCTCTGGGCGTTCCATGGGTGAGGACTGAGGAAGGAGGTCATCTGATCGATTGTTCCGCAGGCTTCCTGCAGAGGGCGCTGCGATTGGCACGAAGCCCGAGGGTACCTGACGCCTGTGCCTGTGCCTGTGCCTGAGCGTGAGCCTGAGTCTGAGCCGAGCGAGGGATTTACTGCGGCCTGCGAGCGCAAACGTCTTTTTCTGGGGTGCGCTATCAGGTCGCTCACTCCACGTATCAGGTACCTGAATCTTTGCCTAGGAAAGCCTAAAGGGTCAGCCAGGAAGTCAATTGGGCCATCTCGAACCGGTCACCCCGGGAGGTCCAAGCGGCCTCCATGCGGTGAGCGGAAAACGATGAGCAGCCTAATAGTAATGAGTACGGGCCAGCAGGGCCGGGAGCCCCTCTCAAGTATTTTCGGATGAAGATGATGGCCCTGGTGGCAGGCGCGATTTTTGGGTGTACGCGCAAGATGGTGAGTCAGTCGAGGAGAGAGCACCAGGCCGTCAAGTAAGCCCGGGATGACAGGCTCGGCCTGGAAGAGAGCGCGAAAGGACAAGAGGACGCGTTCAGAGAGGTGGGCTGTGCGAGTGGGATGACAGGCAGGCACAGGCGAGGTCAGAGGACTCGAATCGATGGACGTACGAGTACTGTAGATTGAGAGGCGTGCACTGCATTGGTGGGAGGGATGGCGGTTGGGGGTTTTGTAAAGAGCCCAAAGAAGCAGGGCCAGAGGGTGTGAGGGGCACAAGGATTGGGTCTGTACTCGATAGTAGTACGAGTAGGTCACTGCCAGTGGGGGTTCAAACGCTAAGGTACCAGGAAGGTGCGCCGCACGCCGCACGGCAAGGAGCAAGAGTGCGTGCGCGTGCAGCCCGTTAAGCTTCCAGTCTCAGGCCTGAGTGGCCATTTTGCGGATCTCGCAGGGGCTCCGCTTGCTGCGAGGGGCACATCGACTAAGAGAATGACACTCCCTAACCCTAATGCAGGCGCCTCTCGCCTCTTGCCTCTCTTTACTTTTGCTTTGCTCCTGCACACCGCAGGCAGGCGCAGACGACAGACGCACACCGCACACTACCGCATGCTGCACTGCACGCCGCACATCAAATTCACCTGGCTCCTGGGGAGACGCCTGGGCTCGATCCGTCCATCGGTCCACCTCCTTGTCCTTTTTCAGTTTTGCCTTCGCGCCTCTTTTCCTGGGCTGCCGGCTTCTGACGCACTCGATGATCCTCAAGGCTCGACTCCCCAGCCTTCAGCCCTGCGCCCGCCAATCACCATGCTCACCGGGCCGAGCTGGGGCTGGTGGCCCTTTCTTTTAAGCCGAACTCCAGGCGTCCCAAGCAGTCAAGGACCGCCCAAGACAGGCACCATCAGCCTTCAGCGTCGGTTCGCTGCCCCTCTCTCGAGGCTGGTGGTCCTTGAGTGTGGGTGGTCACGGCAAGGTCGGGTGCGCTGGTGGCTCTGCACGGCCACTGGCACTTGTGCTCTGCTGCAAACCATATGCGCTGTTCCGTGCTGTACGTACTCGTACCTTAAAGGCAGGCTGTACTCGTAGAGTAACTCCGCCGCTTGGGATTCATATCATCATCACCGTCACCATCGCCAGCATCACTGCGGCCAACGACCAAACCATCATCCCTACACCCTACAGAAACATCCTCCACTGCCCTTCACCAACTCTGCCGTCCATACGTATCTCCATCTACCGGCCCCTCGGCGCCCTCGCTGACTAAATCCCACCATCTCATCCATGCCGTCCTGAGTTCTGGCTCCTGGCAGTTCTGACGCTGTAGCCTGCGTGCGTGCATTATTGTGCAGTGACTGGGGCTCCGGGCTGGCAAGGCCCACACCGAGCAGGGCGCCCTCGTCATCTGCCTCTCCCGAGCCCATCCAGCTCATCCGTGCTCCGTCTCCACACTGGCCACTGTCCACTGCCACGGCCACTGGCACTGGGCACTACTGGCACCTGCCCTCGCATCCGCACTCGCACTCGCACCAGCGCCAGCACCAGGGGCCTGCCCTTGCCGCTGCCGCCAACAATAATAACGAACCATCAAGGCTCGTAGCGCCTGCCGCACGTCCAACTCCTCGTACTGTGAGGATCAACGCATCAAGATCTTTGCCCTCTTCCGCCGCTCTTGACGACTCACCGTGCCCGCTGTCGACATAGTCCGATCTTCTTCCCTTTGCATTCTCCCCTATCTTGCGAAGCTCGTCGTACCTATCCTCTTCCTTCGTCCCCTGGATGATCGTCTCTCGCCCCGGCTACGACGATCGCATGGATTGCTGGCGTGCGCTGCCTTATTATTAACCCTCTTCGTCCGATATACCCTGAGGCTTATCACCGCTCTCGATTCTCCAGCCCCTCCAACTATCTGCCTCCATTACCGCCGCCACCACCACGGCCACCGTCCTCGAAACAAAACTCCTTCTATCAGCCCCTCTCAGCCTATCGTCATTGCACCGGCACGAGTTTCTCAGAGCGACCGCAGCCTCAACGTCGAATCTACGCAGCTCCGAATGTCCATCAGCTGTGTGGCGCACCGCCGCTGCCTCTCAGGTGCCTGATCCGTCGCACGCCCTCGGCGCGCCCAACGATGGCGGCCATCTCAAGTCTGGTCTTGAGCGACCCCGTCCCATCCAAAGACCGAACGGAAGAGCTGGACACCCCTACAACTCCGCGACCGGTGCGCTTCGTGTCGTCGCTGATGGACGAGCCGAGCCCCGCTGCTGCCGACCAATCCCTCAATCACAGAACAAGTTCTTCATCCATGACGCCGCCTTTCCGTCAAGGCGTCAAACAGCCGAGTCCCGAGCAGATTCATGGTTCTGCGCTTGACAGAAGAGATGCTGATGAGGCGATAACCGACAGCATGGACATCGAGGACGATGACCTCGACCCGCCTGGCTCGGACAACGACGGCGAGCTAGGCGAGGGAGACTCTGCCTCCAGGAAGAAGAAGGGCCAGCGGTTCTTCTGCACAGGCTATCCGCCATGCAATCTCAGCTTTACCCGCAGCGAGCATCTCGCTCGCCATATCAGAAAGCACACGGGCGAGCGCCCGTTTCAATGCCATTGTAACCGCAGATTCTCTCGATTAGACAACTTGCGTCAGCATGCGCAGACTGTTCATGTCAACGAGGAGATCCCAACGGATTCTCTTGCCGCGACCGGCACTCGGTTCCAGCGGCAGATCCGGACTGACCGTGTCAGACCGTCAGGTCGTCCTCGCACCGGTACTGCAGGCAGCACAGGAAGCCATAGTCGAGGCCATAGTCGGAATCTGTCGGCATCGAGTGTTGGATCGACATCCTCCAATTACAGCGTGGTCACAGAAGCGAAAAGGCGACCGCCGCCATTACTCATGGCGAATGACAGCACCATCAGGCCCAACTCGGGCATCGAACGACCCCAAACACCTCCGGGCCAATATCGCGGATACAATGCAAGTTCGCCCAGTGGGATGAGCACTCCCACATCCGCCAATTTCTCAGCCACCCCCGGAAGCCCTGGCTTTCACTCGTCGATGGGGTCCCCTGTCCCAGGCAACGCTCGTCTAGGCGGTTTCTTCGCCTCGAGACCGACTGCTCGACGTTTGTCAGTGCCCTCCGGTCCAAACCCGTATCAAAACCAATATCCGCCTGGATACCCGATGACATATGCGAATCAAATGGGTCCGCCGAGCTCTCACGCATCCTCAAACTCGAGTGTGTTCGCTAGTCCTACAGCGACGACCTTCCCTGCTGCTCCGAACCAACATGTCCCACCCAGTGAGGACTGGCGTCGCCGGACATGGCACGCGTCCACTTACCCTGCAGCCAATGTCAATTATGGCCGTCCCGCTACAAGCGGTTTGACATACTCGCAGACCCCAGACGCTCCTCAGCCTGCCCATGCCGAACATGCAACCGCAGCGGCGGGCCAGGCTCCGCGACTGCCTGGAATTGAAAGTTTCGATCATGTGCAACACCGATCATACACCCCTCCTCGTCGCCAGCCGAGCCCTATGCAGATCGACTCCCACCCCGACTTCCACATGTCGTCCTCAGCTGCAGGTCCGGATCCTCGTGTCCGTCAGGGCCATGTTTCGTGGGACGGCGCTCGTCCTAGTCAGTATCCCGAATTGGACGACGGCGACCGAAATCAAGCCGTGGCATCTTGGGGCCAGCAAACCATCAACGAGATTCAGAATGTCGGTGTTCGCCAGAACGAGATTCACCGACGGATGGACATGGGACCTCCACCCACATCTATGACAGGTCCCCACCAGCATCCGCAAATGGTGAGAGATGCGCCCGAAGGGCTTTCTGCGGGGTCAAGATCCAAGAGGCAGGGCTGGTACAATGGTCCTATTCCTCCAGCTCGGACCTCGCCCGAAGATTCGAGTAGCAGTGATGGAGTACCAACCCCAGGGATGACGGCAGTTGAAGTGCACCCTATGATTATGCCCAGTAGCGGATACATAGAGCAACAGCACACCGCGCTGCCTTCCGACGGACACCAGAATGTGAGTAGACGCTCAAGAACGACCGCTCCGGGCGAGATGTGTGCTAACCTCCGCTAGGTTTGCCTCGCCCCCTCTCCGTACATTGAACCTAGCCGTCACCAGCCCACGGTATCCTTCCGGGATCGCAATGGCCCTGGTGGCGAGATGAATCGTCTTGAGGCTCTGGTAGCTGTGGCGACAAGTGGCGAGAATGGAACCCGATGAACCCGACAGGCCTGCCGTGGCACTGGAACTATTGCGACGAAACGACCTGGCTAGACTCACCAAGATCTCCGACCCCCGAGATCGATTTCCCAGTTCCACGACGACACGATCGGCGGCACGTTTTGAGACGCAGCTCCTCTGATCTTTGAATCTGACGGCCAGCATTGAGAGATACCCCTTTTAACGACCCCTCTGCTTGATGATTACCATTCTGTTCATGTGTTCTTTTGGTCTTGTCTTGTCACGATGCATGCATCTGGGTTATGAATTTTGCTATTGCTGCAAGCGGGCGTTTGAGAGTTGACTTACCTTGGACGCATCATGAAATACCCATGCTTAGTTCATGATCTTTGTCTTGAAACCAGCGTTGTGATGGAGGATTTGTGGAATTTGTTGTCGCTCTTTGTGTGCAGCGGCCCGAGTCATACTTCACTCTTCTCCAACCATACTTACTGAGAAACAAAAACATGTGCATCTCTCCACTTATGGTTCGGGAAACGAGGGTCAAGGACATGGTGATGATTGACGAATTTTGAGCAGATAGCAACGTGCTCAACCGACCGGCATAATGAAGACTCATACGACGGCTTTATTTTCCCATCTACATATAATACACCGAGTTTTGGTTACGTTCTTACTCTATCCTCTCTCTTACTCCCTTGCTGTCTTTTCCATCCCTCATCCATGGAAAATTGAGAACCAACGTGTCGAATGTGCTGGTCTGCAGCATCTGCTCTACGATAGTACTTGTATACAAAAATTGCCAAGCATATACAGAGGAGCGCGTATCGTGGAGACGTCGGTCGCTCGCCATCTTTAAGGGGCGTGGCCCAGCATTCTTTCAAGTAATCTTCTCCGAGACTCTCGGCCCTGATTCCCCTCGTAACATGTTCCCGCGTACCTCGACCAAAGTTCAGAGTTGGCCCGAGTCATTTCCCATGCGTTCTGGGGGTCCACGTGTAGAAAGGAAATATCTCGTTGATGGCCCATCGCGATCAGCACCAGGATGAGGCCAAATTCTGTTGATACCCTTCGTGGTCCCGCGACTCATCAGACCTGGCGAGCTCTTAACTGATCTGTCAATCACAATTGCTCCAAAAAGGACGACGTCATGTTTGAGAGAATGGCCTGTGTCTGCCTAATCTGTGTCACTAAATTTCCGACGTGCGGATTGCAGAAAGCAGGTACCCGGGCAATTTGGAAGGATTCCAGCGTCACGGCCGCCTCGAATGGCGACTGGAGTGGAGTTGTCACTGGCAGGTTTCCGCGTGAGCAAACATCTGCATGTCGCCCCTCGGCTGGAGGGGAGATATTGGGTCTTTCTGCGGAGGGCAGATGTGCGTGGGTTCGGCGATGAGGATCAAGACTGAAGAAGAACGGGAAGAGAGAGCTGCAGTTGTCAAAGAGGAAATCCGCCAGGATATGGATCTCGGGTTACTCGGATATGCGGCGCTGCGAGATGGGCCCGTTTCGTATCCTCAGATACCCGCTTCCACGTGTTGTTGGTCTGCTTCTTTGACATCTCGGTGGACGGCGAGGAGAAGAGTGGAAGATTAGAGGGTCATGGCCGGGGGCTCGGTTGGTTCCGTTGAGAAAACAGCCTCGCTCATGGCATGGTGACAGGATGGCGTAGGGTTGTGAAGGGAGCACGAGGATGGCAGACAAAGGTTGTGAGCTGTACGTGGCTTGGACGACGAAGGAAATGGAAGATCCATCAGTGACTGGAATGAACGGTCACTCTCACAGTGAATTTTCTGGCTGCGCCTTGAAGCTGGAGATTGAGTGAATGAATGGTGGATGAAAAGTCGCAGGTTGCAGGTGAGAATTGACAACTGCGCCTTCGGGAGTTGGTTGGTACCTACTTCTTTCTCGACTTGCAAGTTGCGACTCAAACCTGCGCTCTCACCTTCTTTTCATTTCCTGCACCAGTCGCATCCTGAGGTCTCTTCATTCTCTCCCCAACCAACACTCTTTTAATACCTCGCTGCGCGCCTCTTGTCACTGTCTTCGCTCTCTCTCTCTCTTTTGTTTGTCAATCACTCCTCGTCACGCCATCCAAACCGGCATCCAGCCGACCCTCGGATCGCACTTGTTTGCCATCACTTGTCCTTCTCTCCCTTCGCTGGCCGTCAGCCGACTCTTGAACGACCAACCGAGATCACCCTCACTCGTCAACATCAAGCAAACAAAGAACGGCATTACGAAGCCATCATGAGACTCTCACTTTCGGCTCTGACTGTGGGCGCAGTCTTGACGCTGTGTGAAGCTGGTATCTTGCCTATCCGACAGGCCCTCGCACAGTAAGTCGTGACCTGTGTCCTCTCGAAAACCCCCGAGTGACTTCAGAAATCTGTCCGAACTGACGACTGACCCATATCTTCCAGGTCGACTCCACAATGCGTTCCTGTCACGGTCTACTATGCGGTCACTGTCACGCAGATGATCACTGATATCCCGCCCACCGTGACCATCCTCCAGCAAGACCCGAATGCGGTTGCAAGCTCCATGGCCTCGGTGGACACTGATCAAATCATCCAGCAAAGTGAGGAGGCACCGATCTCGAACCACCCAGATGACACGACTCCTCTCTTCACTCATTCAGTCAAGGTGTCCGGCTACGAAGCGACTGAAATCACGAATGGCGGTGGTTCGGTATTCTACGTATCAAAGAGTGTTGCAACCGCGGAGCCGTCGTCCATTGTTGCTGAGGTGACGACGGTCACCGTCTTGCCGATTCCCCAGGCCTCGGCTCCTCACCAGCAAGGTCAGTTCAATACCACTACTGGTCACTCAGCATTCTCCCAGCCCACTGGTGGATGGAATGGCACAACAGCAGGCTCATCCGTCTGGGATGCCGGCACAGCTGAATATGGAACAGGGTCTTCCACCGCCCATGGTCCTGCTTCAACCCGCACCGTGACAGCAGGTATTGCCACTGTCTATCAAACCTTTACCATTACACACACTTCGGCTGTTCCTACCAACCTCGAGTATGGATACCTGGGATCGGAGGATGGCTCTCCAGGGGTGCCGGTCGGCTTCGTTGACCTGGGTAAGAGACAGACCTGCGTCTGGATATCTGCCACTATCGATGGACAAGAGGTTGGCTGGTGCAATAACTGGGCCGGTCCGGGGTCAACATTGCCTTACACTTCGTGGGAAACGACCAGTGAGTATCAGTGACCTCGTATCATGTCATGGTGTGGAAGCTGACCGAGCCAGTCTTTCCTACCTTTATCCCAGGCATTGGTAGTATTCCGCCGCACTTGGCTACCTCGACATCAGAATCGTCTTCTTCGGAATCGGAATCGGCAACAGTTCCTGCGTCGACTGTCTGGCCGCTCGGTTCCGCAATCCCCCTTCCGTCGGCTTGCGGAGAGACTGGTCCGTTCCAAATCACAGTGGGTAGAGGTTGACAAATGATCAGCAGAAAGTCACTAACGAAGAACAGTTTGATAATCTTCCGGTCTTTTCCACCACAGACAACAATACAGCAGACTACCCGCCCATCTTCAATCCCTATGATCATTTTTTCTGGGGTAATGGATGGTCGTACGTGCCTCCCCCGAACGACCCATTTCCTCCTCAGTCAGGCAGTCGACTTGCTCAGTTCGTGCCGACGCTCAACAATACTGTCAACGGATCTGCAGATGCGGGATCTGTTCCTGACAGCTCATTTGGAGCAGGCCCTCGCAATTACGACAATCGCTACTGGTTTACCGCTTACTCTGCCTACGTGGGCTGTGATAACGGGGCGACGGACTTGAGTCAAACCTGCGACTTTGTTGCCACTGCCTACCAGTGGGATAATGTGACACAGAGCGAGATCGTGGTTGCCACTCAGCATTTCCAAATTCCACCCTGCCCGAACTTTGTCAACTGCCAGTTGACCAAGATTACTTTCAACTATCTCTTCTACAAGCTCACCACACTGAGTTTCTACGCCAATGTTCAAGGCACAGTCAGCCAATTCTGGTTGGACAGCCTGCACATGAACTGGTACAACAATACCTGTGAGGCGGGTTTGACGCGGATCCAGTCGCGCAAGCTGAGACTATGATGAAGGGATCAACCGTCACAGGGATGAAATGGAACGGAGGATGTTTGCATGGTTAGAGGCGGGAGTAGAGGTGCTTGGAGTAGTAGCTTGAGCTAGAGGCAGAGAGTGTTCCACAGTGGTACCGTCGCAAGGCAACCACAAGATGGAGGGGAGATGGTTCAGTCCAGTCGTCCGTCAGCTTGACACATGATACACAGACATACAAAGAGCTCAAGGTTTGCCAAAGTTCGAACCAGACCGGACAAGCTGAGGCAAATCAGATGAATCGGCATGGCAACGAATAGAAACCGAGTAAAAGTAGAAAGTTTTCCTCCGATCATGGTTTTCCGTCAAGAAATATTTGCCGCCTTGAAAGATAGGCATGGCTGTGTTACCGTTCTGTTCCACTTGATGGGTTTCTCGGCTCCGTGCTCTGTCGTGGTCCTGAGTCCGGATGCGAGCTCTGACTCCTGAGCCCCCGGCGAGAAACTCCAGTAGTAAGGGAGTCTCAGCCTCGCGCTCGCCGTTGCCAAGGCAAGGCTGGGCCGGAAAAGGGTGAATTCTGCATCGCAACTCCGGCTTCGACTTTGCGGCCAGGTCCTTCACACACACCAGGTGCAGAGTGGATGATTCGTTTTGTGCTCTTCCCCAGTCCTGATGCGCTTTTCACAGTACCAGCAGGCCGAGGGCAATGAGCAGAAAGTGAAAGTTCAGCGGAAAGCAAAGCCGACATCTGAACTCTGTATGGAGCGAAGACTTCGAGTAGTCTAAAATTCTCCGCGATTGGAGGAAACTGCGAGAAAATCGGGGCCCGGGCTTTGTGAGGCGCAGACAACTCAATCTGGTTGGTTGGCGGAATCGCAACGGGGCGAAACTCTCTTTGGACGCGCGCAGATCGGATGAGATATCCATTCGGCCATCATCTATCATTTTGTTGGAGGGGGGAGGGTATGGAGGGTGGTTTTGATTCACTTGTCCTTTGCTCTGAATATCAAGAACAACGATAGGGTGACTTGAGTCGATTTGGTTCACGAAGATGCCTCGTCGTGTGTCATGGACTACTCCCCTTCACACCAGGCAAGGGAAGGGAAGGCCAGGGCGGCTGGAGTCTGGTGTACTTTTGGTATGGAATTCACGGAGCCAGCACGTAATATCTTCAACTTACTTTGTGGCGGAGGCAGGCGCAGAGGAAGAATCGGAGGTCCTCACTGCGCAGCAATCCAAACACAAACCTTTTCTGTCCTGATCCGGCTCCCGTCTTCTCCTTGGTCAGTTTCTGCCCGCTCGCGCTGTCGTTCGCGTCCACTTGTGGAGGATGGACGTGACAATGCGCCGTGATTGGGAGGAGTGGTCTTTCGGACGCGATGAATGGTGAAGTTTGGTTCTGAAAATTCCGATTTCTGTCTGAGGACCTGGCGACAGCGAGCCCTCCTATATGTGCTTCTTCACTGAGACGCCTTCAGCCAGCTTCTTCGGACACACACCACTCCCTCTCTTTCGTCTAGGTATCTTGCTCTCACAGATATCACGGACTTCGACATCCAACATCACAAAACAATACTATCACATTCACCACTGAAAGACAAACTTCAAGCAACAACACATCTCTTTGATCTCAAAGACGACACAATGTCTGGAGTTCACTATTCTCAAGGTCATGAGCCAACAGACCAAAACCAGAACCCGGTCTTGATGTTCGACAACGACAGAGGATTCTACACTCAGGCCAACACAGAAATGCAACTCTCCGCCGGGCAACATTACCTGCCACAAATGCAATTCCAGAACGGACACTATCATGACTCGGAAATGCAACTTGAGAGTGAAACCTACTACAATCAAGACATGCAAGTCGACAACGAACACTATTACAACCGAGAGATGCAACTTGAGAACGGGGACTATTACATTCCAGAAACCGAATCCGACGAGGGAGACTATTACGACCTGAGAAGCAACAGGGACACCGACAGAAGAATCAATCGCGCTTCTCCTCTCGGAACATTGGGCAACCTGCCCGCCGAAATCAGGTCCATGATCTTCCAGGAATGCATCCACAACCGCGACGGTGCAATCGGGCTCCTCCAGACGAGCAGTGCCCTGTACAACGAACTCGGTCCCCTCTTGAGGGAAGAGTTCGACCTTACGTTCGACATCGACCCGACCGCCAAATCATCGGTCGTGGACATTCTCAACCAAAACGGCGACGTCGTCGACGCAACATCGGTCCATCGCGACACCATCTTGGACGACATGCCCATCGACAAATTCCGAAAAATCAAGATCAACGTCCATGCTCCGGACCCAAAAGATCCCGGACAGCTCGTTCGTGCCTGGTACCAATCAACCCGACTGATGAACGCCTTGCTGCCGGGGTGGGTGAATCCGGAGAAGCTGCCGACTGACGCAGACCAGCACATCATCATTCCCACAACTCGCGATTCGACTGCTCTTCCACAGATCGACATCGACTTTCGAGAGACTCCCAGCCGAAGATGGACCCATGGATCACGCTTCGAGAGATACTGGAACCACAGCGTCCCCAGCTACCAAAACTGGGACCCGGAGACGCACAAAGCAGCGCAGACCAACAGGGGTCCGCTTTGCGACTTTGAGATCCTCCTCTACGCCTTCAGCAGCATCAGGAACTCGTCCAAGGTCCGCGTTCGTGTCCCCGACTACACTGGTCCCGAACCTCGCCGCGAGGAGCGGGTGGCCCGTCGATTGGCAACGTTGGGGAGATCCCCGGTGCCCTTCGGCATGAGCCCCTCGATCAACAGGACCGAGGACGACAACACAGTCCTCTTACGCCAGAACTGCCACCACGTCTGGCTCGAATACCTCCTCGACGACCTCGAGGGCCCCACGGCAGCCATGCTCCGACGCGAGCGCTTCCAGAACTGGTGCCCGGAATACGAATACTTCATGGCCCGCGCCTTTCAGGGCTACCCCCTCGACAACATTAAAGACAGTGATAATGACGACAACGACGACGACGACGGCTGGAAATCGTGGATGACCTTGGGTCTCCCGTCCACAGAGATGGGCAATGACATGGTCAACCACCTCATGCTCCATTGCCACGTGCGCTTCGCCGCCGGTCGACGACTCGGCCGAGGCCAGTGGAGGATGGTCAAATCGGGCCTCTACATAGCCACATATTTACCCAAGACCGACAACGACACCGACACCGACACCGACAACAACACCGACAACGACACCGACAACGACACCGACAAAACCAACGCCAAAATCGACAAATGGGAACTCCACCACCCAAACGGAATCAAACGACTCTCCGAAAACCCCTCCTGGCCCATCTCCCTGATGCAAGACCCCGCCATCACGCGCTGGATGCACCCACTGTCGCGCGGCATGCGCACCTGGAGCCACGTCGTCGGCGCCGTGGGCACCAAATACTGCTCGACCCACATGCGCGGGTTCTCGGTGAGGCCCGGCGAACGAAGACTCAAGTACCACATCGACACGTTTCTACAGGGGATGCCTGTGCCTGAGGGGTTGTTTGCCACGGAGGATTTTATGGAGGACCAGGTGGTAGATTTTGTTTCTGATGATGAGGACGAGGATAGTGAGGATTATGGGGATGATGAATGAGTGAGGCTAGCGACAACGCTGCCGGGGAAGCGAAGAAAAGGCGGAGGAGACAAGCGGAGGAGAGAAGGATTGATATGGGAAAGGTGGAGGGAGGGAAATCTTTGATGGAATGAATGAATCTAAGAATTGGATCGATCGGCGAGCAAAGTACATTGGATCGGTCTAGGCCGAGGATCTGGCAAAGTCACAGACAGACTGAGACATGCCAGAACAACTTTTGGGAAACTTGGAAAAAGGCGTTTTATGTTATCATGGTTCTCGTCTTCATACTCTAACTGTTGGATACATTGCTGCGAAAAGGGTAAAGGTTTTGGGAAATCAGTGTTTCTTCGCAGACATAGACAGAGCCAGCGCCACCAAAAAAGAGAGAAAACTCCAAGCCTGCTTCCTTGTTTCCCTGTTCATGTCTTTCTTTGTTTGCGCCTCTATCCAAATGGAAATCCTCCAAAGGGATTCCCTCCAGGACCACCACCTCCACCCGTCGAGAATTTGAACTGTCTACTCCCACCTTGTCCCCCGGGGAAACCTCCTCCTTGCTGGAAGAAGAACTGCTGCCCACCTCCGCCGCCGAAGGGACTACCCTGGAACGGGTTGCCTCCCTGGTTGGCGTGCGGGTCGTTCGGGTCGTCGCCTTGATCGAACCGCGCCTTCAGTTCCGGGTCGCTCAGGACCTCGTAGGCCTCGTTGATGGCCGCCATCTTCTTCTCGGCTTCCTCCTTGCTGATCCCCTTCGCGACCGCCTTGTCCGGGTGGAAATTCTTGGTCGCTGTCCGGTAGGCCTTCTTGATCGTTCTTTCGTCGGCGTCACGAGAGACCCCCAGGACCTTGTAGTAGTCTTTCGTCTTACTGCGTTTCAGCGCCGTCTGGGCTTCTTGCAATTTGGGATTGATGGTTCCCTGTGAGTCCGGGTGGTTTTCCCGTGCGGTGTTGAGCGACGCGATGGCCGCATCGAAGTTCTCTTCGTCCAAGTGTTTCTGGGCTTGGTACAAGAGCCCATGTAAGGACTCCGAATCCAGGCCCAAGAGCTCCGTGCAAAAGGGTCCGGCTTTGTTCATGTTCTTCATCGACATGTACGCTTCACAGGTCTCTTCCAGTAGATTGGTGTAGAGATCCGAAGGCGCTTTGGCGTGGATGATGCCGGCTTCGCGATGAGCGGCAATCTTGGCTTTCACGTCGTAAAGGAGACCCGGTTCATCTTCGGTGCCCTTGCCAACGAGCAGCTTGCTCGCCGAGTTGAATTGTTTCTTGTCAAACAGGTTCTGGATCTCGTCGATCTGTTTCAGTACCGACTTTTCCTCTCTGAAGAGGACCTTGCATGGTTTCGAGTCCGGATCGGAATGCAAGCACTTCTTGACCTGGTCCAAGCCGAGTTTCGTGTCGGCCAAGCTGTAAAACATCATGGCCGAGATCTGGAGATGGGGTTCGACCTGGCCGGGATGGATTTGCAGGACATGTTGAAGATCGCTCAGTCCTTCCTGAACCTCACCACGCTCGAACCGACACCGTGACCGCAACTGGCGCAAGGACAAGGCGGTACCCGCTGTGATGATGGCGATTCCCGCCTGGTTGATACAAGCCTCCCAATCTTGCCTCTTTTCCGCGTCGAAGGCCAGAAACGCGGCACCCTCTGCTTCTTCCAGTTGTGCAAGATCGGCTGCCGCTCGACTTCCCAGCGCGACGTAATCTTCCTTCGCGGCGGCCCAGTCTGCGCTCTTCGCCCTGATCTTGCCCCTTTGTAACAAAGCGCCTTCAAATCCAGGTTTTAATTTTAACACACTGTCGAAATCTGCACCGGCCTGTGCATTTCTTCCCAGGGACAAATAGGTGATCCCTCGTTGGAACAGGGTCAGGTAGTCGGAGGGGTCCTTGGACACGGCCGCATCGAAAAACGCGAGGGCCTCGCTGTTCGAGCCTCGAGCGCGCGCCGCCTTTCCGGACGCAACTAGAGAGGAGGCAGACGCGTCGGAGGGATTGTCGATCGCGTCGGCGAGACAAAGGGATGTGAGGTACAGCCCAAGGAGGGCTGCCAGGAGGCCGAGTCGCTGAAGTGGGAGAATCATCGTCGCATTGTGCTTCCAACTCCCACCCGAGTCTATCTTTGTACAAGAGGGGCTGCAGGCTGAACGCAAGGAAGAATCGACGAGGAGAAGGAAGGTGAGGAGTAGTAGATGGTCGTTGCTGAATGACTGTCGTGGTTGTCAGACATTGAAGGACGTCAATCTGTCCTTTTGCTTTGTTTCATACAATTCGGGGCCCGTGAGTCGAGACTTGTGAGCCTGACAGTGACATTGATTCATTCATTGCTGCCATGGTGGCCACTTTTTTGCCACAGCGCGCTTCTGGACTCCTCGACGCCGCTTTAACAGCCTCGTGGTTGGAGCCTTGCAGCCCCTTTTTCTCTACGTGTCACCCACTCACTCCCTAAGACTCTTCGGCCAAACTAACAACAAGTCTTTGGTGAAACAGATCTCACAGATCATGCTACTATGAAGGACGGATGGTCCAAGATAGGTCAATTTTGTTACTTAATAGTTGACTCCAGGAGATAGATGACTCCTAGGCGTAACGAACGGCACTCAGCCCAGGGGTGGGATGATGCTGTTACAGCGCCAACGTCTTTCACAGCGTGACAGACACACGAGGCGTGATAGAGAGCCGATCCGGTCTCTCCTCTTGCTTTCTGCTTGCCCCTCTCCTACAACATGTACCTGAAACCCGGGTGCTTGTCGTTGAGTTCTTCCAGACTCTTCTCCATTCCCGGGACCGGCTCGTCCCTTGCTTCATATTCTTGTTTGAGCGCGTCCTTTCTCTTGTTTGCTCTTCGCATGATCCACCACTTCAAGATCACACAGGCCACGGACAGCGTCTGCAGACCCAGGAGGATCCCGTGGCCCTTGAAGAATCGAGGTGGTTTGTCGTAAATCTTGGTGCCGAGAATACTGTAGCATTGGAGGAATAGTTGACACATTGCCCAGGTCGTGGATCGCTTTGTATATCCGCCATATGTGGCCATGGTCCAGGTGGCGGCCAAAATGACCCCAGAGTACGACCCGGCCGAGACAAGGCAAGTTCCTACGATTCTTGCCGCCTTGGAGGTGGTTAACAATAGCAGGATGAATCCGGCGGCACACAAGACATAGCAGGCCAGTAGTGGAACTGCCCGTGCCACGAATCGGTCGGCAAGAGCACAGAAGAGCGGCAAGGCAACGACCGCGCAGGAGTATGGAATCATGGTGAACAGTTGCGTGTGCACTTGGAGGAGACAGGTTAGCCACAAGCCAGGAGGCGGGACGTCGGTTCAGGAGCACCTACATGGAGAGAAACCGAATGCTCGTATGAACGTCGGCATGAAAAGCCCAAATGCTGCAACACCAAGACCGTAGCCGGCCACAATCAACGCATCGAGCCATAATTTGACGTCAGTCAGTGCCAGAGTAATCTGCCGTGGTTGGAACTTGACGTTGGTGGCGTTCTTTGCTGTTCGGGATCAGAATGGGCATTGCATGTTAACCAGTCAGGCAGCAAAGACATACCTGCAATTGTCCTCTCGAGGATCAGAGCTCTCTCCTCCTCGCTTGGGAATAGCCATGTGCCCTTCTCAGCCACGGTCTCCGGTCTGGAAGGGAGAGCAAAGAACGTTAAGATCCCCCAGGCTATGGTCGGGACACCTTCGACAATGAACAACCATCTCCAGGACGCAATGCCTTGGGTGCCATCCATGTTCCTGGCCACACCGTACGCAATCAATCCGCTGACAGCGCCTGCCAATGGCCCGGAAATGTAAAAGAGGGCACAGCGTAAGGCAATCTCGTCGTGACGATACCACAGACTCAGATAGACGAAGCCGACCTGAACGAAAGCTTCTGCCAGGCCCAGCAAGAACCTGAGAGCGATAAGAGAGCCATAACTTTGAGTGGCGGCGATGCATGTCGCAAAAGTGCCGAACGCGATAGTAGCAAGGCCAAACTGATGTCCGGGCTTGAAATACACCAACCCCAGACAGCAGGGAAGTTCGATGATCATGTAGCCAATGACTGCGAACAGAGGTGTCAGTGGAAGGACACCTGGGAAACTAGCAAATCACTCACAGAAGACCAGCAAGGTGTTGTAGTATTGGTCGGCACTGAGGTTCAGATCCTCCTGTAGGCCCATCAACCGGGCATTCCCGATTTGACCACGATCCTATAGAAGTCGGTCAGCGCACACCTGAAGGGCAGAGAACGGGCATTCATACCACATAGGCAAAGAAAAAACATATGGCCAATAGGGGAAGCATCGTCAGGTCCTGCTTCAAGACTAATCGTCGTTCAGCCTTGCTCCTGGTGGCGTGACGGGGAGAATCTCCAGCAGGAAGCTCCGGGTCGGACGACTTGGATTCAGCATGTTCGTGCAAGGTTGTAAACGAAGGCTTTTCATCGACTGCCATTTTCAGCTTCTGGTTTTCAGATCTCGTGATCAGCTGGAGTTTTAGATAGTTGGGGTGCAACTCAAACCTGGGGGCTTTTGCTCGGTATTTATATCCCATCAGTTTTTGGCCAAGGACATGGTACTCCAGCTATTATCGTCCTCGTCGAGTCGTCGTCTTCTCTCGGGAACCCTTCGGGAGATTCCTATTATCAACCAACAGCGGGGAATGCTTTGTGAGACTGTGGGTTCCCCAGACTCATTGTCATGCGAGAAAGAAGTCCCGGGGTTGGTGTGGGATCTAGTGTCTTGCAAACAATTAGTCCGGCCAACATCGGCCAACACATCGGCCAACATCGGCCAGTCGGCCAACATACTGGAATCCCTCGAGTTCACCGAAGGAAGGCTAATGGGATCTGCTGAGACGGAGGGAAACTGGGACTAGGTGTTCAAATGTCGGGCGGGCTATGTAGGTCTGTGGTAGAGTTCACGTATGTGAGTGTCCCAGGGTGTCCGGATGCTCCCCATAGATGTTAAAGTAGTGCTCGTCGTACGGGAACAACTCAGGAAACACCAGAAAGGGATCATCGGCCGGGCGCAAATCTTCAAGCTGTTCCTGGATGACCGGTGGTCCCTGAGATACAAAGGGATCAGGTTCTCCGCGAAACTCCTGTCGCCACCACCAGAGGCAGTCGAAAAATATGCTCATGGTCTGCATGTTTGTTAGCTACACGGCTTAGTATACGCTTGAAATACTGACCAAGCGGCTTTTGATCCGAAGATTGAGGGGGTTGTAGAATCCCTCTCTCTCGCGGAAAATGCGTGAGCTAGTCCATAGTTCAGTCATAATTGTCGCCACCCTCGAATCCAGGTCCTCGGTGTCAGAAGACCGCTGCCTCAGGAGTCGTATCGCAGTGAAGTAGCAACGCTCGCCCCTCTCTCGATCAACTGGCAGTGATATTGAAGACTTGTGGATTTTAAGGATCACGATTGTAGCAAGCCCCAGTGCGCGACAGAGGTAAAAGGTGGAATATTGTGCGAGATTTATAGATGTATCCAAGGCCGAAAACCGTTCGATCAGGCTTGTGGCGATGGCATAGAGATCGACCAGGCCAGGGAGACCTGTGGCGTTCTGCGTTGAAAAGAAGCGAAGCACGCAAATATGCAAACGAACACAGTCAAGGGTCAATCTGTCTGTCTGGTTGTCAGGCTCGGCCGGAGTACAATCTCAGCCTCTACTTACCCACGTCATCGTATAGTTGAAACTGAAGCATTCGGGCCTGGGAATCGAAAATCTCGATGGTTGCTTCCAAAGTTCCATCATCAGGCCTGGCCATGGCTTGTGAGACAATCCGGCAGATGGCCGAGATTTGCAGATGATGGAGTTTTGTCCTCAATGCTAGTTGATTTGAACTGGGCGTGCTGTCAGCAGACTCAGCCCAATCCGGCTGAAAGGCTTCCAGTAGCATCGAGGGTGGCAAGCCATCACAGATATTCGCACTGTGTTCTCACAGGACCACAAGTAGGTTAGCCCAAGTATTCTCAATCGCAGTCATTCTATTGATGCTTATCAGACCTTTGGCAGACAATCAGACAATATCTCCAGAGAAGGGCTCGATGAGCTTGCTCGTGTGCCTGAGCTTGTAGGCGATTGCGTGCAAATTCTTGACCAACTCCAGCAACGTGAAGGCCAATCTGCAAGGCAAGTTGCATGCAGATCCCTGATATTGTATGGATGGTGTCTTGGTATAGGTGTTGCACAGGGACTGGCCAGGCACATAGCAAGACCAAACCTTGGACAATATGGACGGGCGAGTGCCTGGCCTTGACAAATTGGAAGGCCAGGTTGATGATGCGACGGGAAAGCTGATGGTGTATCGTCGGATCTTGAGCGTTTTTGCGGGATCCTGTCGTCACAACCGTCCAGAAGAGAAACGGCGACTGGTCGAACATTTCGTCAGGAGATCCAGGACGTTCGACCACTGGAACTTGCGGAGAGTAATGGGCGAAGAATCTGAGCACCACAGTCTCAGCCAAAGAGTACCTTCAGGTCAACAAGACTTCTGAGGCATTTCAATACAGATCAAAGCAGTCGCATATCTTCCCATGAGAAATTTCCGCGCCTTCAAGGGTCCTGCTCTGACCCAGAACGCGAGAACTACCCGCTGGTGAGGGCACATGCGGCAGTTCAGTCGAGGCAGAGACAGGAGAGATGTGGCTTTGCAGTCGCGTAGGAGTTCGTATTGACAAGGCTTCTGGCGCGAGTGCCTCTACAGTAGAGCCTCGTTCGGCTTCATTGCGTATGCGGTTGATCTCGCGCACAAGCTCCGCTTTCCTGGATGGCTATCAGTCAGCGAAGTCTCTTGAACTGCGGCGGCCGTCCTTGCGTCGGCTTCCTGACTCTCCTGTAGTCTCCCGCAATATTGCAGTTAGTGTTCATTCGTCGGCAGCGCGAGCAAGGTTGCGAATAGTCTTTGTGTGCATCGCATCGCAACTGCATCCATCCCCTTGGTTAGTTTGGTCTGCTGTGCTCAGGGCCGGGGCCGATTCCACCACCGACCTTGTGCTGGCGACATTCTGTGCAAGCAATCGGCCGGCGCCGTTGCGAACCCAAGCTCTGCGGCGTGGTTGACTCCATCATGCCTCGTCTCGTCGTGCGCAGAAAAAGGTGGGGTGCGTGGAGGAGAGATCGGTCAAACGAGGTTTGGCCGAGATATAAGAAAGAACCCTGGACGTCGGACCGGTACGGCGCAGTTGACAGGCAGCATTCGGAGTGACTGAGTCGGAGTGAATCCCCGCGCACCCGCGTTCGGTCAAATTGAAACTCCGTTCGCCGGCGCGTCATTCGCTGAGACTCCGGGGTCGCAGTCTCGCAGTCTGGCAGATCCTTCGAAACACGACATCCAGACCGGGACTCAACCCAGCACTTCCAAACTTGCCACGTCTGACTCGCTGAGCAGGTGAGATGCACACGTCGGCCAAAGAACAGTTCGCAACACAGAGTCCGAATATCGGGCCTGGACCGGGCCTGCATCGGCGGTGTCAACGAGCCTCAGGACCATCGCGGCAGCTTTGGCTCATATAAAGCCAAGAGCCCTGTGTTCGTGGCTCCAATAGCAGGTAATGTCACAGATTGCATACCTTAGTATTCTTTCCCCCAACAAACTGAAGTCATGGCTGTGGCAACATTGACCACCACGGTGGGCGAGACAAGTGTTCCTCTATCCACGATCGAGAACGACCTGCCAACCAAGCAAAACACCAACCGAGTGATCGACATTCCAGGCGACGCAAAACGCGTATTCGAAGTCCTGAAGAAAGGTGGCCTCGCCATCGTTCCGGCCAACGTGGGATATGGCCTGGTGGCGATCGAGCCCGCCGCGCTCGAACGCGCCTTCGTCACGAAGCAAAGAAAGCCTCACAAGCGCCACGCCATGATCGGCAGCTGGGATCTTCACAAAGAAATCCATGTGCTGCCTGCAAGGGAGGAAGGCATGGTGGAACTATTGTGTCGGGATCTTGACCTTCCAATCGGCGTCGTCGCCCCGTTCAAGCAGGACCACCCGATCATCCAGAAGCTGGGAGCAGAGACATTGGCGAGAAGCTCCGTGGACGGCACCCTGGGTATTCTGGTCAACGGCGGCGCTCTTCAGGATGAGCTATCTCGCCTTGCTACCGAGGCCGGTCTCCCACTGATGGGATCCTCGGCGAATCTGACGGGGAAAGGGACCAAAACCTTGGTGGAAGACATCGAGCCCGAGATTCTGAGCGTTGCCGACATCATCATTGACTATGGGAAGAGGAGGTATTCTCAGCCGCGAGCGTCATCGACGATGATAAACTTCAGGGACGTCGAGCTGCTGCGGTACGGCGCTTGTTACGATGTGGTTCAGGATGCCTTCAAACGATTTTACGGGATCGAGTTCCCCGACGATCCTGGTCGCGACGAGCTCTTTTCTGGCCATGTGAAAGAAGCAGCAAGAAAATACTGAAACCCTCGATGAGCTGTCACCGTCGCAATTTACAGACAATATCTCTGACCTCAAAGATTTCTCGCTCTGTCCACATTGCTCGCAAACTTGCACTGGGGGGATTGACGAGGCTGCATGGTTAGACTTTAGCATATCGAGAATCGTACAGCCATTACCAACTCCGTGCACTGCGAGCCTGTTACATGGCCCACTAGCCACTTCATCTAACACATTAAGGCCTCTTGATAAGGTGAAACCACCGGCATATTCGTAACGTCCCATTTCAACACGCCTCTCGAGTCTTGATATGCATCCACCCTCGAAAGGAGGCGACCCACGTGACTATCTATCTACACAGTTAAACATGCCAAGATCGGAGGGCAGGAGTCATCGTTAGAGCAGCGTCATAATCGTTCCCAGAAAGGAACCTGTTTTTGACATCCGCCGCGACCTCGCAACCTCCTCCGTACCATTTTCTCTCTCATATCGACCAGCCTGACTTAGATCGCAATAATAGTCTGAAGGCGTGGATCGATCGCCCGTTCATTTTACAGTACATTCGAAGTGAATACGAACAACACCAAAGCATGGATGGAGTCGTGGTCCGTGGATGATTAGGTGATGATCACGGTGACGGCGTGATCGCAATTTCTCCCCCCGTCGCGGACGGAGGCTGGACGCTCAAGTCTGTCCCCTCAATTTCAAATCTCCATCGCAATTACAATTATCATGCCGTCCATGTCCGGGATGGAAGGCATCTCAGTCCTGCAAGACGGCTCGCCGAATCGCACGCGGCGAGAGTCGCTGAAGATCCTGAACCGCAACATCAAACAGGTCGTGCTGGGCGACCTGCTCTTCGAGACGTGGTACTACTCGCCCTACCCGGACCAAGTCATCCTGCCGGCCAACTTCCTCCAACCCGCCCGACATCATCACGGGTCGTCGGCGGCGGCCGAGCAGCTCAGAAACGGCGGGCATTCCGCCCTCGGGGTGGCCGCGGCAGCTGCGGCCGGGGAACCCGTGTGTCGACGGCTGTACGTGTGTCCGTGTTGCTTCCGCTATACGCCCGACGAGCGCGACTACATGCAACACCTGCAACATCATCGGAACCTGCGGGAGCAAGGCCTCGAAACGCAACCCGTGCCGGAATCCGCGTTCAAGGTGTACGAGTGGGACGGCTACGCGGTGTGGGAGATCGACGGCGAGAAGGAGAAGCTGTACTGCCAGAACATGTCGCTGTTCGGGAAACTCTTCCTGGAGCAGAAGAGCGTCTTCTTCGACACGGGGGGATTCAAGTACTATGCTCTAACCCACACCCCGCCACCGGCACCGGCGCAGACGGCGGCCTCCGCCCCCAAGGGTCGCGGGAGGAAACGCAGTTCCTCGGTTCTGGACGAGGATCCCCTCGACCGGTCGCGGGTGCTGGGGTTCTTCTCCAAGGAAAACCTGTCCTGGGACTGCAACAATCTCGCCTGCATCTTGATCTTCCCCCCGTTCCAGCACCGTCAGCTCGGCCAGTTGCTGATGGCCGTTTCCTACAAGCTGAGTGGGTGGGAGTGGGAAGGCGGCGTGATCGGCGGCCCGGAGAAGCCTCTGAGCGCCATGGGACGCAAGAGCTACCTGAGGTTCTGGTCGGAGCGCATCGCTCGATTCATGATGGGCCAGAGCGCGGATGCGGACGCGAAGAGGGTGTTTCACAACGCCAAGAAGAAGAAAAAGACCGTCCATCCCAAGAAGGAAGAGATGACTATCAAGGAGATTGGTGATCGCACTGGGATGCTGGGAGAGGATGTCGCAGCTGCTCTGGCCGAGATGGGGATTTGCAAGGCCGTCATTCCCAAGCGCAAGAAGAAGCCGCCAAGTGAGGTTAACGGAGGTGGAACGCTCGGTGGTAGTGATGGCGACGGAGACGACCTTGCCACCATGATCGTCCAGCGCTCTACAGTCATTGAATGGGCCGAGAGAAACGGGGTCGATTTGGTGAGCCCCGTCCGGGAAGAAGGGTTTCTAGGAGAGTGGGCTTTGAGCGACCTGGACGAGTCCGGCACCAGCGGCGACGGCTCCAGCGAGGTGAACGACAGCACTTGATTTGCATTTTCTTGCCCGATTGAGCATCCAATGACAATGGTCACAAATCACGTACAATCCATAGAAAGGGTCTTGACCGAGAACCTAATAGTACGTACGTACTAGCAGTCTCGCTTATTTTGGTAAAGGTTTCGCCAAAGTTTGTGAGATGAAATACTAGCACAAGTACTCGGAATAGTCGACGTCCGGTCATGACCAGTTGGTGATAGTCCAAGAAGGAGGCCTGGGTCAGCCTGGCCAACTGGTGACTCTGACCCTGGCGTTGATCACCCTCAGGGGTGTATCCTATGGAGTGGCGATCGTTCGTCGAATTCTCCACAGCCTGCTCTGATGACCCATTACGGCCCAGTTGAGATGGAAACAGGCCGCTCCGGTCGCAGTTAGTGATGCCTCACCAGCCCAGTCCAGTCGGAAATGTCTGAAAGCTCAACGCTGAGACATCGCTTCCCATAAGCGATCAGCAGTGAGCACCTTGATACCATCTAATAAGCCACAAGTCGGGAGGGGGTTGGGAGAACCTCCGTTATTCCCAAGGGCCAGGGGGAGTTAGCCTCTAGGGTTTTGGCACCGGCTTGGGGTCAGTGCCGGACCATGGTTCGGGGAATCCAAGAGTTCCGCGACCGTTGTTGACGGACATACAAGGAAGAACGGTAGTTCATGACGGATGGAGTCTGCAGAGTAACTTCTAACGTTTGGTATGATCGTCAACAGGGGTCCGGGGATGCGTTTTAGGCAATGTCCATCTCGAGCACCATATGTAGGGTTGTCTCCTCGAGAAGGCTCTGCCAGATTGCATCCGGCAGTCAGTCGGTCTCATTAGTACAACTCACTCATCATTTGGAGGGACAAGGAAACATATCACGGCCACCAGATCGCCCTTTGCCTACCTTTCTGCTACCATGTCTTGTGGAGTCGACGAATGGCGGAGTATGTACCCATAGTCTCTGCCAGCTTTGCTCCTCTCAAACCTGTATCGTCTCTCCAAATCAATGGCTTTAGTCAAGCGATCAAGAGACGGAACCGGCCAGACGAGACGGCGTGCAACTGGCCCTTCGTTGGCTCCGGAGGAATTTATGCCGGAGCAAACAGTAAAGGGTCAACGTAGCCTTCTTGGACTACAGTAGCCAGACCTGTGACTTCAGAGGACGACACTGTAGCAGAAGAGAGGGGTTTGGAACTCCGTATCGCCTCGACTCGCAGAAGCGAAGCGGCTTCCGCATCCGCGGTGGTCGGAAGTGCCGGCGAAACTGCTGTGAGGCTTGACAAAGCCAGCCGCGATTTGCCAGTTCCCCTGCATGATTGCTCCGTACTTATTGCTTGGGCAGGCCAGACTTCATCATCAGGTACCGAGGGTAAGGGCCCAGGCTTCTAGCACAAGCACGGAGAAAAGTGCGGGACGGGTCTGGCTTGGGTGATTTGAGTCTTGGGGTTTGAAAGTTTGATACCCTTGTCCGCGTTCTTTAGTGTTGCTTTTTGAGGCGACTTTCCGCAGACTCAGGATGAGGCAGCGAAGTCGAACCCGCGACGCCACGCGTGACTCGGAGCACGCTGGTGTTACTGACATCTCTCTATCACTCGCTCGATTTCCCTATTTTACGGGGTGCTCCGACTCCGAGGCTCAAACGCCCAGAACCCCTGGTACACAGGCTGCCATGACAAGTGGTGGTGGCTGAGGGCTGGCGAGCGAGACATGCTTCGAGTTCGACGACAACCTCACCAGCCGCAGGCTCGCAGCCTCCGTTGACCTTGCCCTTGGGACGACGATGTTATGAAGCCAGTGGTCTTAGCAGCTTGGTCGAGTCAGCCTGAACAAGTGAACGCTGAGCATGGCTGGGGCAAGGAGGCACCACCCCACTCGTGGCGACAGCAGGTTCGAGATCACAGATACGCACGCTGTGCCGTTATGCCGCCGTGCCGTGGTGCCTCAGCCTGCGCTGGATCTCGTCGGGAGCACCCAGCGAGCTCCTTTCACGTGTTCCATTCCATCCTGGCAACGTGATATCGATGTCTGGAAGGGATGCAGTGATGGCAGTTCCCGAGGGAGCTTCACGCATGCAACCCAGCCATCGCCGTGTGATAGGATTCGTACGTGTATCGGTCATCCGGAAGTTTTGGATGCAGGTCAATCGTCTGAGGATTGCGGGCAGGGGAGGCCCTCTCGAGTCTCAGTCTTCAGAGTGGCAGAGACAAGACCAGTTTGCACCGAGCCGACGGGGCCGCGCCAGGGGTGTCGAAATGGCAGGGGACAAAGAACCCTAGGGTGACTGGACCCGTAACTGGCAAAGTTGTCGCCTGTAGCGCGCCAACGGCCCCAACAGTGCGGCCATCCAAGCGACGGGACGGCGGGTTTGTGGAGGGKGGAAGCCCGGGKGAAAATCCGGAGAGCACTTGGGTCGGACTATGACCGAAGACGTAAGTCCTGATACTACATACAGTAGGTATGTATGCCTAGGACGATCAGCGAGGGGAACTTTGTCGCTGGCGTGAGAACCTTGGTGTTGGGTGACAGTGAGAGTACGTGGGAGGAAGGAAGAACACTTCGTACGAGTACTTGGTGTGTCAGAGGGAGAGGACAAGGGCTCGAAGAGGAGGCAACGCGAAGCGTGTCGAAAGGACAAGCGAAGGAGGGTACGTAGGCCGCGGCGGGCGGAGCATGAGCAGGACGAGGACGGCGTACTCGTAGGGCGTAGGCGGGGAGCGGCAGGGCTATGTCCTGTGCCCACATGTTGGATAGTACATACTGTAGTAGTACGAGTCGAGTAGAGAGGTAGGGAGTACGTACGGAGTGGTCGATGAAGATTGCTTGAGGCTGAGGAAAATGTGGGAACACGGGAGAGGGAGGGAAATGCAGACGGGAAGAAGATTGAAGCCTCGCGTCAGGGAGCGAGCAAAACAGTCTCTCCGAGTCTCCGAACGAGTACGTCCTCGTACTACTGCGTACTTGGTTCTGTGCACATCCTTTGCATCCTGCCACGCAGAAGCAATAAAACAAATTGATAGCCTGCTAGTAGTAATGTTGTGAACTGGCTCACGAGTTCCAACTGAGGACTGAGGACTCACAAGGCCATGTCAGAGCCAAAGCCGTCGAAGTTCCCGGCGTTGAAGCCGCCTCTAGCACCACCCAACAATAACACTAGTGCCTGCGGTACCTGGGCTTGTCCTTCCTTTAGGCAAGGTACCCGGTAGGCCCGTAGCCTAGCCTAGCCTCAGCCTGTAGGGACTGGGTGGCCCGACCGGGATGGTCTTCGGCCCCTCGCCCCTGCCTGAGGTATCGTATTAGATACCCGGACCTACGAGTACGTACACCGAACGGTGACCACACTTGCACTCGCACTCGTAGACGGTACGTAGCACAAGCACCCGCATAGCTGGGCAACACCCCCTTGTAAGCTGGGCTGACCACAGAGTTCCTAGGCTCACCAGGCTGTCACGCTGGCGTTGTTCGAAGTTCGCAGCCACCCACCCATTGATTTTTCAACCCCCGCCGAACTCCACCACGCCAGAATCTTGCAAGTCTTCTCCCACTAAACTCTAGTTTCTCGCGCTTGCTCACAAGCCCCACGGCCCGACGACCTTTGACGGCCAGCCTCAGGCCTGCAGCGACCTCCCCCAGTCACCTCTCACCAGTCACTACGCACCATTCACCTCTGTGATCGACTACCAGCACATTTCCGAACCCTCAAACCCTCACACACGAATGACTCTAGTACTCCGTCCCTCCAAAGTACTTGCAGTACATCTTCTCCGGCTCCCAAGCCTGAGACGTCAACACCTCTCTCCCTCTACCATCTACTCCTACTCGTACTTCTACGATTGATCCTCACTCCCTCCTTCGTCCTCCTCCGAGGCCACGCCCTCAATCACTTCCTCGAAAAAGTCTCGCTCATTTCCCCACACAGCCATCGTCCAACCCGAGTCTGTCCGGTCGAGCTTTGACCGCGAACGTTGATCATTCCTTCTTCCCCTCCAGACCCAAGCACGAACCCTCTCTTCGCGTCGACACGCGCCCCCGGACATTGAGAACAATAAACACAAACAAAAACACTGTACCGGTACGCGGTGCGAACTCGACATCGCGTGGTTGACGCACGGTTCGACTCGCCCTCCACCTTTCGCGTCGAACCTCCTATTTTTGTGCCACAACGTCTGTCTTGTTGACAAATGCCCGATGCTGTAAACATCAGTGCGCAGATCAGAGTGTGACCAAGACCGGTGACTTGGCCAGAAAAGCAGAACCTCGAGCATCTCATCCTCCACTCCACACTTTCCATCCAACTCGATATTTTCTTCGTGACAGGACAACCAGGAGGACTTGTTTACACGTTCCCGACCCGACCGCCTGGTACTTGACCACTTCAACTGCGTTCTGAACCCATATTCATCGCCCAACCGAGCCATGGCCTCCCCGCAGGCAGAAAACAGCACTCAAGGCGCCGGATATGGCTGGGTTCTGGAGCATCTTCTGGCGTACCCTGGCACCTACGAGATCCCCTTGAGAACGATGTACACCCTAAATGCCACCACGCAGAGTCAGCAACAGCCTCTTCCAAGCCCATCCTCCGTTCCAGGCAATGCCTTCCCGCGAAAGTCTCAATCATCCGCAGATGAGCACCAACATATGGCCACCATGACGGCTGCTGCTCAACTACAGGCAAATCTCGTCGCGCATATCTCTCAGATACCCTCACAACCCTCTTCACTCCCTCCCAGCTTCGTCATTGCCTTTGTGCGACGATGCTTTCCCCCCGAACTGGACCAGGTTGATTTCCCCCAAGCTTTGACCGCTATGGACTATCTCAAGGATCTGGAGACTCGACGAAGACGAGAAGTGGTTGCTGCGTTGGACAAGTTGGGCATCGAGAAAGACGATCTCTGTCATCGCGAGAAGTTGGCTCGCAAGTATCCAGGCGTGCTGCAGTGGGTTGCGGGGATTGAAGAGAAGGAACGCACAGTCGAGGCCCTCTACAGCCAGGTATACATCGGGCTGCGGAGGTGGGTACTCATCAACGAACTCTCCTTGACGCCGTTCAACAAGAACAGCTGTATCGCCATGCTCAACACTCTCTATCCTCCCAGTCTCAAAAGCGGCCACTTTGTTCAGCCCACCGCTCAATTGACGCCCCAAGTCCTTGCTTCGCAGAACCGAGCATTCTTCCAATACATTGTGCTGGTGGAACGCAACGGACCCTCTGTCTTGTCCAGGGTCATTGAGCAGGGCAAAAACCCTGGTGACGAGACAGGCTGGACCCGGTTGAGAGATACATTGGACAGCTACCTGCGAATGGCCAATAGTGTGATTGAAGAATGCTACGAGATTACTGGACGCAACCCATCCCCTACCACCGCATCGATTCACACTTCGGAGTGTGAGGAGGAGGGTCGGCGCAAGGTTGATTCTGCCATTTCCTTTGGCTCAGCTGGCTCATCAAATCGCAACTCTGGGCAAAGCCAAACAACCAGACCCAGCACAAGCAGCAGCTTCAGCCAAGGCAGTCGTCACCACGGCCACCAAACATCATCCGAGAAGCAATTGCCCGAAAAGCCTCTGCCGCCGCCTAAAGATGACGAAGACGACGATGTGACTCTGACGCAAAAGACTCCGGGTTCCACCTTGGAACGGATCGCCCGCGAACTTCGCAGGATTAAGAGTCGCACCAATGTCAAAGACGAGCCTCGTCCTCGCACCGCTTCGGCGCTTCATACGGACACGGCGATGATGGAGAACTCAGAACGGGTACCCCCGACCCCAGGAAAAGATCGCAGCTTGAAGAGTAAGCTTAGTCTTCGAAGAATGCGTTCGAACACGGCTCTTTCGGAGAGCGCTGGCGCACGCCCGTCCTCTCGCAATGGCGAATCTGTTGGCCACGGGATCCCAGCATACGATGCGAACGAGATGAACAAGAGCAGACAGAAGTGGGAAACGATGCAGAAACTCAAGGGCCAGGGCGCCGATCGAGTGGTCAGCGCATAAGTGTACAACTCTGTACCAGGCATGAATTGTACATGCAAATTTTTGTTGTTTGTTTTTTTGGAATTGCCCGGGAACGGGCTGCGGCTACTGCTACCGCATTACGGCACCGAGCAAGAGGTCCGGCAAATGTTTAATGACCACAGCATGAAGAATTACGAAGGACACCGATTGGTATTGGTTTGAGCAACGAAGCCTTGTGTGATACTAGTTGCAAACAGATATGAGGCTCCCACGAGCAAAACAAAGGGTCAAACACCCAGGTTTCAAAGAAGCTGGGGGGAACGCATTCTCTCAACGACGTTAGCCATAGCTTTGATGTCGATGTTGAGATGAATGATCATGACGCTCTTTTGAATGATGCAGAGTTTATGCTTCTAATCCTTGTACTCGTCCATTTCAAGTATACTCCGTATATGTGCAGTAGTATACGGGCGCCACTCGTCGCTGGCACTGCAGCAAGGAAACCAACCAGCTCCACTTTTGTCATTTGACGAGCTTCTAGAAATTCCGCCGACCACCAACCTCATTCATCCAACTTCAAGTCGACACCTCCTCCAACGAACAAAATTCAACACCACCCACGACATCTCCTCCTCCTCCCCTCCGTGCTCGCAAATTACCATCATTTGCATTTGCCGTTACCAAACCACAAAAGTATCCTACCGGTCTGCCTTTCCCTGGTCGACCAACCAGTCAATTGAATTGTCACTCGTGTGCGCATCACAATAACGGCGGTCACAATGGACAAGACCACGACGAGCAACCCACGGGGCATCCCCAGTTTCCCGTTCATGAACAACGTGAGCGAGTACGTCAAGTCGATCGAGGAAGTGGAGCCGACGCTGCAGCGGTTTCAAGAGATGGTCTCCAAGTACACCTTCATGCAGCAGAACGTGGAGCGGCGCGGGGTCGGGCTGAAGGAGAAGTTGCCGGAGATGAAGCGCACGCTGGAGGTGGTTAAGTTCCTCAAGAAGAAGAGGAAGGCTATTGTAGAGCGGAAGGAGGAGGCGGACGGCCTCGATGACGAGGACGAAGAAGGAGATGGCAGCAAGCGGGCCTCGGACGAGATCGAGACGACGTTCAGCCTGCAAGACACACTGTACGCGAAGGCGACGATCAAACCGGCCTCGATCGACGAGGTGTACCTCTGGCTCGGGGCGAACGTGATGGTGGCGTACCCGCTGGACGAGGCGGAGGAGCTGCTCCAGGCCAAGCTGGACAAGGCGCGCGACAGCCTCGCCGCGGCGGAGGAAGACCTGGAATTTCTGCGCGTGCAGATCACGACGCTCGAGGTCGCCATTGCCAGGGTGCATAATTGGGATGTCGGTGAGAAGAGGAAACTCCGGGCTCAGGGCAAGTTGGTGGATAAGGAGAAAAAGGGCGGGAAGGATTGAAGGAGGAAGGGACAAAGCAGAAAGAAAGACAGTGAGCGAGATGATCCTTTGGATGATAGCAGCGCCTGGCTGGCTGGTGTCATGAAGACGTCGATTAAGAGCAGACGACGACGACGACGACAACCAAGGCCGTCTCTCCCCAGCAAGGACCGTGCCGCAACCTACGGCCGGTCGAGCAGGTTTCTCTCCCATCCTATTACAAAAAGAGAGCGCTTTCACCAGAGCCTATCTCAATGGCCCAACTACCCACGCCAACCAGCCAGCCTGATCCAATCTCCTCCGACCACTTGGTTTACGATTCCAAGGTCCTCGCTGCCCAGTACACGGATCTGGTTCTCGAAGAGGTACAAGCCCTGAGACCCAAGAAGCAGGATGGAGGGAGGGCATGACAAGAAAACTCAGCGGAACTTCCATTGCCCACTACCCGGACGGATTCCTCAAGGGCGCCAACGCTCGTGGGCACGATACAATGAGGGAAGTGAAGAGAGGGACGGACAGCTGCGCGTGGGGGCACTCAGTCGATAAACCACGGTCAGGCTCAACCAGGACCTGTCCATCCATGTCCTCGTCTGTCTTCTGATCGGGTGGCTGACTGCAACTGTCGACCAACCGATCGATCGATCATGGCCCGCCATTTATCAACGACCGGTGAAGAGACGTGTCCAAGGAGGAAGCCATTCCCGGAGAGAATCGGCCGTGGAAGGATTCCTCGGACTTGAAAACATGTCTGAGGGAGGCATGAAGACTCGCGGTCAATGGGGTACTTGTACTTGTACCATGCCAGACCAGAGATGAACCATGTACGTACGATACGCTAGAATCATCACCGTCGAAGCCATCCTCCTTCCTGCCTACGAACTTGTGCCAACTCGCTTGTCATCTTGAACCTCGTCAGTCGCAACAAATTAGAAAAGGCTCCACAAAATGAAACACGGTGATATTATTAAGTCTGCTGGCCTCCTAGGCTCATAGCCGCTATCACCACCCCCATTAATACACATCCTGGCTTCCAACAATGGATATCACTCAAGCTGAGCGGCTGCCTTTAGGGAGCAAAAACGGCATCGCTTTCCCATGAACAAATTAGACCTCTCCGGTCGCATGAAGCGTGTACTCACGCTGTACAGAAAAGTGCAACGCAACCCGTTTGTTTGCTATGCAGTGCGATAATTCATAACGCCATTCATCAATCGTACAAAGAGGTCCCTCTTCGCGGTTTCCAAGCATCTGGTGTTTCATCAACTCATCTCGAGACTTGATCCCCAAGGATAAAGGGGTTGGCGAGTCCATGACCATAAATATGTGTCCTCAGAATCCCCACACTCCTAGTCGTATCCAAACCTCTTTTGCCTGTCACGCCGAGTGTGACTGTACAATACATTGTCGGATAGCGCGACGGAGACGACGCTCTGGCTAGGCCTCGGGGTTTGATCATTTTGAACTTGGAAGATCTCCTCCCAGCCCCTGCGCGCACTCCTACTAGGCTTCAGAGTCTCGTCCATTGAAGAGAGTTGCTCGGTGGGTAGTTGATTGCGCAGTGTTTCCGTATAGCCGGGGGCGCCACGATCGTCTTTGAGCGAAGACTGACCGGCATCGATGTTCGTGAAATGATGAGTGCCTGGTGATGGAAGAGGGGAGCTGAGACTGCGTGCTTTGCGGACGGCCCCTGGTGGATTCTCTGCATGCGAATAGTTCTCCTTGCGATCTTGTTTTCCCTGCCCGACGAGCTCGGGAACAGCGTTGACATGACACGGCTCACAGCGTGGACCCGGTTTAGTCGTATCTTGGGCCTCATGGGCCTCAGTTTCGCCATAGTTCTGGGATCTTCGCCGATCTTCAGTCTCCCGTAACATTTCAGCAGGTCCGTTGACGATCGCACCGCCAACAGCAAGCATGATGGCCACACTGAATTTACCCCAGAGAAACAGGGACTTTCCCCACCCGATTTTGGGCTCTTTGGGAGGTGACTCGGGCGTGATTGTCTGAGATCTTGGATCTGTCGCTTGCATCGTTGGCTTTCGGCTCTGCTCACCAAACGCCCTAGAGCCTTGCCCATTGGATCGCTCTGCAGTGTTGCGAAACGAGGCATCATCGACAGGCGACTCACGACACTGATGAGCAATGCTCTCGCCATCGTACTTGTCCCAATCTGGGCCTTGAACAGGTCCTGAATACCGGTATCCGATGAACAAGCCTAGCACCCACCAGCTCAACTTTCCAAACCTCGCCCAATTGGAGCGCCAGGCATTCGCAATGACTCGTCGAGCTAACGCGAGTGGGTCGCGCTTGAAGCTTTTTATGTATGAGGTGTATCTCGATAAAGTTGCATAAACTGCCTGGATGGTCAAAGTGGCAAGGGGTCTCGAACCGATTCTCCGTTGCTGGAGCAGTTGAAGAGGATTGCCGGCTTTTGTAGACAGTCTCTTTCTGGAAAGAGAAGGCTGTTGCTTCAAGGAAGTCTGTGGTCTTCGTTTGACAGAGCTTGGGCCAAATGTTTGACCATCCGCTGCCGAATGTAGTGGAGGATCCAATGAATTGGCGTTCACGACATCATGCTCAGCCTCGTCGATCCCTCCACTCGGACCGCCTTTTCGACGCTTTCGACGGTTGGCAGAAGACTCCGGGTACTCGAGCAATGACGACGATTGGCCTGTATCCAGCTCCCAAACCCGATTACTGTGGAACAATGGCCGTGGGAATTCGACATTATCATGCATATGCCCGGGAGATGGGTCATCAAGCCTGGAGTGGAGGGTTGTTGAGAGCGTGCCATCGTATCCATAGTCATATCCATAGTCGTCTCCATGCCTCAATTCGCCAATTTCATAAGCGGTGCGGTCATGATCAGTTGTCGGCGCAGGGGTCATGTCGACGCCCCAGGAACCAAGCGGATCACAGAAGTTCAGGTTGTCCAGACTGGCAATGCTGGAGGCTGAATCAGTGAGCGAATTCTGGACTGATGTGCCGTAATGGGCAACGCGATTTGACAGACATAGATTGTCAAAAGCTTGGTGCCCCAGGGATTGAGTTTCGGCATCTTTGGAGAAGGCCTCGTCAAGACTTTGAAAGGCAGGCCCTGGTTGGCCTGACTCGTTGGCAGAGGAGGTGATAGAGTGTGTCTCTCCATGATCTGCGTCAAACCGTCGCGAGGAAGATAGAGATTGCCATCGAGATGCTTGGATCGTTTCGTGGCCTATCATGGCGGACATTGGCCGATTTGGGGAGGTCATGGGGGAAGTGGAAGGAAGGTTGCCATTGTCGGCGGTGAATGTTGGTAGCAACAGAGGTTTTAGTTGGGTCGAACCGGGCATGAACTTTCGAGGTCGCCTCTTCGAAGGATATCTGGCCAATGTTTGAGAGCGGCTCTCGGTTCGAGAATGACCCAATGGGACCAGTTCTGGGCTCTGAGAAGCTGATGAACCCAGCGTGGATCGCCGTGAGTGCGTGTCGTTACTGGCCGGAACGAAAGACCGTCCGAGCATCGAATTGACGGACCGACTGTCGTCCAGAGCCCTCGGGGACACAGGTTCCATGCCAATGGGACTTGAAGCCAAAGGCGACGACGCAAGATTTGCAAAGTAGTCAGAGGCAGCAAGTGCTGGCGACACAAGGATCGATTGTGGTCGACCCTGAGATGGTTGGCTGTCGGGAGAGGAAGGCACTCTGGGGATGATGACCGACATTGGGCGAGCGTTCCTTCGTCTGGAAGTGTGAGAATCGATGCTAGGATGGGTTTTAGTTGGAGAGAGAGCCAGCAAGTGAGTCAAAACCTCATTCCGCTTGGTCATATCTCGATTCGTCGTCTCGAGGCTCGCTTTCTCTTCTTCCAGCTTCTCGATTCTAGCCTTCAACCCCTCCATGGCGTTTTGATCGAACCTCTTCTCGTCACGGTCAACCTCGAGATCTTGAATGACGGATTGCTTGTGCTCAACCTCGTCCTCCAGATCCTTAATCTTCCGCTTCAATCTGAGCTCTATCTCCGTCGACCGCTCGACGGTTTGCTGCAACTCGAGCTCGAACGAAGACCTCATAGAATCCAGCTCCTTTCGCAGGCGGTCACTCTCGTCCTTGGCCTTTTTGAGCTTGTCTTTCCAAGGGACGTGTGTTGTTGGCGAATACATGGAGTCCTTGACCATCTGCAATTCATTCTCGATGTGTTCAATGTAGTCTTCTGAGTTGAACCTGGGTTTGCCATGGGATGATTTTCGGCCTATGCCGGATCGAAGTGAGCGATAGTAAGGAGAATCCTTGTGGGGTGACGTCCGGTGAAGATTAACTGAAACCTCTCTGAGTCCCATGGTGGGCGAGCAATCCTGGGCAAAGTCGCCCGTTAATGACGGTTGGATGTTGCTCGTGGCGTCGTGATAGACCGAGGGCGTCTGAGATCCGGGCGCTGGAGTTAGAGAGTTTCCTGAGTTGTCCTGAAAGACTGGTATGGGAGCTCGCTTCTGCAGACGGTGCAGCCGATAGCCGGGAGAGTTTGTCAATTCGTCCAAGATGGAAGATCGTGTGGATGAGCTCGTCAAGTCCCTCGTCCTCTCTGGAGTATTGCCATCTTCTTCTCGGTTTGCGAGCCGCGGGGAGGAAAAATATGGATTGTCGTTCTCGACCGATCGATTCAGCGAAGGAAATGGAACCGTGATGCTGTTAACAGAGATGCGCTGGGCGGAGAAGCGAGCATGGCGAGTCTGTAGTAACCTCTGCTGGCGCGTGTGAGGAGCAGATTTGGGAGTTGTATGAGAGGTGCGAGAGTCGCGCAGGGATGGAGGAATTGATCGTGACCGAACGTGGTCGTGGAGGGCACTCGCCGGGGACTGGGGATGTGCATGAGCGTTGTCCATGGTCAGAACAGCCCATACATGATCGGCCCAGGGAATTATGTTGTCATGGAGCTCAGACCCCAACGGCGTGGTTCGGTCGTAGCAACGCACACCATTGGTGTGGAGGACGGTGGCAGACACGCTCTGACAGCAGGGCGACGAATGGGTTGGCGGTATTAAAATTAGCTGGGCATTCCAAGGCCCCGCGCTCCGAGGCGTCGACGCAATAAAGTACGGGGCTTGGGGAGCAAAAAGGATGCGTCAAGAGAAGGCTGCGTTTTCAGAGGGAGAAAATGTGGAAGAGGGCGAAGTGACTAAATTGGTGAGAAGGTACGTACTCGTAAGTGCCCGGAGCAAGAAAGGCGAAGGCGCTGGTGCAGGTTGCAGGTGCGACAGAGGGAAAAAAAGAGCACATGTTGAAGCTGCAGCTACCCGCTGCTCGGTGTTTACGTTTTTCCTGAACTGGGAGATTTTCTGCCCTGACAGGTTGCCGTTGTGGGAGGGTCCGCTGCCACTTCCTGCCTGCAGCAGTCAGGTCCCCAGGCACTTTCAGGCTACGGAGTACAGCCGTAGGGGCTCTAAAAAGCCCCCGACTCGCCTAGAAACCCTAGCTTCTCCTCTACGTAGTACCTTACCCGAGGTTAGAAATGTTGTACCCGATTCTGAGTTCGCCAGGCGGATACGAACCCATTCCTGACTCCGGAGGAGCCTATAGGCTGTAGAAGACTGCTGTAGGAGTTGCAGCCGCGTGGTGCTGCCCGGCCAGCCGCCCCCAGTCCCCCACGCCCACGCCCGTGGACCAGGACCCGATCTGATCTGCCCAGTAGTGTGCCATGCATCATGATCCTTGAGGGTGACGCCAGCAACGCGCGAAATCACATGATCTCTAATCACGTGAATATCAACCTCACCTCTTCTCTCCTCGACCGTCCTGTCTCTATCAGCCACACCCAGTCTCGCATCTTCCAACGCTCACCACCATCATATCACGGTCCTATCACTGTCATGATGCCCTATGCCAATCAGCTGCTCCTTGCGGCTTCGGAAGCCCAGCGTCAGAGTCCTGCTCCTCTCAAACGCTACAAAACCTCCGTCAATGGTATTAGCGCTGGCTTTGTCTCATTGTCTTATTGTCTGCATCACCCTCCCCTTCCGAACGTCTCATTGTCTTCATGATTGATGACTATTGTTCCTGAGATATAAGGCCCTGTTGTCATTCTATTGTTCTCTCCACAAGTATGGGCCTCCACAGTCAATAGCTTATTGTCAGACCCTTTGGTAAGTCATTGACCATCTATTCAAGAGTGAAAAGGTTCGGCACAATTATTTCCAACAAAGGTCCACAGAAAAGCGCAGTGAATATGAATCCCCTACTCGAGTTCATGTTGGTCTTGCATTCTCTTCAAGAATTTCCATTCGCCTTTTCTTACTCGCTTGAAGCGATCTGCCCAAAGTCCAATTCCCAAATCCTATTCCCAAATCCACGCGTCTTCAGCGCATATTTCCTCTCCTTTCGTCGCGATGTGCAAACTTCTCAAATACAAATACACCCTGTGTAAACCCGGGGAACTTTGCGACGGATTTGAGGAGGGGGCAAGAACCCAGCCCGTCGTCGAGGTCTGCGAGGAACGGAGGGATCACCCTCCATGGGTACCCCCCCACAAGTCACTCAAGCACCCACATCGTTACCATCAACAAACGGAAGAAATACGTTTGATCCATGCAGTTTGTATGATGCATATGCAGCATAGGCTTCTACGTCTACCGAGATGGCAGTTTGACGACGATTCTCACAATCCTTTCGCCGCAACCAGAAACCGCTTTTCCGCCCACCCTCCGCAAGACGGTCCTGACCCCCCGCAAGACGACTGGACCTGGCACGTTCCAGAAACCTCCTGGACGAATCTTCACTTCCGGGCAGTGGACTGGAATCCCCTCCCGAGGGCGGTCGCTCTAGATTCGCCGCCGCACAGCCCACGAAGCCCGACGCAGAGCAATCGCCAAGCAGGAGTCCTCAATAGCTTCTATCATCCAGATCATTGGCAAAGTGTCGACAACCGCCTGATAGTTCCGCTCCAGACTGCAGATGATCCGCCCCTTAACAACCTTGACAGACCACGAATGCCACCGGATGGCGAGGTCAGCGACCAGGCTCAGCTTCCGGAACCCAGCACTGATGGCAACGTTCTCCCTCTCCAAAACACCCTAGATACGGCCAAATGGCTTACTGCCCGAGACCAAGGTCCCAGCCGAACAGGATGGGATTCGGACTCATCAAGTGGGTCGTCGAAACGCGGAAGTGAGAGATCAGCCTCGCCACCACCATGGTTCCCAGGATCTGCCCCAGGCTATCAAGCACCTCCATCACCTCCTGGATGGGCACCAGACAGCCCCACCAAATCCGACAACGATCCAGCAGCGATCCGTCCATCGTTTTCGCCCATCAGCAGTTTCTCCATTAATTCCAGAAGCCAATCCCCAGTTCAGCCTTCGGTCCGGCTGTCACCAAGCCGACCATCGTACTCTCCTATCAGCAGTACCGGATACCTAGCCAGCGGAAGTCGACCTGCAAGCCCTGCTAGTGACGGATCCAACGCTCCTCATCCCAAAATCATTCTGAGGTTCATCAGACCGGGACCAGGACGACCGTTCATGATCGTAAAGCCCAAACCTGTCACCAAGACCGCAAAGGCGACAAACATACGGCTCCAATTGAAACTCCGATCTCCCGACATCGCGAAGCAGAAAATATCCATCAAGCTTACCGTACGCCCACAGACAGGGACGCAATCCAACGGTACAGCATCAATCAGCGTCGCAAGCCCTGCCTCTGCCCCTGCAGCTCCCACTCCGAAAACGACCCAGCGCGCTCCCAAAGCCAAAGGAGCTAAAGGAGCCAAAACCAGCACCAAACCCACCCAGAGCAAGGCCAATCCCAAGGGCAAAGGCAAAGTCACAGGCAAAGCCACAGGTACAACGACGACGACGACGACGACGACGACGACGAAGAAAAGTACAAGGACCACCACACGCACACAAAACGCAACCCCAACGACACAGACCCAACGAGGCGGCAGAATCCAACGCCCCGCGCCAGCGCCAGGCAGCAGACCCATGACCCGCTCCCAGCTGAGGATCCTCCAAGCCAAAGCCAACAAGACGCCGGCCGAGAAGGCACTGTGCGAAATGTACGAGCGCGGCACGAGGTTGGACTAAAAGAAAAAAAGAAATCCAAGAAAGAACCTGGCCCATCCACTCGTTCGTCAGCATGGACACATGTATGCCTGTCGATCATGATTCAAGACCTCCTGGAGAGTGTTGAGTCGAGCCCAAAAAAACTCAAGGAGAAGCAATAGACTACCGAAAACAAACCCCAGGGACAGGAGGCGCATTCTTCAATGAGTGGGAAAACATAATGCACACATAATAAATGTTAGAAGAGGGAATGAATTAATCAATCACATCGTCAACCCGGTCTGGGCTGGTCCCGGCTGGACTTGTGACAGAAATACTTAATAAAAGACTGCTCTTTTGGAGATTCGGAATCAGAACTGTGTAGGTAATTACTGATGGACGTTCATGTACTGGCTGATACGCGATATTCATTTCGTGTCCATTCAAGAGCGCGTGTCGCTTATTATATGTTAGTTGTTTGTGGATGACTATGGCTTCGTGGCCTGCTCAGCTCAAAGTCAGTTGAATAAATACTAAAGTTCGTACCACCGAGTCGTGCTGAGGAATTATAAACTATTACCCACGACTCGCGAGACATCCCAACTACTAGTGAGTAATAGGCAAGGAAAGGAACTTCGAACTTTGTTCATGTATGGATTTCATTTCAGGTCATAGTTTTGTTCGGGTCGATCCTATGTAGCTCGCCCCCTCAATGTCGAGGACATACGTGGCAGGCTGAACGATGATTCCGTGACGCCAACTCCCAAGCCTAATTGTCCAATATCAGCAGAGCCACCGCAGAGGATTCATCGTTTCATCTTCGTATTCGTCTTTCAGGACGAGTGGAATTCCATGACCAAACAAAACAAGCGCAGTGCTGCCGCCCAATGTCTCAACTTGACCACCCTAGGGTTCAAAATACCTCCGATTGAAACCATTGGCGTCCAATGATCATAGAAAGCGCCGCTAACGCCGATATAGCACTGGAATGACTTGGGGATATCTCTCGCTTCGCTTAAGAAATGAAAACAAAACAAAACAAGCAAATCCTGATTCCAATCTGCAACCAGGACGGTGGTCATAAGAAATCCAAGAGCGAGAATTGGCTCATGGAGGAGGTGCAAGGTTCATGAGATTGTTGGTCGGCGGCAGAAGGAAGGCCACTGCCTTTTCGATGAGGGAGAATCGGTATGATGAGAGTTTGTGAAGGGTGGCATTGCAAAATATTGAGCCGGAATCGCCTGAACGCGTAGGACAGGAAGAGCGCCATCAATCATCGTCGTCGTCGAGAACAATCACGGAAGCAGGGTCGGGTATTGTAGATGGCTGTCTCGATCGTGGTGTTACTTCCGAGGGTGTCGCTGAGGGGCGTGCCTTTCCATCTGCTTTACTTCGATCTTGGCCGGGTGGTTGGTCCACCTTGGTCTCCCAAGTGCCATCCTCCTTGACGAGAATCGCTCTGGCATCCAATTGCCGACTCTGCTCCAGGGTCTTGCGTACCTCGAGCAGAAACTCGTCTATAACAAGCATTGGAGGGCGGGCATCTTTCTTGCAGATGGGACATTTCCATTGGTCAACACTTATCAGGCCGCTGTTCTTGAAGCGGCTTGTGCGACTGAGGAGGTAGGCTTCAAGATCAAAGCATTCACGGTGCTGGCAGTCTCGGCCGCGGACAGGTGTCACCCAAATAACCGACATGAACGGGTCCAGAAGGTCGATGCTCACGGCTGGCTGAGAAATAATCAAATCGTCATCGTCCCTCGCCTCACCGTCAGCCTTGAGGGCGGCAGTGAGCGAAGAAAGTGACTCGGCTGCAGTGATTCGAGCTGGCATTGACATGACAGTGGTGTGGTCGTTGACGCAGATGATCTCAATCGCCATGAAGTACTTGATGTTCATTTCCTCAGGCGTAAAGATACAGCCAATCACTATTTCGTTATCCCCTTCTTTGAGGAGATCGGTGATATCGGCAGTCATGTCCACGCCGAAGTGAACCTTGCGTCGGAAGTCCAAGCCCAGATCTCCGTTAACCGAAACCGAGAGGCATTTGGGCCATTTGGTAGACTGAACGCAGAAATCGGAAAGATGTGGTGTTGGAAGTGCAGCTGCTCCAGCTTTGTATAATACTGACTTCAAGCTGAACTGCACACAACCATTGACAATGTTGCGATACCGCGAGAGGAATTCGCCGGTTGGGGGATCACTTTGGGCCTTTCTCACCCAAACCTCATGGGGTATATTGACCTTCCACTGCGTCAGATCGGATTCGCGGCTGAGAAAGTCCGGTAGCTCGATAAAATCCTCGACATATTGATAGTATCTGACGTCAGACACGCTGCCTTCGCCCAAAGATATCTTCCGAAACTCGGGACTGCGCAGGTGTGATTGATGAAGCGCGTTCCGATCAGGCCGTGGCACGGCGGGGAGTGGCAGGTTGAATTTGTCGCTGCGGGGGAAGAAATACCCTTCTTGGGGTTGTGATGGTGGCTGCGTCGCAACACCATGTTGGCGGGTTTGAAGAGACTGGGCCTGTTGCATATGCAGCGGCGGCATTGTTTGACGAGCTCCATGCTGTGGGACAGCCGCAGAGGGTGAGAAGGTCGCAGGCTGCCTCGCGAGACCAGGGGACATCGGTTGCACAGCTGCTGTCTGTTGGACAATTGCCGATGGCATCATGTTAGGCCTCACATTCTGTGGAACGTACCCGGAGAAGGAAGTACGAGCTGATGAAGTCTGATGAGGAATTCCAGTTGATGGCACCGGTGCAGGCAGCACAGCGTCCCGGGGGCTTCTGGTAGACCTCGAGGCCTGAGGCGGTACACCCATTGTGTGCAAGTGACTATCATGCGGATTTGGAGGAGTGTGGCTGGCGAGAACTTGACCCTGCGGCACTGGATCCGGGTGCACAGAGTGAGGTGTGCTGCCTGAGCTCGAATTCGACACTTGTGAAACGCGCCTGGAATTCGGCGGTCCGTGGGTATAGTGAGTGGGTGTTTGAACGTAGTGAGGTGCGTGTGACACAGAAGCAGATGAAGCCACAGGTAGACTTTGAACGCCAGTGCCCGCGGCCGGGAATTGGTAGGAAGAATGTTGGGCAATAGGGTATCCTCCTGGGGCTCCATTCGCTGCTAGGCCACTGACAGCTTGTGCGGGATGTTGTATCTCATGGAAAGTGGGAGAAGTGGCCGAGTTCGTAGCATGCAGTGCGGCCATGTACTGAAATTGTTGTTCAAGATGAGAGTACTTTGTTGCAAACATTTGGGATAGGGCCGGTATCTGAGCCCCGTGGTGCGAGTTCAGCACGCCGAGACATTGGTGAAGGGGTTCAAGAGCGAGCAGCTCCTGCTCGAAGAGATGCACGGTATGCCGCTGTGAGTCTGTGTCCATGCCAAGCTTTTGTAGGATCAAGATAAAGAGAGCACATAGAAGGGCAGCAGACGGGAGTTGGCACTCATATATAAGTTCGGCCGGACATGGTGGATATCCCCTGAACCGTGACCTCTGCTGGATGCCGTCGAAGTTCGCCGACAGATAGTGAAGGAACATCACTACTGCCTCGAGCAGACCCTGCTTTTGAGATCTCGAATCTGCCACCAATGCAGGCAGTGGCTTAGGAAAAGTCGAAAGCAATTGGCACATTTCTTTCGTGAGGAAACGGTTGCTCCCGAGTATCATGTGGAGGATCCGCAAGCCTGTGGTTTGCGCTGTGGTAAGAGGAAAGCCTAGCTCAATGCGTTGGGAAGCTGAAAAGGCACAGCAAAGTGCATGGGCCAAAATGAAGAAATCGTCATTATTTCGGCAGGCTCTCCGTAGCAAAGTGACCCTCCCATCGTCAAGGATCGGTGCCTGATCGATGGTGCGACGTGGACCAAGCGAATGAAGTGCAGCCTCGAGTCGTTGCTGGAGCGTGGGTCTGTGGGTGACTGTGGGCGGATGTTGAGGGGTCGGAAGTTGGCTTGCATCGCCGCTCCTTCTCACTCGTGTTCTTCGGTCGCTGGAGTCATTGGCAGAATGTTGGCGCTTCCGACCTGGGTCAGTGGTGGACGCAGTTGGCAATGCAGCAGGAGAAGCAACAGATTGACCGTGGTGGGCGTTTCGGACTGGAGTCGTCGCAGCCACAGATAGAGGCCGTTGATGTGCTGGGGGGCCGATCGGAGAGCGTTGCAAAGGCGATGTATGCGGTCCTTGACTAGGAGAGCCTTGTGCAAGTCCTTGCTGAGCCACCCGCATTCCTTCGGTTCGCAGATCGGCTGCCTGATCTTGTCCCTCTCTTGACCTCGTCGCCAATTCTTCCACTGGCTCAATTCGAGCGTCGCGGTTCGATGGTTCCGAACGCTCTGCTTGCGGCGCAGCTGCGGGGGAGACATTCGACCAGGTTGCGCGCGTGTCAGGCTGCGACGGGGGAAGGGCAGACGACCCAGTCGTATTTTGAGGAGGCAAGACAGAGCTTGGGGCAGATGTTGAGGTCAGGTCGCCATTCTGTGTTTGAATCTGCTCTGGTTGAGATCTCTGAGGTTGAGGCTTTGGTGGAGCAGCGGTCTTCGGTGGCATCGGGCCTTGCTGAGGGTGTCTGGTAGCAGGAACAACATTGCCTGAAGGGTTTGCCATCCATGACTTGGGAGAAGCGCCCAAGAAATGACTGCTGGTGTTGTTTGATGTTTGCACAGCTGCAAGGACGACTGGGTCTGCAGTAGGCTGGCCCCCGTCGGTGGTGTGGCCTCTGGACATCCTGGCTGCTCATCGAGAGTGACAAGAAAGGGCGGACGGTTTCGCAAGCACAGAAGAGGAAAACGAATCGGGCTTCTGCGCAAGATCAGTCAGTCACCAAGACCGCTCCTACAAGATCTGAGATCGCCATCAATCAGTCGGTGAAGCGGCATCGTTGCCCTTCTGTCGAGCCGCACACCCACGCGACACAGCGACGCGACGCCGAGAGTGCGCCAGAGCCAGCAGGGCGCACTAAATGCGGTAGGCTTCAAGACCAGGAGCCTGCTGTGGCAGAGGCAGAGACAAAGACCATATTATAACAATATATAAGGTATGTGGATGTTTGAGCAGCACATATTGGTTCAGAGGAAGTGGTATTCACGTTCGCGACTACTACTAGTGTGCAGGTTACTTGCAAATCAAATCACAAGTCACGACTCGCGAGTGCTGGAGGACGCTAGAGCCTGGAGGCGGAACTGTCAGTGGCCAGTAGTGAGTGTGGAGGGGGAGTTGCGCCACAACTGCTGCACCCGGTAGAGCGAGTACTCCGCTGCACGCATGGTTGCCAGTGTGGCGCACCACACTGAGCTTTGTGTGGCACAGGATTCGAGCTGGAGGAAACCAGGGCGGCCGTCGACAGGCTGGTGACTCGTGAGTGGTCACTGTACTCTGTATGCCCCCAGGTGTCGAATTTTGATGGCCGATAGCCCGAAAGTCACTTTGTTGGTGCCAGGGCCAAACTGCAAAGTGGCCTGGAGGCGTCTGGTTGGCCGCTCTCTCGCCTCCCACCCGGCCTCAGCAAGCCCGGACTGAGGACTCCTGGAACCCAAGATCTGGCGCGTTGGGACTCGTCGCATGTGTCTCTCGTGACTGCGAACCACTAAACGCCTTTCAAGCGTGTCAACTTGTCAAGTCATCATCGTGCACATCCACCGTTCATCTTCCACCTGTCCACCAGCTGCCATACCCACGTCGAATATCTGGACGACGGCGTCTTTGGCCTCTCGTTCTCCCCTCAGGCACTACTGCAAGGCTCCGGCGATTTTCTGAACGGTGTCAATTTAACCAGCTCCTCTCCCATGACATCTCCGACGTCTGGCACCGCAGTCGCCCTCAGATCGGTTCGAGCAACACCAATCTCTTCCCATCTCGCCCGCAGTCTCGTGCAACTCTCCTGACCGACTGTCCATTATTTTACCCCCGCCGTCTCCTCCTGCGCTGTCACAATTCCTATTCCTGGTCTCTATCATGCAGAAGCCTGTCATCCTCTGTTCCTGTCGATCCGCCGACCACAGCACAATTCTCCGCATGACCTTCTGACCTCTATCTGAACGGACTGCTTGCCCTGCTTTGATGACTGTCTGAAGCCTGCTGGCAACGACTCTCCATGGCAGCCGCTCTCCAGCAACGCCCGCGGACTCCTCTGCAGGCCGGCGACGTCCTGGTCGTCATCCGTACGCGTTTCCCGTGTCTTACGACACGATACGTCTTTGCCTCGGTCGCTAGCTAATCATACCACGACAGATGATTTCGAGGCCCGAGGTGCCGATGAATTGACTCTGAGAAAGACCGACCAAATTGAACTTGTCGAATTGGATGATGGATTTGGTGATGGCTGGTATCTGGGGAGACATCTGGGCCAGGGAGCGACCGGCCTGTTTCCCGGGGGTAAGTTGGGTCTCCAATCAATCGCGCAAGATGTTGACGTGTCATCAGTTTATACTGCGAAACTCCCTCCGAATTTCACTCCTGTCGGCTTCCCAGGCCCGAGAATGATGCCCCCTCCAGAGAGGCCTCGAATGGAAGAAAAGCCACTCCCTCCCAATCCTCCCGCGAGACCTTCGGGCGATGCTTCGCAACGATCGAGCATTTCACCTCCGCTGGCCAACTTTCTCTCGCGGAGCTCAGTCTCCGCTCCTGGCCCTTCACAGATTCCCGGAGTCCATCGCAGCATCGGCCAGACGCTTGCAAACAAACCGGGCGGGGAGGAAAGGGAAAGCCCGGTGATGAATGAAACCCTAAGTGTCATAAATGAACATATCACCGATTTGAACACCCCCCGCCTCAACCTCGCCCCACCCCAACATCAGGACGACTCTGGGAGCGAATATAGCAGCCACTTGGACCTTGCTTCTTATATTACTGGTCCAGAAACCGACAGCGAGGAACATCTCCGTCTCACGGTTGCTGACGTGAAGGGTTGGGATGCTAAACAGACAGCGGAATACCTGAGAGGTCTAGGGGTTGATCCAAAACACTGCGAGATATTCGAAGACCAAGAAATTACGGGCGATGTGTTGTTGGAGATGGATCAGTCCTTCATCCACATGAAGGACTTTGATTTTGGATTGATGGGCCGTCGTCTCAAGACGTGGCACAAGATCCGGGACTTCCAAGACCAAGTCCGAAATGGGAAGGACTCAAAGAAGAAGGCTACCAGCAAGCAAAATGGCTCGAGCGAAGAGGGGCCCCGAATCCACTCGAGGGCACTCTCTGGCAACGCGACTATTCTTCCTCGGATACCCAGCTTGATGGAAGAACCGGGTCTGTCAATCCGGCAGAGCCAGCATACTCACCCCTATATCCAAGTGGGCAGTGCTTCGCCTCCTCTTGAACCTGCCAGATCCCCTACGCCGAGTAGTCGGCCGCAATTAGGAGCAAGCACTCCTCCGTCTCCGTGGAGGGCTTCCATCGCAGCCGAAAGCCCTAGCCGCCCTCCCCCTTCTTCAAACCGAGCATCCAAGCATTCTCGCCGTCACTCATCGATTGAGTTTGCACAGCAGTTCCACGACGTCCAGGAAACACCACAATTAGGGACTGTCACAAGCCTTCCTCCTCCGCACAAGAAAGCCCCATCGCTGGATAGAGATTGGTCGATGAGTAACGCGACCACAAACGCGGGCGCCAGCACACCGTCACTAAAACTGAACATCAGCAGGCAGCCGGACAGTGTGGACATCTCGACCACCGACTCGGCTTTTGACGGCGAGAGCTCGAACCTTGATCTCGACCGGGGCTACTTTAGTGGCAATGAGGTTGAGAACCGCAAATCCCGAAATCTGTTGAAGAAGCGTGAGAGTGCCACTCATTCACGCCACTCAAGCATGCTCCTCGATGAACCCTCCAAGGCCGTGGCGAGCATGAAACGACACTCGCGCCTCAGCAGCGTCGACTCCATCCCCATCAAGGACCGACGTCCTCCGGTGACTTCTTCCGCAGCTAAAGCCTATCATAGCAGCTCATACAAAGCGCGATTCCGTTCTTCGAGCGCGAAGAACTTGAACACGCCACAACCGGCCGTTGCACTGTCTCCTACAGTTACAAACCTTGAGGATGATAGCACATCGGTTTTGTCGTCTCCGAAGGCTCCGAGTGGGCCGACGTCACCTACAGCATACGCCCCATGGTCAGCAGCACAAAAGGCCATCAAACTGTTAGGGCTACGAGCAGCATCCGATGCGGTTACGGGCAATGAGAAAGAAGCTGCGAGCTCCTCAAGCATTACCCATGACCCCCTCAAGGAGAGCCCTGTGGCGGCCTCTCCGTCAGGGTCTCAAACCCCGTCAGCCACATCGCGAAGTTTTGAGATTGACAACACCGACACATCTTCAAAAGGCACAACAGAACACCTTGGACCGCTCTTGCACACCAAAACGGCCCTTCGGCCGGTCCCGAAGACGAAGCGACAGACTAGTGCGTACACAAGAGGCTTGTTGCAACTCTCGCCTGCGGAGGCGCGGAAGGACTGCGATTACCATGGCTGGATGAAAAAACGATCCACTGGCATAATCGCGCAATGGAAGCCACGTCTCTTCATTCTTCGAGGGCGTCGACTGTCCTACTACTATGCGGAAACCGACACGGAAGAAAAGGGGATAATCGATATATCAGGGCATAAAGTGCTCGGTGCTACCGCTGACCCACTTGCATCGCTCCACGCGACTATAACCGGAGCGTCGTCGACGCCTTCCGTGGGCACCGCGGCTACGTCCGCCGATCCATCTCTCAATGCTCCGCGGACCTCTGGTGGGGGTGCCCCCTTCTATTTTAAACTTGTTCCTCCGAAAGTCGGGACTTCGAGGGCGGTCCAGTTCACCCGGCCTACAGTACATTTCTTCCAAGTTGAGAACATTGCCCAAGGGAGAAAATGGATGGGCGAAATTCTGAAAGCCACCATCGAACATGATCTGTCGAGCTATGAGACGACAAATCGGCAAAAGACCATCACCCTGGCCAAAGCCAGGGCAAGGCAGGAAAGGCCCCCTGCCCTCAAGGATGCCCCTAAGGAGACGGAGGAGGTTGCAGAGCTCCCGGACAAGCCTAGCCCTCTACAAGAGAAGGACGAGCAGGAGACGGGCTTGAATATAACTGGACTTGATTTCAGCCAGTCGGACGTTGATCTTCAACTCCGCGCGGCACCTCCGGACGAGAACAAAGAAGATCAGGATACTCCCGTCGACGCTGATGAGAAGCCAAAGACATCCGATTGACGACGTTCAGGAGGATTGTCCCTTTTTGTTCTCCGTACGATTTATATAATTCTATTCTTGGAAAACACGACGATCTTCTTCACAAATCTCATCCGATGGGTATTCCCCAACGCTTTCTGAGGCATGCAGCCTTTGTTCTGCAACGTAACCAATGCCGTAGGGTCTTCGGGCCCTCAGGAGACACAAGGGGTTTGACCGAGTGGGCGTCTAAGTAGAACATGCCTTATGTCAGGCGCCAGTGTACATGACAAGGCTGGCCAATCAGGGCCCTGGAAGTCGAGATGCCCGGCCGCGTCGCAACATCAACAACTCGATGCATTTCTCCCTATCTTCAACCGATGGCCTCGTGCTCCGGCTTCTTTCCCTTTTCATGGCTCGATGAACAGATCTGGACTCGTGCGCCTCCTGCTGCGCCACCTGCTCCCTCTGGCCATCTGTCTAACGACGTACCTTTACTTCTACCCCGTCTTTCACGGCTGCGTCTTCCCCAGTAAGGATGCTTCCCATCTGACTGCGCTGTCCGAGACTCTTGAGCAGCACTGGAATTTTCCACGAGACTCAAGCGCCGACGCGGGAGACACTTCTCCCGTTCCTTTCAGACTTCTCGTCCTCGCCGACCCCCAACTCGAAGGAGACAGCTCGCTTCCCAAACCTGAGGATGGATTGCTTCACAAGTTAGACCGGCGTTTGAAGAGGCTACGCGCCAAACAATTATCGGAGATACTTCCCGCTGTGGTCGAGGCTCTGCAAGAAGTCTGCCTGGAAGATGTCCCGCAAGCCCTGCGAGGGCTGCGCAAACAACTTGACTTGTTTGGCAATGACTATTACTTGGGCCACATCTTTCGGACACTCCACTGGTGGACGAGGCCTACTCATGTCACGGTGCTCGGAGACCTGATCGGCAGCCAATGGGTGACCAACGACGAATTCGAAGCGAGGGGATGGAGATTTTGGAACAGAGTCTTTGCTCGCGGCCACCGAGTTGAAGACGAAATCGCAGCCTTGCATAATGAAGAGGAGGAAAGACCTTTGGACATGGAAGACGGAAACTGGACCACGAGAATCATCAACATTGCGGGAAACCATGACATTGGGTATGCTGGAGACATTTCGCCGGGCAGAGTCGACCGCTTCGAAAGAGTCTTTGGGAAAGCAAATTGGGATGTCAGATTCCAGTTGCCCCAGCCCAATGGCGCAGCCATCAAGCCAGATGCAACCAAGCAACCATCCATACATCTGATTGTCCTGAATAGTCTGATCTTGGACTCACCTGCGTTGTCCGAGGGCCTTCAAGCCGAGACTTCCGCCTACATCAATGGCCTCATTTCACGTCGGCTGCGCCCCGTGGAAGACCGGTCGTCCTTCACACTATTACTCACCCATTTGCCGCTCCACAAAGCGAATGGAACCTGCGTTGATGGCCCATTCTTTGACTACTGGGGCGATGACGACGGCGGTGGTGTCTACAAGCCCCATGGCCTGAAGGAGCAAAACCACTTGAGTGAACAAACAAGCCACCGAGGAACCCTAGGCGCAATCTTTGGCATGTCGGGCAATATCGATGCCCCAGCTCAGGGGAAGGGCCGAAACGGTTTGATTTTGACTGGTCACGACCACGAGGGCTGTGATACATGGCATTTCCTGCCCTCGGGATCCGTTGGGTCCCCGTCCGCGGATCACGATGAGGCAGATAGAAGCTCCCAATGGGATGTGTCCAGATGGGAGAATGCCAACCACAGCGACTCTCATACCGGCGTCCGAGAGGTCACTCTTCGAAGCATGATGGGAGATTATGGTGGCAATGCTGGGCTACTAAGTGCTTGGTTTGACTATGATGCTGGAGAATGGAAGTACGACATTCAAATGTGCGGCTTGAACCTCAAGGTTTGGTGGGCCGTTCATATCCTTGATCTGGCGGTCCTCGGTCTATTTATACTCAGGCTTGCGACACATTTCTACTCTTCTGTGGCGAACAAAGTCCCGAAGCCCGGATCTGAATCGGCGAGAGAGAAGAAGGACAAATGAAGGAGATGGATGTCTCCGTGTTTACGGGATGTTGGTCCCGAAACTCCCACGCCGACGCGGTGGACGTCACCTTCGACCCTGACTTGCCTACAGGCCAGACATCAATCGATTGATCAAGCTTCAAACTCTCCCAGCCTGATGAGCCTTCATTCGGCTCAATCGGGATACAAGAGTGGACGAACTCAGGTGCAACTGAGGCACACAAGAGAGAGGAACAGCAGCAGCACATGTGATGATCACGAATTGCACATGCACATGCCATCGCCGGCGTCGGCGGCAGGGTGACATGTCACCAGTGCCTGTATAACATCTTCAGCATCTTCTGTATTTTATATCGACCTTACCCGAACATATCTTTCGTGCCTTCACCTGGCCTGGCTTTCTATCTTGGACATTTACACCTTCTTTCCATCTTGTCTTCCTCTTCTTCCAGTTCTTCCTTCATCCAAAAGCCACTCTTTCTGGTCAGTTCTGACCGTCATAATGGTCTTTCTCATCATCTTCACGAAGGTCCTCCCAGCCTCGCTGTCCTATCACTGGGGACGAAATGTCTACGAAGCCTGTCCGACATGCGTGCGTGCTCACGAGTTTCGAGGTTGCGACGGCAAGACGAAAGTGACATTCGAGTTTTGCGAGGCGCACAAGGATACGTGAGTTCCTGTTGCCTACCTACAGTGGTTTTCCTTTACCTTCATGTCCACCTCGCCTGATCATTTCGGGCCGTTGAGCGAACCGTCGATGCATACTAATTTGGGAATCGGTTTGCGCTGTATCAATGACGGCCGGGCCGTTAACTGGAACCATCAATCAACATGGTCTCACAGCTCTCTCTTCGAACGTTTCTCTCAACCATGTTCTTCCTTCGAAAGCATCTTCCCTTCCCCAATGTGGCGCGAGCCTATGGAGCAAACACTAACAACAAAATGTCAAGCAGCGCCACAGATCCGATGTTCGATCACTCGATGCTCAGCGAGATCCGCCACATGATGCACCCGCTCTACTCGCCCGTGCCAATCACCGAGGTTCCAAGGGAGATGCTGAGAAAAAGCATCAAGATCACGATTCCGGGCAATCAAGTGATGGAGTCGGTGCGCAACAAGGGGTACTTTCTTCCTACTCCAGAGATCACGTACGGCCATGCCATAGGGTGCATCTATTCGGATGAGCCGGAGATGGTCATTCAATGCGCTCATGCAGTCAAGGCGGTGGACGAATTCGCCCGGGCGAGGCTGGCCAGTATCACGGCCTTGCTGGACGCCGGGGTCGACTGTGCACTCGAGGACGACGGCGGTGTTATCGCTCCCGACGGAGACGAGGAGTCAGAGGAGCAATATCAATCTCAATCTCCGTCTCATCCAGCCATATTTGCTTCTTCGAAACATCTGACGGCAAAGTCTGCATGGGATGGCGGAGAAAGTCAGGCGAGGAGACTCCTCATTGCAGAGAGGATCCGTCTGGAACAGTGTCTGGCCACCAGCAGCCTGGCGAAGGGTCTATACTTCAAGCGTTGCAACGGCGAATGGCGCAACGGCGTCGACGACATCCTGGCGAGACAGAGCGACGGCGTGCCTGTTGCAGAAGAACAGAAAGTCACAGCAGCCCTGCAAGAACAAGAAGAGAGAGCCAGCGGGAGCGAAGATGAGACTGGAGGAGAAGCACAGCAACTGATGAGCGATGTTGAATCCACGACCACAACACCGAGATCAAGCAGCCCCGACAATGCTGCGACCTCGACCTCGTCCACGTCCACGTCCGCCCCAGAGTCTTTACTTTCCTTCTCTTCCTCCAAGATATCATCGACCGCGCAGTCGAGGTCGAACCTGACCACTCGTTCCAGTCAGAGCTACGGCTACGCCGTGCTTGAGTCCAGCCGCGGCGGGTCGGACACCACCACGCCATGCAGCACGGCAAGTTCGATCTCCTCCTGGTCAGCGGCCGGGCAGCAGCAGTCTTCTTCCCAATCGACAATCCCGCTCCCTCCTCCGGTGTCCTTCACTTTCACCACACAAGTGCTTCAGAACCGCGAGGCTCTCGTCCGCTCGGGCCAGGTGGACGACGAGGACCTGTGCCGCACGTGCTGGGCTTACAACCGGCTCGCCGACAGATCGTCGGCCGTCACAAGATGAGGGATGAGAGTGAAGAAGGGGTCTCATAAGATTGAATGCTGAGGGCGGCATGGCATGGCATGGGAGGAAGGCAAGAGAAACGTCCGCGAGAACAATCCATCCGTCCATCTTTGGAGACCTTCAAACATCAAGCCAAAAGAAGACCAAGATGCACCTAACTCTTCTCCTGGGCCCCATACCCCATCACGAGAGCCCTCGACACCAGTTCGAGTTGGAGTTCGACCGCGCTGCGAGTGGGGGAAACACCTGACACGAACCAGAAGATCAATTCGATCGATCGATCAATCCACCTTCCATCTAAGATAAACCCCAGAGAGATAAGGATAGAAGAGATACGGGGATCTGTGGAGACTGGCTACATGATTGGACAGACAGACTGGAGAGGAGAGAGACAGAGAAAGCGGGCGTGGGAGACAGAGACATAGATAGAGACAGAGAGATACGAGATATCACCAGCGTTAGTAACCCACTGTTTTGATCTTTGAGTTGCAACTTGCCCCTAAATGAACGATTGGGTTTTACTCCTCGTCGCGTCGCTGAAGGCACGCAGATGCGAGAAGGAAGCCTTCCAATCTGGAGATCGTGCTCCTCTCCTTGACATCCTCACGCTCTTCGTCTTGCGGCGGGTGACTCGGACTGGTATCCCGTCCAAGTGTGTCATGTATGACTCCAACTAGCACGAGATCCAGGGATACAGGCTCGTCATTGAGGCACGGCTATCGAATCCACGGACCGAAGAGATACAGTGATACCATCGCAAGGCTGAGACAAAGAGCTTGCTTGGCCCCAGACCAAAATCGAGACTGGCAGACAACGAGGGATCCGATTGATATTGCTATTTCACCTGTCTTTTTGTCTAAGAGGAAGCTATCTTGATCGGCTCTCGCACCGCCGCAGATTTCTGCGTTATCATCTGCAGGACCTATTGTGGGGTTGGGGGAATATCATGGGGGTAAGTGAGAAGGAAAGATCGTTCGAGGGCCAAGTGTGGTGATCCCAGCTGTCAAAAAAACACCCTCCGCCCATTTCCATCTACCACAGCCTGGGGATATTTTGCCAATGACGCCATTGAGAGTGATGGTAGCCCTCGTGTGCTCTACTCAGCCTTGTCGGCGGCGGGGGCAGCGGCAGCCTCAGCCTCGGCCTCCTTAGGCGCTTCACCCGCCTGGCCAGCGGCTTCCTGTGGCTCGGCCTCGGAGGAGGTCCAGAGAGTCTGCATATTGTCAGTACCAAGTCCGGCTGGAGATGGAGGGGTGGAGGAGGACGAACCAAGTTGTCTCTCAACAGTTGCATGATCAAGGTCGAGTCCTTGTAGCTCTCCTCGCTGAGAGTATCAAGCTCAGCAATGGCGTCGTCGAAAGCCTGCTTGGCGAGGTGGCATGCCTGATCGGGCGAGTTGAGGATCTCGTAGTAGAAGACCGAGAAGTTCAGGGCAAGACCAAGTCGGATAGGGTGGGTAGGCGCAAGATCGGTCTGGGCGACCTCGGTGGCAGCCTTGTAGGCCTCGAGGGACTTGTCGGCAGACTCCTTTCGCTTGTCGGCAGTAGCGAACTCAGCGAGGTAGCGGTGGTAGTCACCCTTCCTGTATGATGGGTCAGAATGTTGAGCATTCAACGGGACCCGGTGAGACGAGAGTCTTACATCTTGTGGTAGAAGACCTTGGATTCACCGGTTTGAGCAGAGGCGATCAAGTGCTTGTCAAGAACCTCAAGGATGTCCTCGCAGATCTTTCCGAGCTCCTTCTCGATTGTCTGGCGGTATTCCTTGATAAGCTTGACCTGCGCCTCGTTTCCTTTCGACTCCTCCTTCTGTTCAATCGAGGTGACGATTCTCCAGGAGGCTCGTCGGGCACCGATGACGTTCTTGTAGGCCACCGACAGGAGATTTCGCTCTTCGACAGAGAGCTCTTGATCGGCCGAGGCGACCACCTTCATGTTCTCAACCATTTCTATTCACGTGTTAGTTGGAATGTGATTTGGAGGGGTCGAGCAACTTGCCTTCATATCGCTCAGCTTGCTCGGCAAGCTTAGCCAGATAGACCGACTCTTCCACACCCATGGTGATTGTGATTTTGAAGGAGGTGAATGAAAAGAGACCTGTTGTGGTGATTTTGGTTAGCCCGCGGACTCTCAAGATCGGTGCTAACAAGCAGAGCAGACGCGCCAAACGGCACCCAGGAATAAGCAATATGATTTTCTCGGTAACGCGACTATTGGTGATGCACCGACAGTGCTTTCCTTCCAGTTCCGCTGCGATTAGGGAGAGTGGAAAAATCGATTGTTGAAAGTGGGTGAGGACGGACGTGATTGACGTCAACGAGGACGCTCGCGTTGGAGCGCAAGCTGGAGGCGTGCAATCGGGTCGGCAAGGATGTAACGGGATTCACCGACGAGGTGACGATGCGTATGCCCACCCGGTGGGAGCTTGAGATGGTCTCGAGAGCGCAATCGTGGCCTGAGACGTCGCGGCGGAAGACGTGGGGTACGAGCGCCCCCTGGACGATGAGGGAGAGATGCTAGGGAGGAGCTTACCGTGGGAAGGAAAATGAGGAGCGAGGGAGGCTCGTCGAGGTTGAGGACGTGGGAGACCGTGAAGGACTGAAGTTGGTGGATGGAGAGTGAGGAAGCGGTGATTGCAAGGTGGTTTGGAAGAAGGCGAGGTAAAGGGCAAAGATTGGGAGATGTGGAAGTTGTGCGCGAGAGCAGCAGGGCGAGACGCAGGCAGGTGCTAGTCGTGGTCACCAGTCGCAGTAGCAGTGCGAGTAGTGTGGTGGGAGGGGAGTCGGGACAGACTGGCGGGAGAGTGGAAGTGGACGTGGAAGGCCCAAGGGGAAACTGGTGGTCGCTGCTACGTACCACGAGTCCTACTACTGGAGGCCACTAGGGTCGGGAGGCACGCTTGACGCTTCGCCTCATGCGCTCATGCCTCCCTCGCTCTTGCGTCTTGCGGCTTGCCTCACCGTACAGGAAAGTCCAAGCTTTTCCCGACCCGTCCAGGGGGTCTGCCACAGTGCCACTGCCCGACATTGCCAGCTGTGGTCGCAGGCTCGCAGCCCGCCGGCGAGCCACCCACGCCCAAAGTAATCTGCCACGTCTGCCACTGACATAACTGAGGTACTTTCAGCGGCGGACGCCCCAGAGCCAGATATCCCCCTCAGCCTCACTTGTTTCAGCAGACAGACAATCAGCATCTGTCTTGTCTCAACCCAATCTCACTCGTAGCCTCTTGATTCGCCCCCCGGGGAAATCTCAAGAATTATTGGGGCCGCCTTCATCCCATGCATTTCGGGATCATCTGCATCGCCAACTGGGCGTTGGATTGGCATACGCAACCGTGTCGGTGCTATCACGTGCTCTCATCCCTCATCGGCGTTGAGCGTGCAAGAAGTCCACCGTAGCTGCGCAGTACGGCGGGCCGTTGAGGCTGCGGCTGAAGCTAGCTCTTCGCTCGTCATTGTCCGTGCTGCCGCCTACAACAGCAAGCGAGCTCCAAAGGTCCCGCAGCCGATCCTCGACTGCATCACTTGCTTAATCCTCCAATCTGAAAACACCTCTTTGCCTTCAACTACCTTTCCACCAAACCACCAAACATGCTACGAACGCAGGTTGTCAAGCTCGCAAGAGCCACCGCTCCCATCCGCCGATCCTTCTCGGCCGCCGCCATGCGGGCCTCTGAGGGTGATACTGGAGCAATCCGATCCGGTGGATCGGCTTCAGGGTATGTTTGCTGATCAACCTCCCAACCCGTCTCCGGAGAGCCCTATATTGACGAGACACGTTGATAGGGACTCGTGGACCAAGCGAGAGCAAGCCAGCGAGACCAAATGGATCAGAGACAAGGAGAGGGAGAGGTATGCCATCGAGACCCCCTCTGTTTTCATGCAAGCTTGGCTGCTGGCTTTTCCATCAACCACCCACCCCGCCGACATTTTTGAAGCGCTCTTGCTGACTGGAAATGTTCAACCAGCTTGGCCAAGCTGAGAGAAAAGCTCAAGGAGCAGCGAGCCCACCTCGATGAATTGGACAAGCACATCAAGGAATTGGAGGCGGAGCGTGGGGGAGAACAATAAATGAGATCAATGTTCGAGGCATGATCTGGAGATGGGGAGGCAAGCTAAGGCAGAACAAAGCCGTCTGATATGCGAGGCACGGTGGTGAAAGTCCACAGGGACAAGAATGCCCATTACTCGACACTGTACAGGAATTGGCTGCAAGACAATCACATTTCTTCCCTCCACTCAAGACTGTGTGACTGGGACAGGCTCCAAAGAGATCCCTTTCTAGTTTACATTTCCTGCAAACCCCTTTTCTCCAAGCCGGTCTCGTCGCCTAGAAGCCATGGCTGGTTATCTCCGACCCATGTAGCTGCGATAGAAGTCTTGCACGGCCGCACCGCCATTTCCCGTCGTTGACCCGTTCAAATATCCCAGAGTGCTTGCCGACTTCTGCGCCGCGGCCACTTTCTCCTGCAGAGCGACCGTCCCCTGATCAATGGCTTGAAGCTGCATCAGGTGCGAATTGAGAATCTTGACGATTTGGGTGATCTGAACACTTGTTAGACGCGCGTTTCTTCGGATTACCATGCAAAGGGCCTTCTTACCGGTTCGTCTGCCTTGCCATTCTTGCTCAAACTGGCGTTGGCAGCGTTGACCTCGTCCACCATGCTTCCCAGATCACGCTCCATCTCCTCAAGTCTCTCCCCAAGTTTCTCAGCAAGCTTGTATGTTCTCTCCCTCTCCTGATCCGGACCGCCCAGCTCGCTAGGGTTGGTACTGTCCTTTGCCAGCATCTCGTCCACGTCGTTCTCGTATTTGCTCAGCCAGCTTTCTAGCTCGTTTTGCGAGTTCTCGACTGCGGCAAGCTGCATATCGACGCTCATTGTTTGTCTCTCGCAAGTTCGAGTGCGCACATAGAGCTTGTCGATCTTCGAAGAGTTGTCCACTATCAATTGATCCCATCGCGCGATGGTCTCTGCATGCTCTTTGAACTCCTTGGAGTATCGAGACATGTCAGTCGCCCATCGTGTGAGAATTTCATCCATAGTCTTGTTCCGGAGCCGTGACTGCGCTGGAGGTGCAGGACCAGTGGTCGAGATCTGCGCAGCAGATGTCCCTGGAGCAGCAAATGGAGTGGGTGTGGTCCCAGCTGCCGCGGGTGCACTGCTGGTGGCCGCCGCTGGTTGCGCGGTAGAGGTTGTCGTGGCTGGACCAAAAGAGAAAGGACTGGCAGCGGGAGCGGAAGTCGTAGCAGGCTTGGAGGTAGAGGTTGCTGTGGCTGGACCAAAAGAGAAAGCCGTCGCCGAAGGGGCTGAAGTCGCTGCCGGTTGAGAAGATGGCGTCGTCCCCGCGGTAGGAAAAGAGAATGGGCTTGAAGAGGAAGCTTGAGGGGCCGCTGCAGATGTGGTGGTCGTGCTAGGTGCAGAGGACGGAGTTGAAGTCGTAGATCCTCCAAGACTGAAGCCTGCGAAAGCCTGTTTCGGAGCAGGGGCCGCGGTCGGTTGGGAAGACGCGCCTGGAGCCTGTGAGGCAGGCTGTCCAAAAGAAAATGGTTTGGCAGCTGATGCAGTCGAGTCCGTGGTTGCAGGCTTCTGAAACATGCTTGGTCCCGTGGAGGCTTGCGGCGCCTGGCCAAATGGTGACGGAGCAGCGGCTGTCTGTGAAGTTGGAGTTCCCGACGCGGCGGAGGTTGTCGCCGGAGTGGCGCCTAGTTGTCCAAATGAGAAAGTCGGCTTCTGTTCAGAGCCAGCGGGAGCAGCTGTTCCTGCCGCGGGAGCTGAAGAAGTTGTGGCCTCGCCCGGTTTCCCAAAACTGAAGCCGCCAGAGGCTGGCTTGGAGCCGAAAACGTTTCCAGAGGGTGGTTGCGCTCCAGTTGACGGTGCCGCCGGACTTGGAAGGCTAAATGCAGGTGTCTTCCCTGAATCTTCAGTTTGTTTGGGAGCGAATAAACCAGCAGCGCCGCCGGTGCTCGCCCCGAACGTCGAGTTGCTTGGAGGAGGACCAGCAGGTGTGGTAGAGGTGTTGGCGAAACTGAACAGGTTGCTCGAGCCAGCGGCAGGAGTGGTCGACCCAAACAATGAGGGTGCCGACGTCGACGGCGTAGATGCTTTATCTGGCGTTGAAAGTCCAGAGAACAGTGACTTCGAAGCATCGCCGCTGCCTTGATTCTCTTCAGGCTTCTTCGCGCCAAATATGCTGCCTGAAGCTCCTGTATTCGTTGCGGCACTTCCCTGGCCAAAGATGCTCTTGTTCTCCGTCGAAGGCGTCGATCCAAAAATACTCTTCTGATTGCCAGAGGACGCATTTCCGCCGCCAAAACTGAACCCAGTCGTGCCTGTGCCCGTGCCTGACGTCCCAGTCGTCCCAGTATTTCCAAACAGGCTGGGGGCTGAGGGCGCAGATGGATTTGCGGATCCAAAAAGAGGCGTGCCGCTCCCACCACTGGTGGAAGGGGTCCCGAAGTTGAAGGAAGTCATCTTTCCGGCAGGCGAATAGATTTTTGGAAGCTGAGGATCCAACGGGAGGTTCAGGACCAGCGCATTGCGGTGCGGTGAGTTGAAGAGGATCTGGGAGGAGCAAGGGGATTCTCAATTGCCCTGGCAGTCGATTCAAGGGAAGATGGATCGTTGATGGGTGAACAAAGGAGATGCTAAGGCATGCGTGCAAGAAAGTGGTGGTTGGAGTGCTGTTGATTCAGACGCGCTTCTGGCTTCTCGTGGGCACGCTCAGACACAGACGCAGGTTCAGGTTCAGGCGCAGGCGCATCTGGCATCTGCAGGCGCGGAGACAAAAAGTTCACAGCAGCGCTGCACTGCACTGCGGCCCAAAGGGGAACGGCGCTAGTGATGCGTGCCACCTCAGTGTTCAACCTCACCACCGCTCTCTGTGACCGCAGCCTCCCCCTGCTCTCGGTCTGGCCGTCTTCTCTCAGTTCGAGACTCTGTTCTGCTGGGAGAAGCCAACATATGCATCTCATGATTGACAATGTCGAGATCTACCTCCAGGCCTGCCTCGAGAACCAGCCTGCATCTTGAGCCCCCTAGGAAAAGCGTCGAGTTAATCGATCCCGGCGCACACGAGTGTAAGACACGGCCAGCCTCAATCGGGCAGTCGGACGTGCTGACCCCAATGCCAGTATCATCGGACGAGGACGAATACTTTTCAGACGCCTCCGAAGGCCGGAAACAATCCTCAAGGCCAATCACCCCGGCCTCGCCAATTCCAAAGACTCGCGTGGAGAAGGTTGACGATGCACCAAGCTATGGCGAAGTTCCGGGAACGCCTGCATATGAGAAGCGAATACTAGACGCAGTGCCTGACGAAGTCGAGCTTCTGTCAGAAGGCCGACTGAGCAAACGATCCTCTCAGCTGCTCGAACCACCTACGTCTCCCGGCGGAACTATCATCCCACGAACCGTCGTTGAGAAGGTTGATCTCGACGATGCGAGTTACGGCGAAGACCCTGAAACTTCTGCCTACCTCCAACGTCAGATGGATGCAGTGCCAGATGTAGTTCTGAAATCTCCTGGGCCGGGAAAGAGAGCAAGCTATGCTGAGGATGACACCGTTGACGAAGTGGTCGCTCCATCAATTGTCTCCATCCCGGAGACTATCATCACGAGAGTTGATACCGAGCCCGCCTATGGGGAGATACCTGAGACAGAAACAACCAAGAAGAGGAGCCTCGATGCAGCGCCGGATATTTTGGAAAAGCAGGAAGAAGGAGCAGGTAAATCTAGCGTCCGAAAACAGGCATTCCGGGAGGGCCATTGACCTGATTCAGGGTCACCGACGCTCGATAGATCTATGAGATCCTCAAGACGCAGAGCTACCATTCCCGACGACGATAATGACCATGATGACCAAGACGACGGAAACGACTTTGGAGATGATTTCGACGACTTTGAGGAAGGCGCACAGGCTGGAGCTGATGATGACTTTGGGGACTTCGATGATGGATTCCAGGAATCTGAAGCTGAAGCTGAAGCTGAAGCTGAAACTGGCGAGGAACCGTCTGTATCTACCTCAAAAGCCAATGTTATCTCCGCCGAGCCCTTCGTGAGTCCACTGCTCCTCGAGACTCTCCTTTGCGTGTCTTTGCTAATCTATATTCCGGATGCTAGCCCATTATTGACTTTGACGCCCTCTCATCATTACCTGATCTCCTCGCCGTTACACAGGCCCATCTCGACGCCATGTTCCCCTCTTCCACAACCGAACGATTGGCATCACTCTCGCCCCCAGAACCCATTCCAGACTCATCCCCAATCTTTCCTTCCGAAAGGTCACGGTCGCTCTGGACACAACTAATTACACCTCCCCCACTACAGCCACCCAACTGGACCCAGTCGCGAATTCGGCGCCTGTTCCTGGTCAGCCTGGGAGTTCCGGTAGACCTGGATGAAATCCTTCCACCATCAAAGCAGAAAAAGCTCGTACTGCCCGACATAAATCTGGAGCCATCTTCCCGGAAATCGGAATCGGACAAGCAACTTGGCTCGCTTGCGCGACTAAAAGCACAAGCAGGTAACGACTCAACCGGATCCGTGGACAGCACGCAATCAGGAGCAAAGGAGCGAGTGGGCCGGCCCAAACGCCCGAAGGGCCCGCCGCCGGCGCCGGAGCTCGACCTGGTGGCCGTAAAGCGGCTCTGTGCGACGACGGATGAGAAACTTGAGGGATTCACGGACGAAGAGCTACAGGCTCACAACAAGGAGCTGAGCGCTCTGACAGAGAAGACGTCGGAGCTTCTCGAGTACTGGCTCAAGCGGCGTGACGGTCTGTTGAGAGAGAAAGAGGCATTCGAGGGCGTGATTGAAAACCTCGTCAGGCACGCCAGGCGGGTAAGGAAATGACCCATAATAGAGAATATAACGAAAGTCACCAAACAGCAACGTCTTTCCTGGTCACATCTCGCTTTTCAACGCGGGGTCGAGACATATACAAAACCACAGGGATTACTTGTGTTCTATCATGAGGGGAGATTCATGCGATCCTCTATCTAGCCTCACCCATTCGTCGCCCTTTCACACATTGTCGAACAACTTTCGAGATAGCTGGAACCTGGCGAAACATATCATGATCCCCCCAACCAGCAAGGTTGCGCCCGCGTACATGGACAGCGCCAGATAGCCGGACTTGATCAACTGGCCGCTGATGGGGGAGCCGAAGAGGCCACTGTTGCTTCGAGTCAGCCAGCGGGATCTCGTCGAGAAATAGAAGGGACCGAGCATGGCGTCTTGAAGAAAAGAGAGAGAGAGAAATGGGCGCAGCACATACGTCAACGATATAATACCCATGGCCAAACCCACCGCCGTGCCATATGTCTGGGGTGTCGCAAGCTTTGTGGCACACGAGGACTGCAGGCTCAAGATCGCCTGGAATAGGACTGATATCAGTATTCCTCTTCTAAAAGTCGTCTTTGAGTCTGAAGAAATGGAAGGGGGCTTCCAAAAACAGACACAAGAGGACCAGGAGGCAGAAAGGAAAGGAAACTCACCCCGGAACAAGCCCCATACGCCACGCACCACACGACGAGCCCGGCCGACGTGTTGGCCGCAGTCCAGCAGAGAGCCACAGCAGCCGACGACAGCGCGGCCAGCGAACACAGGTTGAAGTGGCCGTACCTGTCGGCCGCCCAGCCGGCGGAGATACGGCCGACCAGCGAGGCGGCGTTGAGGATGGAAACGAGGTGGAAGGCGAAGCTCGTCGACATGCCCAAGTCTCCGGCGTATGAGGTCACGAAGAAGAAAGGCGTGAACATGCCGAAGTAGTAGATGCCCAATCCGGCGCAGAAGGTGAGGAAGACGTGATTTCGGAGCAGTGACAGGTCCGTCTTCTTCTTCTGCTTCTTCGGCTGCTCCTCCGTCTTCTTGCTCTCTTCCTCTTGCGCCTCGGGCGCCGAGGTATCCTCGCTGTCGGCGACGGCGACGGCTGTGGTGGGCCCGCTGTGGTGGTCCTTTGCGGGTGCGCGCACGGTGGCACATGCAATGACGACCAGCGGGAGCATACTGAATGCCATGATTCTCACAGTCCAGGAGAAAGTGACCCCGTCCTTGTTGAGCAGCTCGTCCATCATGATCGGCCAGATGATGCCACCGACCGACGAGCCTGCGATGGTGAAGCCCATCGCGAGCCCCCGATTCTTCTCGAAATGCCGACTGACCATGGCGATGGCGGGGCAGGTCAGAAACGCCTGCCCGATGCCTAGGAGGAGACCCTGGACCAGGAAGAACTGGTAGTACTCCTTGCACAGCGAGATCATGAACATGGAGAACAGCAGAAGGACGCCGCCGGTGATGAGCAGAATCTGAGGGGAAACACATCAGGGCATTGAATGACTTGGAGCAGCCTCTTTTATCCTCACCGTTGGTCCCACTCGATCAACCAGGAGCCCTGCTGGAACGGCAGAGATGAAGAATGCAAAGGTCGAGAAGGATCCGATCCACGAGATGTCGAAGGCCGACTTGTCCCGGAGCTCATGTCGCTGATACCAATCCAGGAAGATGCCAAAGGCGTTGAGGAAGCCCGCGGTGCAGAAGGCGGTAAAGGCGGCGCCAACGAGGGTGAGGGTCGACCGTGTGCTATGTGCTCTGGTCAGTCGACGCGCCATCAACAGAGCCCCGGCGTCTGTCTGTACTCACTTGAATTCGGACTTGGACCCTCTGATGGATTCGTCTTGCGCATGAATGGACGGCATGGTCAACGTCGTGGTCTTAGAGTCTTCAGCCATATCGAGAAGATAGTACTAGAGGGTCCTTCTTTGTCGATGCAATTCGAGGTCGCCATGGTCCGGTCCACTGGGCGCAACAGCTGGATCTTATATAGAGTAGCAGGATCTGCCCTGCAAATGCTCAAACATGCGCTGTACTTGGGTGCAGACTCATTGAAAGTGTATGCAGACAACTCCTTCTTGCACGGAGCATACATACTGTAGCGAGTAAGGCTCCGACTGGGCAGGGGGCCATGCCCCGGAAACTCCATGGAGCTGGGTTTCAAGCCCAATGGTGTCGTGAAGCGGTGATAAAGGACCTCCCGATCCAATTTTGCGAAGCCGTGGCATGCATCATCATGTATGTCTGTCTTTGCCTGTCTTTGAAGCCGAGATCGGATCCAGCATCCTGGGCGCTCAACTTCTTGAAGCGATGCAAGGCTTCTATCCCAGAGTCTGTTCGATCGGAATGTTCGATGCGGACTCTGCTCGAATGGATTTCTTTCATTGGACAACGCTCAGGCCTCCTTGAGCGACAAACTCTCGACTCCAGTGGTAGCGAGCCAGAGGCGCATCTTGTACTCGTAGGCTGTAGCCATAGCGCGAGGCTAGAAAGTCTTGTCGTTGCTTTTCTTCATCTCTCTCTTGCGTCGCCATCCATCAACATGAGCTTGCAATCGCCCTGAGCAATCCGCGGAGAGAGCGTCCAGCCCTTCTGTTCCCCTCTGAGCGGCTGCATCTGCTCATTCGACCCCCGAACAATGTCGATGTCTTCAGGGGCGCTCCAGAGGCACCCGACAAACCCATTGAAGAGACCCCGGCAGGATCCGGTGTCATGTCAGTTTTGCCGATCGAAGAAGCTGAAATGTAATCGAGAACAGCCTTGTTCCAACTGTTCTGCAAGGGGACTGCCGTGTCAGGGTCGGTTCCAGTCGCTTCCACGCCGGGACGCGGGAGCGGATGAGGCGACGTCAGCGTCTGCCTCTGCCTCTGCCTCTGCATCCACTCTCGCGTCTGATGCGTCGGTTCTCGCTCGATTGAGGCGCCTCGAGGACATTGTCCTGGGATCCTCCTCCTCCTCCTGCTCAAAGCCCGAGGCAGCGCTTGCGAGCATCGAACCCGCGTCGCCATACGTGGGCCAGCCCCAGTCGAAAACCACGTCTCCGTTGGCGGGCTTCTCGCCAGCGTCCGAGTACGAAGAAGCCGTCCACAGCCTCGAGGAGAAAGGCACGCGCGAGGGACCATGGTTCTCTCCAGCCTTCAGCGGCATCGAATTGCGAATCACCGCGACACAGGGGCCCACGCAGAGTTTGCCGTTCAAGCTTCCACGCCCTCCCTCCGCGCCCAAGATTGTAAACCTCCCCCCGAAAGACGTCGCCGTGAGCTTGTTCAAGCGCTATATCAAACGCATCGATGACCTCCAGCATGTCATCTACGGCCCGACGGTCCAGGCAAGTCTGGAGACGCTGTACTCGAATCTCGAGAGGGGGCTGCCGGTTGTGTTCAGCGAAGCTTCCTTACTGTTGGCCATCTTCGCCAGCACGGCATTGTCCACCTATTTGATGGACGACCCTCAGCCTTTGTTTTCAGTGGCGGACGCGCCCCAGGCGGCGATGGTCTGGGCCAACGCAGCTCTAGAGGTGCTGGAGTTCTCGCGTCGGTCCAGCGCACCGAGGCTTGAGGATGTACAGACTTCCATAATCATGGGTTTTCTCCTGATGATCGTCGAGGGCTTTTCCGCCAGGGCTCGAGTCGTGTTCGCATCTGCGATTACCAGCTCGCGCGATCTAGGCCTCCACAAGATCGACGCCCCCGTCAGCCAGCCTCCCCATTCTCGAAGCAAGCGAAATTCCCTGGAGACAGAAATCAAACGGCGAGTGTGGTGGCATGTTGTCGCCACCGATTGGTAAGGACTAATAAAGCTCGAATGTCTGAACGTTGACTGAATTCCGAACTCTAGGATCCTCGCGCTCAATGGAGGCCCTCAAGAAGGCACGTATCTGGTCCAACCTAGGCACATGCGAGTCAACTGGCCTCGAAATGTTGATGATGCCGACCTCGTCCACGAGGATCCCCCCGTGGACTTACCTCTCTCTGAGCCTACCACAATGTCATACTATATCCAGAGGATCAAGTTGGCCCACATCTGCCGTGAGGTTGTCGATGCGATGCCACTGTCCGGCTTGGACTTGTCGACGATTGACTACCAACAAATTATTGCGCTGGATTCCAAATTCGACGCCTTCTTGGACGAAACGCCCGATTTCTTCCGGACCGAGGAGCCATATCGCACTGCAAGCCAGGCGGTCATGGAGCGATACCCTCATATGCGAGTACAGCGATACGCATTGTGCATGATGACCCACACTCGACGATGCAAATTGCACCAACCTTTTCTCATTCGCCGCTCCATTGACGGCCGTTACAACTACTCGAGAGAAAAATCTCTCGAGTCTGCCCGAATCGTCATTCTCACGAAGAAGCTGTTGGATCAAGAATATGGCTCGGTCCTCGCTGCCAACTTCAAGCTCACCGGGGTGGTATACCACATCTTCATGGCCGTCATTGTCATGGTGATGGATCTGTGTTTCAACAAGTCTGAAGGAGATGATACCGCCCGCAAGGCCGAGGTCATGGATGCTTTCACCATCCTAGAAGAAGCCAAATCTCAGTCCAAGTTGGCGAAAGACTTCTTGGCCTCTCTGATGGACCTTCTGCGCAAGTACAAGGTCCGCTTGCACAATCCCGCTGGGGACTCGGCGGAGAGAGCCGGTCGTCCGCGTCCGTATCCTGGCCTGCCAGAGTTCCAGAATCAGGGACCAGGCGGCCCAAATGGCGGGCCCGGCCGCTCTTACCACGAATGGCCGCCATCGCAAGACAACCAGCAGCAATATCTGTCGGACTTTGATGAGATTTGGAAAGAGTATGTGGAATGGGGTCCCAACATGAACATACCCGAGTGGGACAATCTGTTTTCAGACCTCGATTCGAAATTTTGATTCTGTGTGTCTGAACGACACATTCTGAAGAGTCTCTGCCACACCCGACTGAAGTCGACCAACCAACCGACCGTCCTTCACCGTCGCTATATTCTCGCCAAGAGCCAGCAGCCACAGTCACAGTCCCACGACCTTGATCCATGGATCCAGAAAAAAGAACAAGGGACAAAAAAGATATTGACCCGATATCTTTTAATATCGCAGTTGGCAGCTGGTCAGGGCGGGTGGTTCGCTTTCGAACCTCCCAGCGCCCGAGAGTACCTTTCCCTTGCCCCCCTAACTTTTGTCTGGTTTGTGCCCTTTGGACTCGAACCTAGAGAAGCCAGAGTTGTTGTGGGCTGGAGTTGCAGTGACCTCCGTTGACTCCATCTTTGCAACCCCAGGAATTAAGCAACCTGAAGAACTCAGCTTGCAAGGCCCAACCCCCAAACCACTACACCGCTCGCTTCGAAGTGGAGGTATGAAGACTAGCTTCTACTTTGTGGCAGATGTTGGAATAAAGTACGGAACTTTAACATGTATCCAAAGGAATTATTGCATGTGACTATAGTGGTGAAGTCGGGGAGTCCTCCCTTTCCATTTTGACGAGGCTGTGCCCATATCGCAAGGCTGGGGTTTTATCCGTCGGCAGGCCCCAGGAGTGGTTCGCTATGCTATCACCTGGCTGATTTTTGACCACAGGCAGGGCCTTCCTCGAGGCTGCCAGTGTACACGATGGTCTATCGCATCTTTCAACGCCCTATCCATATACAACTCCGTTCTGATCGTACTGTCTTCGAAGCAAGCATATCTATCCATGAGAAAATAGCAGCGGCACCATTATCCCTAAAGCGGCCAGGCTCTACTCCCTTTAGTACTTAGTGGCTTGGCATATCAGGCTGGCCTCTGATTCGCAATGCGCGATGCGGCTCGCGAGAAGCATCATTTGTAAACTCCCCTTCAACAAGACGTTTGTTTGTTCAAGGCTCTCACGATTGCTTTCTTGTGAGATTTTCTGTGGAAAGGCCCAGCTGCAACTGTTGTACTCCCTCTGTCACTACTACCACGGTCGCGGCCTCCCTTCACCTTCTCCGAACCACCACTTACTTGACTTCCGGTCGCGGCAACCTTCCTCCCTCCAACACAGGCGACTCGCGCCTTGTCAAGCAGATCAAGATGCCCGCAGCTACACCCTCACAATCTTCCTCGCTCGAAGCGACTCTCCAAACCCTCCAGCAATACCTTGGTCATGGCGACTCATCCCAGGCGCAGACACAGTTATCAAAGGCCAAACTAGCCCTCCTGCAGCAGAATGCCTTAATACCCTCACCGCAGACACCCGTCCCCACGTTGGCGACCGCTCGATCAATATTGGAGACGGGCGCGCTCCTCTCCATCCGGTCGAGAGACCCAGAGTCCTTCGTCCGTTATTACTCCCAGCTGCAACCGTTCTACGACTTCCCCGCGCTGCAACAGACACCTTCGAGAGATCGGTCGAAGATTACGGGACTCTATCTCCTTCTCCTCCTCAGCCAGAGTAACTACGCCGGATTCCACACACTTCTCGAATCCTTGATCGTGGCGGAGACATCCAATGGGGCCGGATCGGTCGAGGAGGATCAATTTATCAAATACCCGATCGAGCTGGAGCGGAGTCTGATGGAGGGCAGCTACGATCAAGTGTGGCGCAAGACCAGCGGGCGAGACGTCCCCGGCGAAGAGTTCGGCTTGTTTTCTGATGTGCGTTGCCGTTGTCCCCCTCTCGCAGTGGATGATGCTAACAGTGTAATAACCCAGATCCTGATCAACACCATCCGAGTGGAAATCGCCTCGTGCGCGGCCCGCTCATACCCTTCCCTTCCCATTGCATCGGCCAAGAATCTGCTCTTCCTGGACTCCGAAGGCGCGGTCATGGAATTCGCCAGCGACCAGGGTTGGAGCCTGGAGGACGGCAGGATATACTTCCCCGGCCTGGAGGATGCAAAGAAGGTCGATGACGGCGACCAGAAGGAGGTGATCAATCATATGGTGGAATACGCCAGGGAGCTGGAGTCGATTGTCTGAGCCTGCTTCTTGCGCATGGAAGAACGAAGAGCCAGGATGGATGGATTTCCAAGAGCCAATCAATAAATACAAGACCGGCGAACGAAAGACAGCAAGAGAAGCAAAGCAAACCAGCCTCTGTACTCGTATTCTAGAGCATAGCCTGGTTGGTGGTCAGAGGGCCAAAGACATCCCGACCGCATCGGTGCGAGGAGAAATTAAAACATAGGCTCGAAGCCCAGCAGATTCACTGCTGGAGAATGGTCTCGTGTCGTATCGTGAGGACCAACATCGCTCATATCAGTCCCGTACGGAGACCCATCCATTGCAGTCCCAATCATAAACACAAGTACAGCACATCCCTTGCCGTTTGCTTTTCCAATGGGTGACTCCTCAACACCTTGCAAGGGTTCGCGTTAATCTCAGGACGGATGGAGTACAAGCAGCCCCCCTACCGATACTGAACGCCCGATGGTACTGTACGTTCGTAGACAATTAGTTGAGGTTTCCATTTTCCTAAACAAAATCCACGTCTTCTAGGAGGAACTCGGCGTCTGCGCCTTCTTCTTCTTCTCTTGATCCACGAACCGCCACGTACAGATCTTCATATCGTAGAAACTCGTGCTGACGATCGTGTAGCCCTGCGCTACCGCCTCCGCTGAGGCAAAAGGTTCTTCTTTGGCAACCACAGCGCCGTCGTTGTCGGTAGTAGTACTAGTCGTGGTGGAAGGGGCATCCGCGATCGCATCACAGCAATAGACCATACTCTCGTGGCCGGCGCGGAAGGAGGCTTCGCTCGTGATGGTCCACGTTGCGCTGTGCGGCGTGTATCGGAGGCGGATGATGGCCGCGCCGGCGTGCATTAGTGATGCGAGGATGAGGATGTCATGGTGCTGTTGGACTTGGATCTGGGATTGGTCGGTGTTAGTAGTAGCACTGCCTGTTTGAAGACTTGGTGCTGCTGCTTCTGGGTCTGGGTCTTTGGTTTCAGTTGTCGTGCTGGTGCCGTCGGTGCCGTCGGTGGTAATGTTGGTGGTAGTAGTATCATATTGATCGAGGACTTTGAGCCTCCACACGCCGCCGTTGAGGCGTAGGTCGGTTCGGAATGTCGCGCGGTACGTCTTCGCGTCGATCTCGTAGACGCGCAGGAACTCGTCGTAGCTGCCCGTCACGAGCGGGATGATCTCCCGCGTTGGCTCGAGGCCGTTGTCGTTGCGCACCGCGCGCCGCGGGAATGGGAGGATCGCCACTACCCCTGCGGTGTGGCTGCGGCGGTCCCTCCACAGGGGCATGGCGGTGACGCTGGGTGTGTCGGAGGGGGATGTCGGTGTCGAGGGGGTGATGGCCGCGTGGTCGATGGCGGAGGCGATTAGGGTGCTGTCGTCGCCGCCGCTTAAGATCATGTCGTATTCGCTGCTGGTCGGCGTGGTGGTGGTTTCGTCGTCGCTGGATGAGCGTAGAGGGACCACTGCAGCGGTCCAGGCCTCCAGGTCGTGTTTGTGGATGTCAGTTGAGTTGATGGCCAGTGCCTCTCGGGTCTGATCGAGTCGGGCATCAAAGAGGTCCTTGATTGCCGGGATTGATATCTTGACCACCTTCGCGTCGCCAAATGAAGTCGTCAGCGCGAATGAAATGTCCTGCACATCGCTGACCTCGGACACTCCGTGCGCACGAATGTCAGGGAACCATGTGAAGTTTGTCACCAAGGGTACCAGCCCGAACTCATCGTTCTCTGCCACCGTCGCCGTCCCCAGCGGAAGAAGCCTTGTGATCACTCGTCTGCCCAACACGTCGCCATGCTTGATGAAGCGGAAGAAATGCATTTCTGCGTTGCTCGTTGCAACCCCCAACAAGCTGCCATCCGATGGATGGAAGTGAATGTCCAGCACAGCGCAGGAGAATGCGACCCTGTCGAGCTGCGGAGGCAACATGCCTGCGTATTTGGGCTTGAAGGTCGACGACACGGGCATGACTTGGATCGTCCCTCTTCGCGCCTGGCCTTCATAGTCGGAGGGGTCATCTTTCTTCAGGAGCGAGTATGTTGCAATGATCATGAAATCTGGATGTTGAGGACAGATCTCGACAACATCGACTTCTTGGTCCGCTGTGCGTGACGTGTACTCGACCTCCACGTCTTCCATCTTGAGTATTGAGAGCGACCTTCTGGGACGATTCCCGCGCTCTGCTCGATGTTTCTTGATGTTGACCCTCAACTTTTGCATGAGATCAGTGAGTGAGGGTTTGGATTTGGCCATGGTGAAATCAAATATATCCAAGGAGAAAGGTAACAGAGACTGGTGGGGTGAAGCATGGCTTACCAGATGGTGTTGTGAGGGAAGAGAGAGAGATGTACGTTCAGATCCCTAGTGTGTGCAGTGAAGGGCCTTTAGGGTGCGGCAGAAAGCCCATGACTCTTAATCTGCACTATAGTCGCTTGGGACATTCCCAATGTGATTCATTGAGTTTTCAAGATACTAGTATGGCATGAAGAACTGGATGAGCGAGTCGATGTTGGACAAGGCTGTGAGCCGGAAATTTTCTGGCACGACGAGGCTGAGATTGTACGGTGGAACATTCTATATCACAGGCATCTCTGGTCGTGTACAATCTCCACCTTCGAGAAACAACAAAGATCTTCCCATGATTACCTAGTATCTTAAGGTCATCTTCCTGGTCATGAAGCCATGTTGACTATCAGCATGGAAGACGGTCTTGTCGCCCTGGTCCATGTCGCTGACGCTAGTGTTTCAGCCTGATCATCACGACCGCGACCGCGATCGCGACTGCGCCTCTACTTGCATCTCCTTGTTATCTGCTTGCTCTTCGTTCAATTCCTGTCGCGCCTTCTGTCTGCTCAGTCCTGATTGCCGCGATCTCACTTGATTTTTGCTGGGGCCCCGCCTGCTGTGTGTCTCGGCGGCGCGGACAGGCTCCTTCATGTTCTGTCTAAAACCATCTGCCTTCATTCTGTCTGTACATAATGTGAACGACCTTGTTCTTGAAAGATGGCCAATATGCCCAAGCATGCTATCTCAGAGTCATCCAGCACCGCCATAGATGACCTGGTCTCTATTCCTGACGACCTGTTCAGTGAGGAGTCCGACTTTCATGGTGAGCCGAGTGCCCACCTCAACCGCCCATGTTTTGGTAATCGAAAGTAACAGCAACTTAGGCAATCCGCAGACAAGATCAATGTACAACAAGCTGGTCGCCTCCTACAATCCGCAGAGGCACTGGGATATCCATGAGTGGAACGCTCAAGTCGCTGCCGTGAGAGGCAGGGCAGCACAGAGAAAGGCAGCGAAGCTCCGGGCCAAAGAATTGGCAGAGAGGCGTGCAGAGGCGGCATCGAAGGGACTCGAGATCCGAAAGGACCGAAAGCAACTTGAAGAACAGGATACCTCTGTCAAAGATGAACCCGCAGGCAAAATCCTCACCAGACCTGTTGAGGATAAGATGGACCTTGACGCAGACACGGAATCTCCATCGACTGACAACGATGAGAAGCAACCGCTACCTCAGAATCACTATGAGGGAGTGAAATCCGCGAAACAGCTCTCAGAGTCTCTCTCCGACTTCCTCAATAGGCTCCCTCCGTCCACAACCAAGATTCTCGACGCTGGCCCGTGGATCTGGATCGCAAACCCTTTCCCTCGTACGAGAGAGCCCTCCGGCAGACATAGCTCGAATTCAGAGACCGGCGACGGCCGTATCGCGACGTTCAGACAGCTTGGCTCACGACTACTAGAAGGATATTCAGCACGCAAGCAAGACTTGGAGACGCAAAACCCAGGAAAGAAGCCAGGAAGCATCACGCGCATGCTGGGCAACGACCGTGTCAAGCTTGAGACTGACATCCGCAATCTGGCCAAAGAACAACGCGTCACGGCAGGAAAATGGATGCTCTTTCCCCCGGCCTCAGATGTTGACCACGTCTGGGCCATTGTGGCCAAAGGCGTGTTGGGAAACCAACTCGGAATCTCTGCGAAGGTCGCCACCGCGACAGGGGACGCGGAGCCCTCCAGCCCCGGATCCGAAGACGACAACTCGACCACTAAATTCCGAAACGACCGCAACCAGCGTCTCATCTGCATCTACACAGCCGACTTCTCCGACAAGGAGGACGTGATACGTGTCCTGCGTGGCATCTACAATCTGGGCCTCTTGCTCGATCAGGATGCCTCGCACGCTGGCGCAGACTCAGTCGCAAGCATGCAGACAATCTACTACAAGTGCGACGCGTACACATACCTCGATATCAGCAGCGGGAACGAGTACAAGTTGAAGGCGAGCATGTATTCGTCGCGGGTTCTGATGCCGGCACTGTATGGGCGTCCGTGAGCCGAGAAGAAATTCCTGGAAGAGAAAGGAGAAATTGAGAGCACATATGCCTCAGACTCGGTGTCTTGAGTTCAAAAGCAAGGATTGCGACTGTGAATAAACGCTGAAGATAAGGGAGAAAGCACTTCGGGGATGAAAATGAGATGAACTGATGAGAAATGATATGATATGAAACGAAACGGAGAGGTCATTCTTTGAGAATCTCATCCTTTCGTTTGCAAGCCTCCCGTTCCTTGCCTTGCCGTGCGTCGCCCACCCTGGCCCAGCCAGCCCAGCCATGCTAAAGAAGTCGTCAAGAAACATGTCGTCGAGCCTTCCTATCTCGCCTCCGTTTCGCTAATGCAAAAACCGAGTCAATTCACCCCATCACACAGATGCCATTGTGGCACAAGTCCCGACAATCGCTGATCTCCCACCAGGCCCTCCTCGCTCGTCCCGCCCGAGCGCCCGCGCGTCCGTCGGGGACCATTGGCTAAGGAATGGCTTCAACTCACTTCTTCCCCCGCGTGGATTTCTTGCCAGCGGCGCCACCTCCCATCGCAGCCTCACGCAGCTTGGTCTCCCTCTCGCTACGCTCCTTCTCACGGGCGTCTCGCTCCTCCTTCTCGGCCTGCTTGCGCGCCGTGGCGGCCTCGCGTTGCTCCCGGATCAGCTTGAGACGAGCCAGGTCGGCTTTGGCCTCGTCCGTCTTGCCCTCGGCGTGCAGTTTCTGGTATCGTTCTTTCGCCTGCTGGGCGGCCAGGGCCTCGCGTTCTCGCCGGCTGAGGTTCTCCTTGTCGGCTGGCTTCTTGGGTGGTGCTGCTTCGGCGCTCGGGGTTGCTACAGCTCGGGCCTGTGATCGCGCTTTCTGCGTGTGGTTCGGGTTCGCGGGCATGTCGTCATCCTCCTCTTCCTCCTCGGATTCAGAGCTGCTCGGCATGTCGCCGACGGCGGCGGTCTTTTTGTTCTTCCTCGCAATCGCGGCCTGCTTCTTCAGTCGAGCGGCCTCTCTGCGTTCTTCTCGGGACATGTTCTCCGTCGACGCTGATTGTCCTCCTGCTGCAGACGGTCCTTCTTCGCCGTCGGAAGATTCTTCTTCGGACGACTCCTCCTCCTCTGAAGACGAGTCGTCGTCTTTCTTATCTTGCGGGTCTCGCCACATGCCCATTTGAGATCCATCTTTGTCGAGCGGTTGGAGATCCCGCGAAAAGTGTTTGCCGCCTTTTTGGACCCAGGTCAGTTCATGGTCCCCTCGCGGTTTGTGGAAGACGGGAATTTACCTCCTCGGGACGGTTTTGAGAATTTGCCGCCTCTGCCTCTTGGAGCCATATTGAAAGGCGATCTCGCTTTGGATTGTATGTGGTGCGGTGTCGAGGGTCAGGTAAACTGTCTGCTGGACGGATGTTTAAGGCTTGGTAGAAGCACAGAGGAGTAGGAAATCGACAGAGCGTGGCGACTGGATTCTAGAAGAAAGTCAGTCTTGGAGTCGTAGGTAGGCATGTGACTGGAGACAATGAGTCGGCGGCTGCGGTTTTCATTGCAACCATCGAGTCTTTGTGTCCGAGTTTGGCGGTGACGTCGTAGATCGCAGGGTGGCAACTCACAGTGAAAATAGAGCAGGGCGCACGTCTGAGAGGGCACGAGATATGGAGAGGTAGAGCCGGAGGACGTAAAGGATCGATGGGGAGAGCACGAGGCCACGAAGAGTGATTTTTCGAGATTCCGAAACTTGGAATTCGGTGAGTTGTCACCGGTGCCGACAGCAGCCAATCAGAATCGAGATAAATGCACATACGCGAAACGAGGAAAAGACGAAGGACGACGAGGCTTACAAGAAACAAGAAACAATGGAACAACGCTGACATGGCCTGGTGTGCCATGAAACAATGAATTGATGAATTGACAAGTGCAGCCTTCTATTCCTCGTCGAGAAGTTCTTTGCTGCTACAGGTTCCTACAGTTTGGCCGCCTTCCATCCTACTATCGTGGATCTCGTACACAGCAGCACAATCGACGAAGCCATCATACTCGTGGCTGAGAAGAGTTGCAAGCCCAAAAAGTTGCCTCCATCTCTCTGCAACAGAGCACCGGCAATCGGAGGTCCAGTGAGAACGGCGACTCCCTAAAAGTCGGGTATTAGTATTCATCGCTCTGCACGCTGTTAACAGACAAGGAGGGCAGCTCACCATGATACTGAACGCCATCCCGGTTCGGACTCCTATCCGCTTGGGATCGTGTGTCAGGCTCGTCAGGACGACAGGGAACAAGGCCTGGGGCCCTGCTACTGCCAGACCGTACATGATGGCGAAAATCCACAAGCCGGTGACAGAGGATACTGCGATCCAGCTGTACAGGACAATGCCGGCCACCGCGACGAGTGGGATCATGAGGTTCAGGGGCCCGATCCATCGTTGGGCGAGGTATGGAGGGATGGTCCGGCCGGGGACGCCCACGCCGTTCAATACCAGCAGCAAGTTGATGCTGGTCGACTGGCTCGTCCCCAATACATTCGTCCCAAACGTTCCGATGAAAAAGAAACCGACATAGATGCTCCAGAAGTACAGAAATCCTCCGATCACATACAGCAAGTACGGTGCTGGAGAAAGTTAGCAGACGGAAAAATTATGAGAGCAGCTAAGTGTTCATTCTCTTACCTTCTCTGAAAGCCGACCACTCCACCAAGGGGCCAGATTTTCGTGGAGGCAAACGAGGCTGTCATGGAAATTTCAGCTTGTGAGACCTTGTCAATGGACGAACAGCAAAACATACCCTCAAAACCAGGCAAGAAATGATTGCCAGAGTCAATTCAACAAACGCCATGGTTCGGACGGTCCAGGCAAACCCGGCTCGCGGCAACATCCTCTCTGCAATGGCAGGAAAGACGAGACCTCCCGTCGCGGAGCCCGTCACGACGATTCCGAGGGCTGTGCTCCTATTTTTGTAGAAGTACGTGCTCACTAGGGCGATGGTCGGGACGAAGACAAGGCCGTAGCCACATCCAACACACAACGTCTGGGCCAGGAAGATCTGCCAGTACTTGTCGCACAGACTGAGGAGGAACATGCCCACCACATACAGGATGCTCCCGCAGATGAACTGGACCTGGAAGTATCCGGCATCGAGACCCCGGCCCGTGAAGGTGCCCATGCCAAAGAGGACAAAGACTTGAGTGGTTCCGATCCACGCGACAGAACTCGGTCCCCCGATTCCCATCACATCCACATAGTAGTTCTGGAAGAGCCCGAAGCTGTTGATGCTCCCCCAGACGTTGAAGATCACCAAGTGTCCGGCGGCGACGACGAGCCACGCCCTCAGCCCTCCGTCCGGCGGTGGACCAGGGTCGAAACTGTCTTTCGTCCTAATGCGGGAAAGGGTTTTGGAAAGGACCCCCATGGGAGCGTCCGAGGCTGCGGGAGGATTCCCTCGCTCCAAGGCTCCTTTGACGCCTTGATCTTTCTCATTGTCGATGGTGGAATTGCGCTTGAGCTCAGGCTCAGGCTCGGTCTCGAGTCCGGAGACTCTCTCGATGTCTTCCGGCGCCGACATGGTCCGCAGAGCAAGCCGTCCGTCCAGTCGGGGCGGTTTGATATTAAGGTCGATTTCACCGGTTGTCGTCGTCAATCATTCTTGCCCCTAAACCTCAACTGACCAACGAATCCAAAATATGATAGCGACAGATCCAGCCTCGCATGTCTCTCGGGACAGCGACGTTCTTCTTCCAAATCGAGTTGACAATTCGAGAACACACGCGACACCGTAACCAGTGGTTTACAGTTTGCAAGAGTCGAGAGAGAGGGGGGGAGAGAAGATGAGAAACCCAGGTCGACAAAATCCTCTACACATACAGGAGTTGGGAAAGGCGAGTCTCAAAAGATCGACGCAACAAGCCCATCAACTGGAGATGGATCTTCTATTATGAACAAAGTTTCGCCTCGCCAACCCAACAACAGGAAACTTTCCATTCCCCGCAGATACGCAGGGCAATGGCCACAGGGCGTAGGGCGCCCGGGGGGGCCCAGGAGCCATGGAAAAAGACAAAGCCGTGATACCCGTTCGGTCACCAGTGACGGGACCAAATTGCCAACTTCAGGGCTCCCTCGCTCCGGCCGATGCGCCGACGCCGAATGGCCGTGCGTGCCGCTGCCTATCTTGTATCCGCACATAACGAATTTCTAAGAAGTACGAGCAGTCTTCTGGAACTCAAGAGATCTCAGATAGAATAGAGTGAGTAGGTGAGAGAGCGGGGAATAATAGCGGCGGCTCCGACATCCGCTCTTGTCCCCGTTGATCAACTCCAACTACAGATGGGTATGTATATGAGTCGAAGAAATGAATCATGATTACTATTCTATTTTTTCTATCTCTCTATCTTACCATCTCACGGGGCACAGTGCGGGCATGCGGAGAGACAAAAGAGAAACCAAACGGTTGGCTGAGCGGTGCACAACTGCAACTGTCATGCTACCGGATGAGGGCAATGGACACCCTTCCCATCATCCATACCTTATCCATTTCACTCCAGCTCGAATACGAGAAGTGATGACATGCTCAGGCTTGAAGCCTCAGGTAGTAGAGGGGCCCGCCGCCCGCGGGCGTGTGTGTCGTTCGCCTACCGACCTAGGTTCCGCCCAGGCCACAGTTTGATAGGCTTCGAAGGGCGCCGCGCCCGGGCCGTGAATCTCTACGAGTTCCATCCTGGCATCCATCCATCCATGCGCGCGCCGCGGTGCGTCGGTGGAGAGAAGAGCGAAAAAAAATTCAAAGCCACTACACTGCCTGGAACGAAACGCATTTGACGTCCTTCGCGCCGGATCTTTCAATCCTCCCTCACTTTGTGCTCGTACTTGGCTTGTAACTCTTGAGTCACAGTAGACACTGACACACGGCAGTTGGCAGTGGCAGTGGCAGTCAGCTCTTCCCTTTCAGCCTTGTCGGTGCGATATTCTCATGTTCCACCGGAACCGGAGATGATCATGTCGACTACAATAACTCTTGGGACTCTTGTAGACTGGAGTAAAACTGGCTGGGTGGAAGAAAATTCGTTATTGCGAGCAAAAGCTCTGTGTTCTATACTGCTTCTCTCTTCTCTTCTCTTTCGTTGTTCATATTCTTGAAGCCATTCCTTCATGCGCTCATTCATTCCGTTTCCAATCGAAGAACAATAATGCCAATGCCAATGCCTCGTCTTTGCCTTGACATGCCTCTCCGTCTTCCCTGCCCGGTGCCTTGTCCATCCCCAGGATCATATTACTTCGCACCGGATGCCCTCGAAATGAGACTCAGTGGGTCCATTGCCTCCCCGAGTGTTCGTTGTGGTTGTCTTTAACGCCCCTCGTTGACTCCATTCCATCTATTTGTTTCTGCACAGCCGACCGAGTCCAGAGAAATTCCTCATATAAATGAACAGTATGCAGAGTAGACCTCAACTGCTGTCAGGTCCCTACAAAGTCTCAGCCTTGGTGAGCGCCGCGATACTGGCAATGACATCGCTTGGCTCGAGAAGATGCCATGACGCAAGGGTGCGTTTGCTACTCGCTCCGACCGTGCATGCAAAGATATGTTCTTTCGGAAGGTCTGTCTTGAGGAGGGCTCGGAACATGTCTGGACGTATTGATATTAGCTGGATGCCCTGGCGCACGAGAACAGGAAACTCACCTTCATCGGTCTGGTCGTCACCCAGACAGAGCACAAACTCGGGCGGATCGCCGCTAGCGTATCCATACTCGTTGATCAACCGGGTGGCAATGAAGCCCTTGTTGACGAATTGAGGTCGCACCTCCAGATTGGCCTTGCCGGACATGGTCTCGACGTCCCAGTTCTTCATCACATTGTCCTCGAGCGCCTTGCGACACTCGCGAGCCTGGAACGCGCCAAAATCCGGATCCGCCTGTCGATAGTGCCAGGTGAGGGCGACTCGCTTCTTTTCAATCCACGAACCTTGCGTGCGTTCCGTGTAATAACTGAAGACATCCATCACTTCCTTTTGCCAGCCCATGTCCATTGCCGCCGCGAGGTTCTCCCACGTCTCGGACCCGGGACGGCGGAGGAAGCATCCGTGTTCCGCGCTCAGGCCTAGCTCCGAGATGTGGCCCATCCACTCCTCAAGGAACGGCGAGTCACGGCCACTGATGATCCAGACGTTGTTGCGAGGATCCGAGCAGAGCAATTTGAGTGTGCGCAGCACCCGGTCGGAGGGAATGGCCGCTTGGGGATCCTTCACAATTGGTGTCAACGTGCCGTCGTAGTCAAACATGAACAGCCGTTTTTTAGCTGCGTGATATTGTTGAATCATCCGGTTGCGGTCGAGTGCTGGAGTGAGATCGCTCTGGCTGAGCGAGGTGAGATTGGTCAAGAGACGCTTCAGAAAGTTGTTGGACCACGTGGCCACGTTGTGCGTCGTCACGAAGTTGTACAGCTTCTCATGGTCGCTCTTTTTTTCTGCTTCGGGCATCGTCAGAGCCTTGTTCAATGCGTCCGCGACTCCGCCCAGGTCCCAAGGGTTGATATGGATAGCATTTCCCAGGCTCGCCGCAGTGCCGGAAAATTCGGAGAGAATGAGTGGTCCGTGGCGGTTTTTCTGGCAGATGACATACTCGAGACTGGTGGTGTTCATTCCATCTCGCACACTGGTGATCAATCCGACGTCGGCAATACGGAGAAGAGCAAAGTATTCTTGTGACGAGAGATATTGTGGGTAATGCTGGACCGGCGAATGGCTCAACGACCCGTACTCGCCGTTGATCCTTGACACCAAGTTCGATATCTTGTGCTCGACCTTGTGCGCGCCATCCACCTTGTCATCCACCACGCTGGTGGGGCTGGTCACCTGGATGAGCACCACCTTGTTGCGCCATTCCGGATATCGCTCCAAGAAGATTTCGAACGCCATCAACTTCTGCGACACTCCTCGCACAGTATCGAGCCTATCGCGACCGACGACGATCTTCTTGCCCGCATACATTTGTTTCAACGCTTCCATGTTTTGTTCAATTGCCGGATTCAGAAACGCGGCTTTTTGTACGGAAGCAGCATCAATGCCGATTGGAAAGACATCGACGGCGACATGGGCGCCATATGCATCGACCCCGGCCGAACTCGACTCAAAACCTAGGATGCGCTTGCAGCAGGAATTAAAGTGGCGAGAGAAGCTGTAGGATTGAAAGCCAATCATTGTCGCCCCCAGGGCTCCGGTCAAGATGTCCTTTCTCCTAGGAAGACAACGCATGTACTCACTGCTCGGGAAGGGAATGTGCAGAAAAAATCCAATGTAGATATTTGGAATGCGCTGTCGAAGCATACTCGGCAGCAACATTAGGTGATAGTCGTGGATCCAAACAATATCGCCCGGTTGATAGGCATGCAAAATCGTGTCTGCGAAGGACTGATTCATCTGGACATAATCCGCCCAAGATTTCTTCTCGGCCCGGCCGTCGTCAGGGCCATGTTGTCGATAATGGAACAGAGTGTAGAGCTCATGTTCGGCATACTTGCGCCAGCGGCTTTGATCTTTGAACACAAAAGCGCCGTCTTCCTCAACGTGGACATCAGGAAGCCATACAGGGATGGTTTTGCCATTTGGATGCTGTGCGAGGATCTTTTCGAGCTGGCCCCGATCCGCACGCGAGACTCGAAGTGCATCAGAGTGAGGAGCGTGTGTGTGAGGGGCCCCATTCACCGGATAGGGGGCAGCGGATTTGTTGATTGGTTGGGAGCTTGGAGCCGACGTTCCTGATGAGGTTCCTGAAGTTCCGTGGGACGGTAATATGCTCGTGGGATGCGGCTGTTGCTGGGTCTGTATTTCTCCAGTCCATCCGACCAAGGTGTGATTCCAAGGCGTCTTGTCAGAGGACAGGTGCCTGAATGAATCGAACAAGGCCGACGTGCCGCGGCGGTTGAAGAGAGTCCACTCACCCTCCGGACCGTGGGCAAGCTGGTGCGGTATGCAAAAAGTCGCGCTGATGATATTGCCACTCAATCGAAGGCCAGGATAGGCCGTGCGAGGGTCGACATCGAATGCCTCGCCGCCTTTCGGGTCGATGAGGCTGAGGCGGCGGAGTAGATCCCTGCCAGACCGGGCACCTCTCGCAGCGTCTGCAGGAGAGCCTGCAGAGACCGAGGTGACCGTGTTTTGACTCGTTGGAAGAGAGAAGTAAGATGTTGTTGGTCGTTCGGGCGTTTGAGTCTCGGGCTCGCTGGTTACGACGTTGGACACAATGTTTCCTCCAGCAATTGGAGCCTGATCTTCCTGCCGGGGGGCACCGGCAGACCCTTCGGAATCGACAGTCATTCTGACACTGGCGAACGGGAACTGAAAGCGGAAAATAATACACGCTGGGAAGATGTTAAAACTGGCCTATGAAGCGAAAGAGAATGAGATAGATGAGGGTTGATTCGGAACGATGAGGAGGCTCGGGCCCTGAGCTCGCGCGTGATAAGGAGGAGCAGCAAGGGGGCGTAGAAATAAAAGGCGTAATAGGACGATTCTAGGATGGACCAAGCAGACAAGGTGATGAGAAGAGATGTACCTTTCACAAAGCTCCAGCAAATTCACCAGAAGCAAGACACAGGGTCGATGTCACGGTGCGCGGTATGTCAGAAGGAACGATGGAGAAGTCGAGTCGAGGTGACTAAGGAGGGATGCCTGTATTCGTCCTCCGGAGCTCGTTTCCGGGTTCGTGACTCGCCAGGGGGTTTGGGACCCAGGGTAGATCTCTCGTGCGACGGTCAGAGCGATGAGTCGAGGCGGAAAGGCAGAGGTTAACAGAGACTGGAGCGTTTTATCTGCATTATTCTCCTGCAGCTCTCCTTCGACCTTTTGTGGTCGACTAGCAGACGTGGAAATTCGGGATGAGGTGAGGACGGAGGTTTCTGCCGCCGCGGGATTGGCGGATCTAGTCAAGCGTGCTGGATCTGCTGGGCCAGATTGCAGGACAATAGTTGGGCTGAAAGACGTGAGGCAGAGATGGAAGCGGCTCTCATTCGTGTGAAGGAGCGGTTGAGAGGCTCGTTTAACAAATTGGGCACCGAAAATGATGTGGTGAGCACTGAGCAGATGCTTTGGCGGGTGTGAGGTTATGAGGTCAGGTCCAGGTTCTGGCTTTTGGGTGAGGTCGTGCGGCGTTTGGACTGACCAGTGGCAGCAGAGGAGATGGAGAGCGAGAGAGGAAGAGGGAGGAGCACGCTGAGAGGAGAGAGACCAGAGACGAGAGCAGCGAGAGGACACATCCAGGATCTGGATTCTGAGGTTGGTTGAGTCGGAGTGACGGGCGCCAAGACTTCGAGAAACTTTACTCGAACGATTCCATACAAACATCATTTCCATGGATGTACAAGTACTCTTTGTATCTCACTCTTACCACCACCACCGCAGTTGCAGGAGCACGACCGACTGACTCCTACAGCCCTTCCCCATCCGATCACCTCACTCGCGTCGGCCTCCTCCTCTTGTTCCTCTTCCGCATTTCCTCGACCCTCGACCCCAATTCCTGCCCAATCCTCCGGCCTCGAAGCGATCCGTCCCCGTGGCTTCTATGCTGCATGCCACCCGGCCGTCTCTTCAGACGCCAATCGCCTCTCTTCCGCCGACATGATACCTCAAATCACCTCGCTGCTGCTGCATGGAGCTGCACGCACGCCCTCCGTCATCGTCCCCAATCCCCGGCAGTTGGGCTAGGCCATTGCGCGGGTCTTCATTCCCGCCCACGGAAACCCCCCTCCCCTTTCACAACTGGGCCCAACATCGATGTTAATAGTCTCAAGAACACACTAGACGCCCATCGGGAGGCAAATCAAGCACCAGTCATACGAAAGTATGATCCAGACGGACTGAGTGTCCGCGTCCGGGATTCAGAGGTCGAGATCCCTCCGCTGCGCGTTACTCCACCAACCCGTGCGAAACGTCCGAAGAAGGTCCGCCTTCCTCCATACTCCCCCGAACAGCACGGCAAAGGGACGAACCGCGACTTGATCGCGCTGTGGCGCGTGAATAAGGACGACGATAGCATTCTGACGCGGCATCGTCTGCCATGGCTGAGTCGACTGGACAGCAGCGTGCCAGACCGCTCTGTTTCAGCAATCGATCGACTGTCGGCAGAGATTCAAGCATTTGAAAAGTACAGTTCGCCTTCAGAAGAAGAGCAGCACGCGGCTGATCAAGCACTGCGGGACATCGTCGAGGTTGTCAAAGGCACCGGAGATGGGTTCGATGTCGATGTCATCGGATCCCGCGCAACTGGCACCGCCGACCCTCTATCAGACATTGACATTAATGTATGGACACCTGAAATATCTCCTTCCTTGAGCGGAACGGCCGACGAAACCCCTGTCAACGTTTTGGCCAAGTTGGAAACGGTCCTTGAAGACAACTACACACTGGCTTCTAGCCCGATCGAGATGACGGTGTACCTCCAAACTGCTCGAGTGCCTATCCTGGTGTGTCAACATACAACTTCGGGACTTCCGATTCAGATCCAATCTACACCCCGAACATATGATAGTACCGAATACGTAAAGGCATGCTTGAAAGAGTACCCAACGCTGCGCGGTCTGTTCAAGGTCCTGAAACAGCTGCTACAAATGCGAGGACTCAATGTTGGCACGCATGGGGGCGTCACTTCTTATCCGCTTTTCGTGATGATTGTGGCAGCCCTCAAGCTCTGCGATGGTCGTTTCCACCCCACAGACGCAGGTAATCAGCTTTTCTTCTTCTTCGACATGTACTGCGAAATCAACTTCTCTTCTCATGGGATCTCCACGCGACCTCTTCAGATCTTTTCCAAAGCTCAGGCACGCGATTGGAAAAAGCCCCCCCATCGGGCAGAAGAGTCCGCCTCCGTGACCGAAGATTTTGAAAGGGAACTTGCTGGGCGACGCAGTATTTGCCTTCGGGTATTGAGGGCGAAAAAGGATCAGATTATGACTCTCCAAGATCCGACCAATCCCCTTCACGATCTCGGTGCTTCCACATTCCAGATCAACGATATCCAAGAGACTTTGATCCACATTCGCCAGAAAATGAAGGAAGCTGTGGCTGCTTGGGACGAAGAAGTATCTGGTTCGAACTCATTAGAGGCACCTCGTCGGCCAACATCCCTGCTGGAGCCATGTGTTGGGGGCGACTATCGGCTGTATGAATATGAACGAGATGAGCTTCGTCACTCGGGACGAAATAATGAAGATGATGATGTCGACTGATGTACTACTACACCAAGATGGCTCCTACTGAATTAAATCCAATCACTGAATTACCAGCTTGCTACTGTGCACAGGCGGCTATCACTTTCATGATCTGATCATACATCACACAACCGCGTTACTTCGTGAGGATGGCCATGACCACACAGAAGCTTTTTACCCTCGACGAAAGAACCTACACATCGTTGGACCGGAAAAACTTCTGCCCCTGAAAAGTGAGCCACGGGATGAGACCAGCACCTTGCTCTGTCTTCCTATTATGCCCCTTGAACTCGTGGATCCTCACGCTCGGCTTGACCGCCGACGTGTCGACGAGGACCGAACCCTCGGCGTCGACGGCCTCGGCCTGGACGGATTTGACGCCAACGCGGTCGATGCTCAGGACGGTCTCGAAGCTCTCGCGCTTCACTTCGCCGATCAAGGAGCGTCGTCGACCTCTCGGCGGGACCTCGTAGAAGCGCCACGTCTTGGTCCGCGTGTCGCCGTTCCACGAGACATAGACGTTGGTCGAGTCTCCATCCTCCAGGGCCACGATCGCAGGAGTCTCGTTCGGGATCCCCGTCCAATTATACCGAAACCCGCGATAATTCTCGACGCCGACGCCCAGATCCCCGGAGTCCAAGTACGCGTGGAAGATGGGCGTGCCGTCGGCCTTGAACTCGGTAACGGCACCCTCGGAGCCCCAGTTGACCAGCACGTTGCCTCCCGGGAGGACCTGCGTCGAGCCCTGCGACTTGGAGAGCAAGTTATCGGGAGGGTGGAAGGCCTGGATGAGCTTCGCCTCCCAGGTGGAGGTGTCGACTTCGATGATCTTGCCGCGCGAGATGTTGTGGAAGTGCACTTCGTGACCGTGGCCGTTCTCCGTCCCGTGTGCTGAATTGTCGTAAAGGCTGATGATCTCCTTGGTGCCGTTTCCGTTGTCGTTCTCCTTGCGGCCCTGAAACCGCGCATGATGCTGGAACGCAAACTCAACCTGCTCATCCATCTTGAAGCTCGAGGACTTTCCGGACAGCTGCCAGATGATCTTCCCCGTCTGACCGTCGATCTTGTACACCGCGTTGGCGTCACGGGCAGAGATCAGGTAATTGCCCTGGTCGTCCTTGTCCACGGAGTTGATGTGGAAGTAATCCCAGGCGTCGGAGCTGTTGTAGCCAGATCCTGCCTGGCCGGGGTTCAGAGGCAGATAGCCCTCTACATACATATGTATCTGGTCGTTAGCGAGGACATCCTTTCGAGTTTGGAGAGTTCGACGGGATTTTTAAAAAGATATACATACCTGATGGATCGACGTGTTCGAGACTGCTCCATTCAAAGAGGACTTCCCCCGTTTCAATATCGAGTTCTTGGAACCTAGCATCAACAATCCACTGCTGTTCTTCGCTCCCACCGTGGGCAGTCAAATTGTACGGCACAGGATGATAAATCTGGATCAACGCTGTCTCCTCGTCGACGATGTGGAACTCATGCTTATCCGTCAAACGGTGGTTCCCGGCCCGAAGCTCTCGAATCGTCTCATAATTCTGATCCAGAAACGTCGTGTGTCCGTGGCCGTGACCGTACGCGGCGTTGTGGCTGCCCTCGAAGCTGAACAGGATGTCTTTGCCCTTGTACCGGCCGGCTTGGAAGTTGGTGGCCCAGATGGAGAAATAGGTGAATCCAGACCAGACGAGGTCTCCCGTGTCGGTGAAGATGTAGGGAGCTGCTTGTGCTGGGCCGTGGTGGGTGCCTTCAGGGTAGCCGGCGAAAGGGGCGACGAAGAGGTATCCCTTTTCCACCTCGTTGGTGGCGGGGATCGTGATGTTCAATGTTGGCGGCGACAGGTCCGGGCGAGACTTGTACTGCCAGTCTGCAGACGTTGTTGGAATAAGTGAGAGAGTCGCTGTCCATGCGATCAATGACGCCCAAAGGCCTGGCTTCCTGCTTGTCGTGAAGCTCATCCTGTCTCTTGAGGGAGAATGCTCAGGTATCGACTCTGCAGAGTGTTGACAAGTTAGCAACAAAGCAACTCACTTGTCCAATTCAGAGGTCTCAGGCGGATTGTTATAAGCTCATGGAATCAGCATCTATTTCATTCGAAATAAGGACAAGGATTGTCACAATCCCGGCATTGAATGACGATACACGGTGAATGTCCTTCATGATGAACCCCCAGGACGCAGTCTGGCAAGTCCAACAAGCCAACGGGGATTTACACCATTTCCAGAAGCAAAGGTGATCATCATTCTGCCATCATACCAGGTGGTTACCTGGTAGTATGTAAGGTATTCGAACAAACGAGATGGGATGGCGTGCTTGAGTGGGGCACATGGTTGGCTTTGATCTCTTCAACAGCGACGGACTTGGACTCCGTCTCCGTAATCTTCCTCATCAACTCACGGACATGGACCCCGAACACAACACCATCTGAAATCTTCGGGTGGAGGCTAGGATATCGATCTTGTCGCTACATGCTAACTCGATGGTTGGCACGTGCGAAACTTTGCGATCACGACCCTGATGCTATCGATTGACTGTTGAAAGCAAATTTGAGTACCTATGTACAATGATATTTCAACATTCCAATCACGAGAGAATACCCTCATCGCCTTCAGAATCTCCAGATATGGAACAGGCATTACCCGAGTCCCAGCAGAATCCGGGGGATCCAAACGAATCAACACCACTCCTTGTCAATGGGACAGAGGAGACAGCACCTGAGAAGAAATGGAAGCCTGGTCCTGGCTTTATCTGGATAGAGATCGGTAAGGGACAAACGAGAGAGTGTGTGAGTTTCTTCAAGCAGGGACTGACTGATCATGGACAGCCATTTTTTCCAACGTCTTCCTTTCGGGTTTCGATGGGACAATCACAGCATCGACGTACGCAGTCATCGGTTCAGACTTCAACTCTGCAAACACCATCTCCTGGGTCACAACCTCCTACCTGATCACCAGCACTGCCTTCCAGCCCCTGTACGGTCGCTTCTCCGACATACTGGGACGTCGGACATGCTTCTTCACCGCCACCGTGACATTCCTGCTTGGATGTCTCGGGTGTGGTGTGGCGCCGAACATCATCACGTTGAATCTGATGAGAGCGCTCACCGGCATGGGAGGAGGAGGGCTCATCACCATGGCCACAATCATCAATTCTGACATGATCCCGTTCAAGGAGCGAGGGATGTACCAGGCCTGTCAGAATGTGTTGCATGGATTTGGTGCCATCTGCGGCGCGTCTCTGGGAGGACTGATTGCCGACCACATTGGCTGGAGGTGGTGCTTCCTGTGTCAAGTCCCTGTGTCGTTGTTTGCTTTTACTGTCGGGTATTTCGTCATCAAGACGACGCCCCAGATCAAGGTCGTCGACACGGAAGGAGAAGATACGGGTTCCCAAGTCCAACCGACCTCGAAATGGGAGCAGATCGATCTCAAGGGAGCAATACTGTTGGTGCTGGGCCTCTCCGCCCAACTGGCCGCGATGAGCATGGGCGGCAACAACTACCCCTGGAGCGACATTCGAGTCATCCTGGCCATGGTCCTGAGTCTGGTCCTGCTGGTAGCATTTGTTCTCGTCGAGCTCCGAACAAAGGCAATCCCCGTGATGCCCATGTCCATGCTCCATGGCACTCTCGCCGTCTCGAATCTGATCAGTAACGTCAGCGTTGGCATGACGGCCTACTCGGTAAAAGCGATGACTTCCCGTCCCCTGCAATCTTTGCTGACTGCCGGACCCAGTTTCTCTTCATCATCCCCTTGTTCTTCCAAGTGGTCCTTCGAGATAGTCCATCCGGTGCGGGCATGCGTTTGGTGATTCCTTCCCTCGCCACTCCAGCGGGTGGACTGGTCGCCGGAATCATCATGTCTCGATGGGGTCGACTCGGCGAGCTCGTCCGAGTAGGATGTCTGCTGATGATGGTCGGCAACGGGCTTGTAGCTTCGCTGCAGTACGAGGACGCCTCTTGGAAATACCTCGTCTATCTCTTTCCGGCCAATTTCGGTCAGGGCATGGCATATCCTTCCATTTTGTTCACCTTTTTGGCCGCTTTCGACCATAGCCGTGAGTTTTCCCCCGAGAGGAACAAAAAAGGTCCGTCCGATCTGGTTTCCTGACAAAACATAGAGCAAGCAGTTTCGACGTCGATGGTCTACTTGTTCCGCTCAATGGGCACAGTCTGGGGAGTTGCGGCGTCTTCAACACTTCTTCAGAATATTCTTGCCAAAGAACTTCCTCTAGCCCTGTCAGATGTCCCAAATAAAGAAGAGGTACGCTCGTCCTGGACCGCAATTCTGAGTGTCATTGACTGTTCTGATGGCTGATTGTTCTCCGCAGCTCATCGATCAAATCCGGCACTCGGTGACCGTGTTGAAGAGTCTGCCGCCAGAAGTGCAGTCCATCGCTCGACATGTCTACTACAAGGCACTGCAATATGCGTTCCTTGCCAATACTGCGGTCGCTGCAGTGGGACTTGTGTCGGCATTCTTCGCGCGTGGGAAAAGTCTTGACCGAAGTTGATGAAACGAAGGATGAGGATGGCGAGCGTACCGTGGCTACAGCCAACGTACTAGTAGTACCGTGAGATAGACCAGTACTGGCTTCTAGGGATAGAATTACTTCCTAAGGAAAAAGAGATGTCAAGTTGTATGTTTCCTGTTTCACATGAGGGGAAGAACTGAAGAAGCCTTTCGGAGATGCCCGGAGCCGGGACGGAGACCCCCATTTGCTTGGGGCTTCTGGGCGATGTTTGACTCACCTTGGGAAATCAATTACTACTGACCAGGTACGTACCTATCTCCTTCGTGTACCGCCAGTGTTGATTGAACCTTGCTGAGGTATTCCGTCTTGGAAACCTCCAGACTTTCAGTGGCACGCGGCGTGTGCGGAAGCTTCCATGCAGTGCCATTATGTCGTCGACGAAAGACACAGAGCCACAGCCGCTCACCATTCAGGAAATCAAAGAGATAGCGAAGAAGAATCTCAGCAAGGAGGCTTGGGAGTATTATTCGACGGGTGTGGGCTTTGAGCAGACTCTCAGGCGCAATGAGGACATCTTCAACAAGTCAGTGACAGTGACGGACGTGCCTGGAGGCGAGGCAGATGCTGATATCAGTCCCTCAGGCTCTTCCTTCGGCCCCGTGTCCTGCGAGACGTGAGTATCATTGACACGACAACGACGGTGCTCGGGAAACAGTACGCCTTCCCAGTGGCCATTGCCCCGTCCGCATACCAGAAGCTCTGCGACCCGGACGGCGAAGTGGCCGTGTCTCGGGCGGCCAGAGAGCTCGGGACGAACATGATCCTGTCGTCGAATTCCACCACGTCCATGGAGGAGGTGATCGAGGCATCGCCACGGACGGATGACCGGCAGCCGAATTTCTGGTTCCAACTCTACGTCAACCGGAACCGCGAGGTCGCTTCGGAGCTTATCAGACGTGCTGAAGCCGCTGGATATGAAGCCCTCTGCATTACCGTCGACACTCCGATTTTGGGGAATAGGCTGCACGAGCGGAGGGCCCCCTTGCAGTTGCCATCTCATCTTTCCCTTGCAAATTTGGTGAGTTTTGTTTCCTTCCACCAGCCTTGAACGCAAGGAATGTGTAACTGTCGGTGACGTTCTATCATCCCATAACCCGCGTGTTATCGTCAGAAGAGCAAAGTCCGCTCGCTGACCGTTCACAAACCACGAAGAAAGGGTCGGGCGCGTCCAAGGTGCGGCTCGTTCTCAATGCCAAAACCGCAGCCGAAGCCAAGAAGCTCTCGGAACAATATTCCCCAACCCTGTACGACGAGACTCTCACATGGTCGGATTTCATCCCGTGGGTGAAAAGCAAGACCAAACTCAAGATCATTTTGAAGGGGATCATGACGGCCGAGGATGCTGTTTTGGCAACCGAGATGGGCGTCGATGGCATCGTCGTCTCCAACCACGGCGGCAGACAACTGGATGGCGTCCCGTCCACTCTGGAGGTTCTGCCGGAGATTGTCGATGTGGTGAAACGCAGGATCCCAGTGATCTTTGACGGCGGCATCACGACGGGGACCGATGTCTTCAAAGCTCTGGCACTCGGGGCTGATCTCTGCTTGATCGGCCGCTCAGCATTGTGGGGTCTTGCATACAAAGGTCAGGAGGGTGTCGAAGAAGTCTTGCATATCTTGGAACGAGACCTGTGGCGCACCATGGTATTGACTGGAGCCAAATCCGTCAAGCATATCTCACGGGATATGCTGGGCATTTCCAGGAAGGACACGTTCGGAATTGCGAAGCTCTGAATTTTCCATCATCCGAGTGCGATGTTCTTCCAGACTCTCTCTACCGTCCGGAGGATTTCAAGTTGAGCGGCCAATGGGAAGAGGAGAAAATAGAGTTTCGGGGTTGGACTCCGTCTCAGCGGAATGACGTGTTTCTTGGCGTGACTTTTTGGCCAATGAGCGTCCCTGGATCCTGGTGTCGACAACTTCAACCCATCTCCTTCTACTTCTCGCTTTCTCCGGGAGCATCCTCTCTCTCTTCGCTTCACAGTTTTCGTAAATCAGCAGGCATCGTTGACTCTGTCACGTAACTGGAGATCTGTGTATCTCTTCGCTCTGTGTGTCTGTCTCGGTGCAAGATGCATCGGCCCGGCGAAAGAAGGATATCGTAAGATTCCCTGCACCGCTCTCATTGTCTGCGCCACGGACTTAACCGAATGGCAGTTGCAAGCGATGTCAGACTCGAAAGGTGCGCCCATCCCATGATGATCCGTGTGACCGCTTCGACATGGGCTCTGCTGATCGTGTTTAACAGATCAAATGCTCCAGAACGACGCCCTGCCGTAGCTGCACCACCGCTGGGGTCAAATGCGAATTTCGTACCGATGACTGGAAGCGCGTCCCCATCTCCCCCGAGTATATCACTGCTCTCGAGAGTCGGATAACCGCGTTGGAGTCATTGCTTTCCCACATAAAGGCTTCGACCGGTCGTGAGCGGGATTCTATCATCGACGGCATTGATATCCCCAATCCTCTGCCCTCCGCTGTCGGATCTGAATCACCCATATGTCACTCCCCGAGAGGCTACTGGGGCTTTGATGAAGATGGTTCGATAGTATGATTCGTCGTCTGATAACACATGCTGATTTCGTCAGCAGGTTCCGCGATTTTCCACGCCGCCGGTAGTGCGTACAGCACGGGTCTTTTCAGCCCTCGCAGGCAAGCTCGAAAAGGACCTTCTCCATCATCATCCATGGGGGAGACATCCAGCATTCCAGGCATTGTGATCAAAGACTGTATTGCGTTGTTCTTCCGATGGCAGCACCCTTATTGCTCTTCCATCGATCAAGAGGCTTTCACGAAAGACTATTCGACGCCCTCGGAATATGGCGAACACTGCTCACCGGCTCTTTTGTATGCTGTGTGCGCTCTTGGGGCGTTGATGTCTCGTGATCGGAATATCAGGCAACTTGCAGGCCTCTTCTCGGCCTCAGCAAATGACGCTCTCTCGGTGGCCCCTTTCTGGCGCGCACGTGTCACAACCTCACAGTCAATGATGCTTTGTGCCGTTTTCGAAACAGGGAAAGGGAACGTGTCGAAAGCCCGGATGTACTCAGGTATGAGCGCTCCTTGTCCCCGCAAGCAAATTGCCTAGGGATCTGATCTCGTTAGAAACGGCCATGCGAATGGCAAAAAGCCTGGGAATCCATGAGGATAGCTACCCGTCTCCTCCAGAGGGAACACAGAGTACGTCGTTCGTTGACTTGGAGTCTCGGCGACGTATGTCTTTGACATATGCCATATCCGATAAGTTCCCAGCTATGGACTAAAGAAAGTTAGATTGCACTAACTCAACCCCTAGAATGTTAAGTCTATTCCTCGGACGGTTGCCCATGTGCGATGCCTGTGATCTTGTCTCAAATACCGTCATATCAGAACCTCAAGATCTGGGTCTTGCACAAAGATCAGCACGCGGTGAGACTTTGACAATGCAGGGCTGGCCAGCGCCTCTATCACAGCATAGCGCACGTCCACTGGAAGATTTGGTATATTCTTCTTCCGTGTCCGCTCTTCTTCTCTGTAAGCAAGCCGAACTTGGATGCATCATTCGAGACATTCAAACGCAAATGCATTCTCCGAGCCGAAAGTCGCAAAGTGGATCGAGGTACTGGCTGGATGCTGTATACAGCAAGCTGAATGCCAGGCTTTGGAGCTGGCATGACTCCCTTCCTGGCGAGATGCGGTGGAACAGATGGAGCTCAAATCTTGACGACGTTGACCCAAGTCTTGCTCAACTTCAGTACGACACTCGTTCTTGTTAATCAATGCATTCAACTGACGAGATCCAGCATGCTCTATCACACGGCCCGTCTCAGCCTCAATCGGCCGCTTATCAGCAGAGACGACAAGAAGTACTCACTGTCGAGTCATTCTAGACTGGGTTCCGATACATTCGAGATCTGTGACACTTCTGTCGAGACCATCCTTGGGATCATCCGCCGATTCAGCGGGCAGCACACCTTGAGCAAAGCCCCTTTGGTTTTTGTTCACGGTGCAGTGGCCGCCATTGACGTGACTCTGGCAATAGCTGGGTCTTCCCAGCTGTGGCCTCTCACCAAGGACACGCGTCTCCGGGCTTTCGATGCGGCACTGGAAGAGCTGTCCACCGCGTGGACGATAGCTCAGGACGCAAGGCGTGGCTTGCGGCAAGTGCTAAACAACTGGCCACTCGAGCGGCAATACAAAGATGCCAGGGCAGCCACAACGCCTTCGAGTGCAGGATCTTACTGCCCCGATTTCTTCGACCTCCAGATCACAGAACCTGGAACGAAGTTTGCGTCCCATATCGGCTATTTGGAGCAACGCTCTGTGGCACCACAAGTACCGCCACCCTTGGACATGGATCTGCTCGGTAGCGGCTGTCTGCAAGTTGACCCATCTGCAATGTATCCGTCCGGCGTGGACTTCACTGGCGGTTTCTGGGACTCTCTGATTGTGAGCGACGATGAAGCATCGACCTCATGGACTGGCTCTCAAGACTCTACTCCATATCTATATTTTGGATGAGGAGGACCTGAGAGATGACGATGTTGGGGCATAACAAAGTTAGCCAATGATATGATTTCAACCCTACGATGAAGTAGACAATCATAATGCATTCCCATGAAGGCAGTCAAGACGTCTCGTTGTAGAGTAGTGGGGAGAGAGCCATGTTAAGTTGATGTATGGAGCCTTGTCGACTTGCGTGGCTGAGGCCTGCCAAGGAAGGTTGCCCGATGACAACAGAAGCGTGAACGGTGACCGTGGCTAGAGGCGAAGGCTGCGGCGGCAGTGCGCAAACATCATCACTTTCCTCCGTTCCCAGCCTGCGGTTCCTCTATTTCAACCCTCCATCCACACTTCATCCCACGGTCCCGTCGAGATTCCGATTCGCAAGGACCGAGTCTTTGTCTGATGAGCAGTCCTCGCATTTCAACGCCTCGTCAATATGGCGGTGGCCACTTCGGGGCGACCTCCGACAGGCGTCGGTCGGACCTTCGCATGCCTCGATTCTTCAAACGGTCAGTATTGTCTGTCTCTCTCTATTGCCCTTGCCTGACTTTGTATTGGCGTAGGCTTTTCAAATTCCCGCAGATGGACTTCGAGATGGCCGTGTGGGAGATGACGCATCTTTTGATTGCGCCGAAGAAGGTGTTCAAGTCCATCTACTATCACAAACGTGAGTGGCGATCCAACCTCTCGTCTACCGGGCTCTCGACTGACGAATCCACCTACACAGAGACCAGAAACACCTGGCATCGGCCTGACCCGTCTTTTACCTACCTACTGTCCTTCTTTCTCCTCCTCACGTCCTTCGCCTGGTCGCTAGCATATACCCCGTCCTTCGCTTCTGTCATCAAGCTGGCCTTGATGTTTGTCGCGGTTCACTTCCTGGCGGGTTCCCTCCTGATATCGACATTGGCATACTACCTGGTCGGGCGTCTACTGGGGCCTGGGGTGGCCGGACTGCCTGGTCGGCGGCGGCAACAAGGCCTTTTCGGTCCTCCCGGTGGGACAAGAGGAGCAGAGGTCCTGGAGTTTGGATATTGTTTCGACGTCTCCATCCGCGCATTCTTCCCGCCGTACGTGCTGCTTTACATCATCCAATATATCCTCATGCCGGTCATCAACCATCAAAACCACGCTTCAACATTTGTCGCCAACCTCCTCTACCTTGCCGCGGGCCTTTACTGGAGCATGATCATATTTTTGGGCTACAACGCCCTCCATTTTCTGCACCACACACAACTGCTCCTCTCCCCGATGCTGGCCTGGATTGTGCTTTGGCTTGTCTGCACTATTTTGGGCATAAATCTCACCACATGGGGGACGCGATGGCTTTTCCTGGGGGTCAAAGGTTGATTTGATCACTTCCTCAAGATGGGAGTTCCAGGATTTCGAACTCCTCCATCCAGCGGAAAGAATATCGGGACTGCACATCCTCGACCACCCAGAAAGAAGGACATGGTGGTTTCCAAACCCCGAGCCAAAGGCCCGCGGACCGGAACATCAGCCTGATCCTGGCGTTCGCAGGCTTCGAGAGCAAGTCGGCCTCTTCAGGCCGTGGCACATATCCTCCGATGACCCTGTCATGGAGCGACAAGGCCGCTGATGGCAGACAGTGCACGCGACAACTCTGCTTGGAGCGAGGGATGCGTTGGGCGGAGCACTTTACTCTTACTCCTAATTCTCATGCTCTAAGCCGGGAACCTGGATGGTGAGAAACGGCTCTCACGGGCTAGTTGAGGCCTCAAATAGCAGGATCGCCGCCTGTGGCCTGGTCGCTTGCCACCTGGCAGTGACCAGTTGGCACCGACCACCGGCCAGTGAGGAGCATGAAGTCCGATTCGACGGTGCGGGCGGCATGGCGCTCGGTAGCGGAGGCTGCTAATGCAGGTCCATCCTGGCCCACCTGGCCGAGTGCCCTCGGGCGGTCGGGCCTCTCCTACTTTTTTATAGGCGTGGGCTCTCGGCTCTTCCAGGGGCAGGCAGTTCTTGTCGTGGGCCAGCCATGGGAGGCCACGATGGCAGCTGCACTCACGATGCAAGTACTGTACGAGTACGAGTAGATCACGAACCATCTTCGTATCTGAATGCAGAGAAGTTCAATGTTATTGACGTGCTCGAGGACTCGAACTGACATGATCCGATCTTTCTGAAGAGTCTCCTCCCGCTGCCAGCTGTTGCGGTTGTCACGGCGCGCACACTTCCCGCCTCGTCAATGTCAAAGTGAGAGGAGATCAAGGCCAAATGACATGTTGGTGGGCGACACTAGAACAATAGTTTAGCGATACTACGGCAGCATTTCCTCTCTCGTCTGATTCGTATCTGACTTCGTAAAAGAACGAGAGGTTTCCAGGATGGCCAGCGGCCAGTCCAGGCCAGGCAAGCTAGTGGCTCGAGTCCTGGACCAGGACTCAGGAGGCTGCAGCCTGCAAGGGAGGCACGCCGCAAGGGAGTGCGGCACCCCTGGCTAGCAGCGACCCCCGGGCCCCCAAGTTCCAATGCTCCCCCTATCTGAGTAGCCTGCCTGATTCCTCTATCCTCTGCGTTGGCCCCCGTTGGCTGCTGACCGTCTGCTGCTCCACTGGACGCCCGCATTGAGGTGTCTACCGCTGGACCCTGCAAACTGCTCCGTGCAGCCCGCAGCCCGCAGTCCGCTCGCACCCTGCACATCCTCTCTTAACACTTCATCTTCTGCGAACTCCCCCCGTCTCGTATGTATGTACAAACAGCCAGCTGCACTCCAGGATCGGAAGCCTCCTCAATCCACCCTCTCTGCGTCGGGCCCTTGACCCTGCGCGTCTTCCTCGAGTTTTCTGCTTGAGAGCATATTCTCCAGATTCTTTCTGGAGCGCAGACTGGCCGTGACATCTTTTTGGCATTCTTGCCAGTGGGACATGCGCTGGGACGCTACCCGATCAACGTCAAGTCGTGCGACGTTCACCACCACCTCAGGGTGTTAGGTGTCTCAGACTGACCAGACTAAGTGCGACACGCACGCACTTGATGCTCGGTCTATCGCACCTCACGAGTTCAAAACAAAACGCAATACGAATCTTCACTCAGTATGCCCCCTCCACCTGCGTTACCGTCGCCCACCAAGCCCTCGAGCCCTCGTCGTCATGCTGCCAGAAAATTGAGCGGCGCTGAGCATCATCTACCTCCCGCCGACTCCCCACCGCCCTCTCCTACTCGACAGCCTCTACGCTTTCGACAAGTGAAAGCGAATGGGGCTTCGCCACCAGAGAATCCCATGGCCGGCCAGGGCACATTTCTTATGGACACACCGTCTGCGGACAAGAGCAATACCGAACATGACGACGTTGAAGATCCCCATGACCTTTCCTTCTCCTCAAACCACATTCTGCGCGCATCAATGGTCGACAACCTGGTTCTGTCACTGGACCAGTTCTCCAACGGCAGCTTCGACGATGCGCCCTACACACCCCGCAACAACAGCCACGATGCAAGTATAAGACCCAGGAAGAGGGGCCATACCTTTTCCTCGTCGGTCTCTTCCGAGCCTGAGATGGCAGACGTGAGGTCACTGCCCCAATATCCGGAGACTGTCCCACGTCTGCCCGGGAGGAACAGTGTGAGGCCCCCCAAGAACATGCAGAAACTCCCGAGCATCTTTGGAGAAGACGAGGATTCGGTGCGCTCCAAAGTCTACGATGCGCAGCGCGCTGTCCAACCGGGCAATCCTCGAAGAAAGAAAAACACCTCGAGGGGTGGTAAAAGCACCAACAGCAGTGCGACGTCGAGCATTGATCTGGGCCATCTAGCCAGCCTGTCTGGCCGCCTGGGGGGTCCAGGGAACAGGCGCTCCCGGAGTTTTGATTTTGGCTCCAGATCACGCAACGTGCTCGGCTCTCAGCCTACAGTTACTGCGGACGGCGCCCCGACTCCAGTGGTGTTTGCCGGGCCTGAGGCTCAAAGTGGCATACAAGGGTCCTACTCCGCCTCGCCTCTCGTCCGCAAAGGCAGCACCAAGTCGTCCAAAAGCGCGTATGCAAAGAAAGGTCGGGCCACGGGGTCGGGGCCCAATCCCGTGAGGAACGACTCCGTCCCCCTATTGCCATCGATGAAGAGTGTTCCAAGCCTTGGTAACGCCGCCGTCGAACAAAGGACGAATCTTGGACCGCAGGCCGAGCCCATCGCAACCCCCAGGCCTGGTTTCTTTCGTCGTGTATTTGGGTCGTCCAAGAATCCCGCTACGCCCGCAGAATCCCTTTCCCAAACCCCTAATACTCTGACCAAGCATCAACCAGGCCGATCAACTCCAGTCCAGGACGAGATACAGCACCCATCTACCCCGCCGGCGAAGACTCAGAGAGTTCGACGTTCCTCTACCGATGCTTCGGCCAACAAGGAAAACCAGCATCCAGTGGTAACTAAGAAGTCATCTGCCTTTTTCCGTCGACGCAAGAAGTCCATTTCCAGCAATGTGCCGCCGCCACTTCCACTAATTTTGAGCTCGGAATTGAAGTCAGAAACCGAACCACCAGATGGCGCAAGCCCAGTGAGCAGTCTCAGAGCGTTCATGGATCCTTACCTTGCCGACAACCCTCCGTCAGTAGGCCATGGCCGAACGAATTCCATGCAAGGCTTCTACACCCCACCGCTTCCGCCACCAACTTTTGGTTTGTCAAAAGAAGCAGGCAGCCGACCAAGGACAGAATCCCATAGCAGAAATCAGTCTCATGGAAGTAACAGGACACTGAGATCAAACGCCAGACAAGTCTCAACTCTTCGCATTCCTCACCAGGACTCGTTCTTGGCCGATAGCAGCAGTACGGAGGAGCCATCGAAACGATCTCCGTTGGATGGAAGCGTCCACTCCGATCAAGATCGATCCGACATGCGAAAACGCGGGAGTATGAATGACCTGAAACTTATACCGACAACATCAACAAGTACGTTGCCGAGCCCCAGTCCATCAAACGATCCAAGAAACACAACGACAAGACAAGATTCTTGGAGGTCTGACAGGATCTCGCCATCATCCTCCGTGGCTGCGACTCCTTTGCCTGCCTCCGCAAGTACGGAGAAGGTCGGCAAGGCAAACAGCAGGCGGCGGGCTGCCAACCTCGATGTTACACAAAAGCCATCGAAGGATTCCCCATATGCCTCAACATCGGACGTTAGCGAGTACCGATCAGCACCCAGCACACCCCTGATTATCGAAACACCGGACGGTGGCATAGCTGGCTCAGCATCGTCTCATAGAACGCAGCAGAGTGACTCTCAGCTCCAGCTTGGAGAAGCCAACAAGCGCAAAGCACAACAGATCTTCGATAACGCTGACGACGATTTTGATTCGTCTAGTGCGGCAGCTTGGCTGGGAGAAGGGGGGTTTGAACGCAACAGTGTGCGAAAAGCGTACATGGAGCTCTTCGATTGGAGAGATCAGAACATCCTTGAAGCTCTCAGAGGTCTATGCGATCGCATCGCTCTCAGAGGCGAGACACAACAAATGGATCGTATCATGGACGCCTTCGCACAGAGATGGTGTGAATGTAACACTGCACATTCTTTCAGGTCAAGCGGTAAGAAGCTCTCACCTTCTTTCGAGATTTGCGCTAATTTAAGCAGATGTGGTGCATACGATTTGTTACTCCATTCTGCTCCTAAACACCGATCTTCATCTGGCGGATATTGGACAGAAGATGACCAAGGCTCAATTCGTTCGAAACACTCTTCCTACCATCAAACGAGTGGCACAAGGCTCCGAGGCCGATGGGACTCTACGGGCGTCCACGAACGGCTCTCGCCCGGCGCTCAAGCCGAGTGATGGTCCAATCGGCGGTCCTGGGACTCCTATGAAATCTACAGATGGTCCGAGTGAGGAGAGGCCGCAAAATGGCGACGCAGTCAACCAGAATCCCGACTTGCCAACAGACTCCGGGCCAGGCAAAGGGTGGGAACTACAAATTGACTCTGTCCTTCGAGTCTTCTACACCTCCATATCGCAAGAGCCTCTCCCACTTTTTGGCGCCCCGGTTGAGGGCAACGGACAAGCCAGTCAGTCGAGCAATTTCCTATCCATTGGAGGGGGAGTTCTGCGACGGACACCTAGTGTTCTGAGCAAAGCACACTCTGATACCAACCGCGGGAGGTTTACTGGAGAGAGCAAGTCTCTCGGTGCTCGGTTCATAACGAAAGCGAGGTCTCGACCTCGTTTGCCCTCGGGCCCAGGCTTTGCTTCTAGTAGGACAAGCTTTGACGAGCATTCATCAGCCTGGAGTCCTTCGATGTCGAGCACTTGGAGCAGGGTGTCGCTGGGCAAGACCCTGACATCCATGTCGGTGGACTCCTTTGGCAGCGCAGCGGTCCAAGGTGATTACCAGTCCTCGATCGGCTTTGCAAATGCTCTGAGTCAAGCCATCATTCGTGAAGATCAGCTGGACTTTCCCATCGAAGATGGACCGAAGGCTGGATCTTTACTCGACGACGAATCTCTTGAGCTCTGCGGCGCACCTTGGGCCAAAGAAGGCATCGTGAAGCACAAATGTCACTTGGAAGGCGTTGATAAAAGATCCAAGGATCGGAATTGGAACGATTGTTTTGCCGTTATTGAGAAGGGATATATGAGACTGTTTTCATTCTCCCTGACGGCGAAGTCGTTGCGCAACAAGGCTCGAGCACCCAAGGCGGGAGCTGTGGTGGGCGGAGGCAATTGGCAGGAGAATGCGGAGGAGATGTGGAAATTCACCCTCCGACATACCATCGCTAGCTCATTGCCGCCACCTGGATATTCGAAAGCGCGGCCTTACGTGTGGGCGTTGAGCCTTCCCACCGGAGCCGTGCATCTCTTCTCGGTTGGAACCCCGGACATTGTCAAGGAATTTGTCTCGACCGCCAACTACTGGAGCGCCAGACTCTCCAAGGAGCCGATGATGGGGGGCGTCAGCAACATGGAATATGGATGGAGCGACGGCGTTGTCAACCGAGCGCTGATCTCGTCCGAGCCGCAATCCGGCCGCAACGGGGCCATGAGTCCGCGTCCCAGTACGCAGATGTCAATGCGGAGCTCTCTCGATCACGTTGGTGGTGTTCGTGCGAAGCTCCCAGGGGACAAGATCCACATCAATGAGTGGACGCCGCCACAGCAGTCCATGTTTGCATCTCACTTGATGGAAGTGGACCAGATGAAGGCGCTCCAGGTGTACGTCAACAATGTGGAAGATGAGCTGCAGAAGCACAATGAGCTGCGCAGCCTGATGCTCCTCGCCTTCACCTCGAAGCATCCCAATTCGACCAAGGCGCTGAACAACTGGGAGCGCAAGAGCAGCTACCTTCTCCGGGAGATTGTCAAGTTCCGCACGTATATCGACACTTTGCAGAATGCTCAGAACACGAAGGACCGGATTTATCGAATGAGAAAGGAGCAAGGCGAGGTACAGCGGGCACAGATCGACTCGCGAGGGTTGAATGCGCAACCCGTTCTGGTGGCCTAAAACTCCGGACATGCGGAGGAGTATTGGTTTCTGTGCGGTTGGATTTGAATGCATGACGAAAGACGGCGAAAAGCAAGCAGGCAATGAACGAGGAAGGGCTGGTGCCCTTGATCCATGCATTTTGTATTTGTATTCAGACGACTTACGAATTATGAGCAACTACGAGATAGGGGCATGTATGTGGCCCTAGCTACCTTAAAATCTTGGATGTATTAGCATATTTAGGAACAGATTCAATGCGGTGCCGCAGACTTTGTATGTGCATGTATATAAACGTAAGGTAGACCGGAAACATGGCACTGTGTTGGTTTCAAACATTATTGTCTGGTGGGCTCCTCGGCTGTGAAGGAAGGCTGACTGACTCAGGTCCTCGGTGCTCACTCTTCTCAGCCCCTGCAGCAAATGTTGATAGTGTGCCAGATGAGGACAAGCGCCTGGCCACTTCCGGCTTAGGGCGGCGCGGACACGGAGACAGAGACGCAGACATGAACGTGAACGTGACGGCGCATGCATCAGGAGCGCAGGGAGCAGAAGCGTGACACTCACAAGGGCCCCGGCAGGCAGCCTATGTACCGGCTCCCTAGCCCAAACTTCCCCTGCGTTGCCCGTTCCCACTGCAGTGCCCACCCCCCAGCCCCAGGCCCAGTCGGACTCGCAGCCATCAGCCATCACATTGTAACTGCACTGCACTTCCACATCCCCTTCTATATTGTTGCGGACCTTAGCTACAACCGAGCACCGAGTACGAAGGACCTGCGCTCTCTGTCCTGGCGACATCACCGTTCCTCTACACGCCTCAGTCTTCGACGCGCCCGCGACATCCTCCACCACCCTCACCAGCCCACGCGTCAACAATCATCACGCCTCCCACCCATGTCCGCGACACAACCACTCAGCGGCCCGAACCACATCGGTCTGCGATCTCGAGGTCTTATAATCGAATAGCCTTCCTGACCTCTTGCCGTTGCGGCTGTTCCGAACGATGTCTTCGTCGATCCTAAGCAGCCGGCCACCGACCGAGCGCCGGTCGTCCAGAGTCCCTGGCGGATTTGACCAAGAAGAGGAGGATGACGACGTGTCGCTGGCAGCAAGCGTCGACGAGGATGCGCTCCACAGCTTGTCCCATATCTCCTCTCCGCTGCCCGGCCCTAAGGACCCGAGCAGCCTCTTGCAACCGCTCGAGGAAAATACTCGTGTTGACGGGCTTGCCAACGCGACGCTAGACGAGAGCGAGATGAACGACCGACTCCTCGAGGTCGAGTCGAGTTTCGTCCCCGAGCCCTCGCAGCTGGGCGACAGAGACCCGATGACGGCGGGCGCAGACGATACACACATGTTCGGAATCGTAAACGATAATGTCGCCGTGCGCAAAAGGCCGCATCCTATTCAAATCTCCTACTCCTACGAAGACACTGAAAACCTGCCAGCGCAGGACGATGTCACTTTTCCTTCTCCTCGAACACCCCCCGGCGGCTACAAGACACCTGCGCCCGAACAAACAGAGTTCCGGAACCTGCCCGGAAGTGATGAATACACGCCCCAGATGCCTAATACGTCCGCCTTAGAAAACATGTCTTCCTCACCGACGGCCGCGGCGACTGCGCGCACACTTTCGCGTGTCCAGTCCATGGCCACGATGGGAGGCTATGAAACAGCCAACGAGACAGAAGAACTTGCGGAGTCCGAAGGGAAACACGCACGTGTTGATGATGATAGTGAGGGCGAGGAGGCCACGCCGCGGAAAAAGAAGGCAGATTTCGATCGCGCGAACCAGTTTCTCGAGGTGCCCAACACTCTGGACGGACAGCATGAAAACGCAGAAAGCCAGACGACGCAAGGACATCGGCGGCCGCGATATTTGCATAAACGATCCTCACAAGCTCGCCTCTCCTATGATTCCATGGCCAGCTCGAACACAGATGCCAGCGACGCAACCGTGGGCGCGGATTTTGCTCTCCAGTCGGGCGGTGCGCTGCCTGATTCCAGTGTACAGCGCAAGGCAAAGCCCACCATCTCCCGACAGGCTAGTTTGGGAAGCATGATGTCCGGAATCTCAGGTATGAGTGATGATGAGCCGCGAATGCAGAGACAACCCAGTGTGCGTGACTTGAGTACACTGGAAGAGGAAAGCCCGAGATCGAACAAAGTTGGTGGACTGTCCACCCCGCGGCCCTCAACTTTCAATTTCAACATGCCAACCGACACCGTCATCGCGAAGAACGTGCGAGACCTAGAGGTTCCTGGGACCTTTGCCCGTCAATACCGTCAAGACAGAAACCTTTCACCCGACAAGAACACCACAATCCTCGGCATGACCCCCGGGCCAAAACGGGGCCTGACGTTGAAAGAGCACAGAAGTACGGTCGAGAAGCTGGGCAAAGAAAATTTCGACTTGAAGATGAAGATCCATTTCTTGGATGATGCTCTCCAGAAAAGATCAGAGGATGGTATCAAGGAGATGATTACAGAAAACGTCCAGTTGAAATCCGATCGACTAAGGTTGGAAAAGGATAATCATAATTTGCGGAAGCAGGTGCGAGATTTGCAGAAGAAGCTCGATGAACGTGGTGCTCAAGACTCGCCAAACGCCGACCTAGGATATGGTACCGACGAAGAGAGAAGCCCAACGGCGGAAGAAGAGGTTATCTATCTGCGTGAAAGGGTGGAAATGACCGAGATCGAGATCGAGAAGCTCCGCTCCGAGAACTTTGCAAAGGAGGCCGAAAAGCGCAAGCTGGCGGAATTGGTCAAATCCTTGGGTGATACTCGAGCCGCAACTTCAGATGTGGGCTCAAGAGAGGAGCGCGACATGTGGAAGGACATGCTGGAGGCCGAGACAATCGCTCGGGAACAGTCCGAAGAGGAGAACAAAAAGCTTCGTGAAGAGATGACAAGACTCAAGAACGAGAACCTGGCCTCGACCAAGTCAAACTCACGCAAGATCCGCATCGGAGGCTCGGCCGTTTCGAGGTCCAGTAGTGTCGAAGCCACGAACGCTCAGAATTCTGAGATTGAAAGACTGAGACACGAGGTCTCAGAACTACAAAAAATGATTGGCGCCCAAGCATCGACTCTGACATCTCGCAACAAAGAGAAGGAACGGTTGTACCAGGAGATCGAAGACATGAAACTCGGCCGTATGAGTGGTCTTCGATCTGTTGCGGGCGACAGCATCCTTGACCGTTCAGCGTCCAGGGCACGCTCCCATTCCCGTGTGAGCAATGGCACGAGGATGTCACGGCTGAGTGACCAGGAGCGCGAAACCCTTGAAACAAGGATCAATGACCTTCGGGATGAAGTGTCGCAGCTGAAGCTCGAGAATCAGAGTCTTCAGAGCCAGTTCGACGAGGCATTGGCAGAGCTTGACGCGGTGGATTCCCAGGCCCAGGCCGATGCCGACCAGTTCAACGAAGAACTCCTTGTCCTGACTCAAGAGAGGGACAACGCCCTCCGAGATGCCGAAGAGCAAGATCAAGCCTTCCAACAACTGAAAAATGAGGCTCAGGAGGAAATCGACGGGCTGGGCGATGAACTTGACGCCAAAGTCGAGGAATGTGCCAGGCTTGATGAAGACCTGAGGGGACAGATCGAGAATGTCAAGGCCTTACAGGCGGAGATGCGCTCAGCTGCCGAAGGCCTCGTTCGCCTGGAACAGGATGCACAGAACAATCTGGCCCGCTACCAATTGGTCAAAGGAGAGCTCGATGACGCGAATCGTGAGCTCGAGGGTCTCGAAAAGTCGCTTGCCGAAGCCGAGACCAAACTCCAGCGGTTGACCGTCCAACAGGAGAGCAGTCATAATGAGATCGCCTTCCTGCGCGAGGAGCAAGACGGTGACAAGATCAAAATTGGCGACCTGGAATCACTGCTGAAGAAAGTCCACCTTAATTTGGAATCGGAGCGAGAGAAGAGCCGGGAACTTGATCGACGTATTAACGACGAGCGAGCACAACGAGATGCAGTGGCAAGTCAAGAAAAGCAAGAAGTTCAGCGCCTGATTAACGATCTTAACCGTGAAGCGTCTGGAGCCAAGGAAGAGCTTCGACGGGTCCGGAAAGCCTTCTCCTCTCGGGACATTGAAGCAAACACATACATGGAACGCTTGTCCGAGTTGGAGGAGAGCTTGCGAAACATTATTGGCGACCCTGACAGTTCGCGATCGAGCTTGATAAGCGCTGTGACGAAGATGCGCCGAGAACTCGACCAAGCGACGGTTGACCTTGAGTCCGTAAGGCGTCGGCTGGACGAGAGCGAGAGTCTCCTTGCGGATCGAGATGCCTTGCTGGAGTCGACGGGTCACGAATGCAAGAAATTGGCTGACGCTCTTGAGCGGGAGAAGGCCGGCAGACGGCAGGACAAGTCGGATTTTGAGCGCACCAACAAAGGTCATAACTCGACCACTCGGGCGCTGACTTCGGCGTCTGCTCGTGTGGCGGAGCTTGAAGGGCTGCGCCAATCAGACAGAAAACGGATGGGCCAGGTTGAAAATCAACTCAAGGAACAACTGGGAGAGCGAAACCAGATCCTGCTCAATCTCTGGAAGAGGCTCTCCACGATGTGCGGACCTGACTGGGCTCACAATAACAGTTTGATCAACGGCAACCTACCATCTCAGGAGGTCATTGGCAATATGCTCTTCTGGCCTGGCTTCAGCAGGAACTTGCTTCTGGCGGCTAAGCAAGTTGAAGGGACTCTGTCCACCTTCAAGGACAAGATCAAGCGTGTCGAGCGAGAGTTGGATAAAGAATACCAGGCGCTCGAGCAGACCCTCGAAGTGCGAACGCGAAAACTGGAGCGCATAGAAGAAAGCTGGGAGAAGATGAGACTCAAGATGTCGGAGATGGAGACTCGTGTGTCTTCCGACGGCTCTCGAACTCCAAAGTCCAGCCGGACGCCGGAAATCAGCAAGCTGAAGGGCGAAAACAGGCTGCTCAAGGCTGAACTTCAGCTTCTCCAGCAACAACAAGCCCACCACAACCTCCATCATCGACGAGACCGAAATGAGAGCCGGGCGTCTGGCTATTCCAGCCTGATGTCCACCGACGGCCCAGGCCAAACATTGGATGGAGCAGTGGGAGTTCCGGCCCGGTCATCGAGCATGAGACGCAATCGAGGAATGGAGCTCCAACGGCATCATTCCACGGGGATTGTGGAGCACCTTGCGGGGATGAATGGAGATGTGATGTCGCTGCGATCGAGTTCCATCTCGAGCCGGAATTCGGGCTATACGCAAGGCGACCGGGACCGAGGCCTCATGATCCCGGCTGGTCCGTTCAATGCGCCAGCGAATGGAAACTTCTCGCTGCCTCCGCCTCGAGAAGCCCCGCCGGCTCCTCCAAGTACCGCGTCAGGGTCGGACATTACGAGCATGGCTGCAGGCGTCAGTGGTCAGGGCCACGACAAGTGGATTCATCGACTGCGAGAGCTGGAAAGGAGGCTGAAAGCCGAGCGGGAAGCCCGTCTGCTCGATCGCAGTGGTGCAAGGAAAAGGTTGGAGGAAAGAGATGCGGTCAATGAAGAGCTGAGACGCGAGCTCGAGCGAGAGCGAGTGAGAAAAGCCAGTGCTGAGACGGTGGATTCTGTCTCACCGTCCTTCGTCGGAGGAGAGACATTGGCTCAGACGGCAGAGTCAGAGGGAGGACATGGAGAAGGGGCAAAGAAGCGCTAGATTCGTTTGATTGGGCTAAAACTGACACATTGGCACCGAGAGAGCAACAGCAATGTATCTTGTCCATGATTTTGGGTTCGGTTTGAGAGCGATGCTGATGCTCATGCCGATGCCGATGCCGATGCTGGTCTTGCCGGCTCTCGGTTTATTGTATCATCACTATAGGGGGATAATAGGTCCGGCCAGGTTCAGCATCCGTTATACTCCGTACGTACCTGACTTTCGGTAGGTAATGCAGCGCTTGGGTTGAACTCGTAACTTGGAACTTGAACTTGTCCTTGCCGATCCGACGATCAATCCGTTGGCCGCGACGAGGCTGAACCTTCCCGAGGCTTGTATTTTTGTTTTATATGTGCGAGGCTGTAGCGGTGCCGCCGGGGCGTGACGTCGGCGACTCGGCGTACTCCGCCGGTGGAAGAACTTCCGAAGCGTGGCGCGGCTGATGTCCATTGCCCGGAGCACGGAGCACGGAGTGCGGAACACTCATCTGACGGCACGGTGTCTGTCACCTTTTCCGGTCCACTGCAGTCTGCACGCACGCACGCACTCCCGCTGTCCGAGATCGCACCCGAAGGCCGTATCTTCCTCTCCCCTCTCGGGCCGTCGTCTTCTCCCTTCTACTGTTCCCGCGATATCGACACCCACTGCCGCCTCCTCCATGGATGCGATACGAGCCACGCGATCGTCGACGCAGACGCCTGCGGCTGTGGCTGCGACTGCGGCTGCGGCTGCCGCAATTGACGAGAGGACGAAGAAGGCCGCCGTTATCGAGCTGGACAACGAAGAGGAGTGTGACGGGGCGGATGAGGGCGACAATGGCGAACCCAGCGAGGGATCCGACGCCCAAACGGAAGAGAGAGACCCCTATGAGGATGAGGAGTTTGAAAAGTGAGCCGGGCCTCCTCCCTGTTCTTTCATCTGGCTTGTCCGCGAAGGTTGGATTGGATTGGATTGGATTGGATTCTAATTTGTTCGAATTCTCCCAGTTTCACCACCTCGGAGATCGTCACTGTATACGTCGGGGTCAAGCGCAAGCGATTTTTCCTACACCGGGACATCATCTGCGAGCGGTCGCCGTTTATGGAAAAATGCCTGAAGAAAGACCGGTTCGACGAAGGGTACAAGAACGAACTGTACCTGCCCGAAGACAACCCGAAGGCCTTCTCGATCATCGTCGACTGGATCTACCGAAACAGACTGCCCACGGAGACGGATCGAAACACCGACCTCTGCCACATGTCGATCGCGTACAACATGGCCGACAAGTTCGGGATGGAAGAGCTGCAGAACACCATCATGGACACGATCCGGGCGAGTTTCCGCGGTTCCGAGCTGGAGATGGGTCGTCGGCCCAACTACACGGCGCTGGCGCTCACTTACCTGTCCGGCCCGCACAAGTCCCCCCTGAAACGGTTCCTCGTCGAGCACTTCGTCTACCACATGAACAAGTTCCCGCGGTGGTACCACGACCTGAAACGCAGCGACACGACCCGCAACGAAGTGGACGACCTCTGGCGCATCCCGGAGCTGGTCAGCTACGTGATGAAGAAACTGTGGCAGTTCAACATCGAGTCCTGGAGCGACCCGGCCTTTTGGGATAAATGCTGCTACCACGTCCACGCCGCGACGGTGTGTCAGGTCAAAGTCGCGGCTGCCGCGGCGGCGGAGGCTGCCAATGCGAATAAATCTCACCACGGTGGTAGCCATGGAGCGAAGCGGCCGCCTGGGTCGAGTTATCTGTCCATTCACCGTCTGCAGCCGGGGATGGGCTCTGGTTCTAACTCGAGTCATGGGGGTGCGTTGTCCGGCACGAGGCCTGCGCTCAATTGGGCTTCTGCTGTGTCGGGCCCGTGGAATCACGGTGTTGGGTTCTAGCGAGTGAGGCGAGAGGCGAGGGCGGTGGCTTTATGGCCCCTCCCTCAATTGTTCAATTTTGCTTTGCTGGTTTTGTGTTTCCTGCGTTGGGCGATGTTCCGGACGTTTCTGGCGCAAAAGAGTTAACGAACGACCGGATTGATTTAAGGCATATGGGGGAATGGGGCATGGGGGATCTAGGACGAAATGTGTTTTTGAATGTTTTATTTGGCTTTTTTTGAACCCTCGATAGTAGGGCATGAGAACATAGCACAGCTTAGCAGATTGATGATTTGATCTTCGAAATATATACCATTTCAATCATGAGCCGTTGTTTCAAGTCTCTGGGGAATCATCCCGGTACTATCTCTCCCAACTGTTCCCGAGAATCGAGAGTCGAGACCAGTGGTGGCCGCGGCGAGCCCCATCTCTCTCGTCTGTCTCACTGCGTGCGATCTTTCCCTCATCAGGCATAGATAGGAATTACTGCATCCAACGCAAGCGAGCAAGCGAGCAAGCGAGCTGAAAAGCAACGTGATAAGGCTGATGTAATATGATACGCTGGCTGGCGAACTGGTGACCGGGAACATTTATTGTTTCTTTTTCTTTTGCCTTTGCCTTCTGGAGTGACTCTCGCTGATTTATTGTCAAGTTGTCAAGTTGTCAAGCTGTTAAGCTGAAGCAGAAGCAGATCGTCGGCGCGGAACCGGGAAGACTGCGAGAGTTTGTTTAACTCGTCGTACCTGATCGGCGGTTAAAGTTCTCGGATCCTTGTCCTTTTTCTTCCTCGTGTCCCAATCCTTTTCAGCTCTGACCTGAACCGAGGCCATAACAATAAAATAAAAACATACTCGTGCACACGCACACAGAGAGAGACAGAGACCAGGTGGAGTAGAGGACGGGTACGTTTGTGACGCGGGTCTCGAACATCGAGTTTCAGGTTCAGCTCCGTCCGTGCTTTTCTTTTGCTCGCCTGAGACTAGGCGGCTGGCTCTGTGCAACTCGCGGTCGAGAGTCGCGGCGGGGTTCTCTTATCATTATCATTGGGTCGATTTGTTTACTCCTCTACAACTCTACAACGTCCGCGGTCTCGATCCCGATCTCGGTCTCGGTGGTGGCCAGATACCAGGTATTCATTATCTCTCTTCGAGTGCTCTACGATTACAGGCAGATTCTGTGCTCGCCCTTTCCGCGTTGGTCGGGGTTTCGAAGCTACGGGGCGCAATCCGGTAGCTTGAGTAAAGGAAGGCTGAGAGGACAGCTCGAGGGCTGTTACTGTTCCTGTTATTGTTGGTGGGAGGACATCCATCATCAGCTTGCTTGCATCGGACGGGATTGAATTCAGAGTCCGGGGTCTCTGGGCAGAGTCCAGTCTCAACAGAAAGATCCCAGCTCCAACACAACACAGCAGCACCACCATCATCATCATCATCATCCATGCCGCCGGATACCGAACGCACGCCGCTGCTGTCGGCCTACTTCCATGGCGACGTCGACGACCTCGCCGCCGACCCGCACGCGCAATTCTGCATGATGATCGGCATCCCCTCATCGGCGCCAGACGTGTATTCGGGCAAGAGACCGTCGCGGTTCCCAGCTCCGCCGCCGAAATCGCTCTACGGCCGGGCGACGCGGCAGCTCTCGCAGCAGACCTGGACCTACTACATGACGGCGTCGCTGTCCAACACGCTGCTTATGTCGCAGGTCGTGTTGGGCGCCGCGTTGACCGCCCTGGGCGCCCTCGCAATCGAGCCACATCCTGATCACGCTGTTCGGGGCCGTCAACACCATCATCGCAGGTCTGGTCGCCTACCTCAAGTCCCGTGGGCAGCCGATGCGCGCCCGCATGTACCGCGACGATCTGGAGCGCGTCATCGACGAGATCGAGAACTCCGAGGTCATGTGGCTCGGGATTGCCCGCGGCGTCCACGGCTACGACGAGATCGACACCGACGAGTACCAGGTCACGGTGCGCAGCGAGGTCGCCCGCCTGACGCGTCTGTATGACCGCGCCATTCGCAACAACACCCTCAACAATCCGGACATGTACATGGGCGTCACGGGCTTTGACGGGAACAATGCCGCCCTCCGGTCTCGAAACGGAGCCGGTGGTGGGGGAAATGGTTCAGCGAATGTCCAGACGGCTGTTATGCCCGTGGTTCCCATCGCGGCCGCTCAGCCACCGTTGATCTCGACGCCCTTCGCCGGGGTCGACCCGTCGACTCCATTGCCTGTGACGAGCGTTCAAGCACCGGTCCCACCGGTGGTGAATGACCCGGACGAAAGTCCTGCGACAATGCCCTCAAAGCCGAAACCGAAGGATGAGAATAAAGAGAAGGAAAAAGAGAAGGAGAAGGAAAAGGAAAAGTCCGACACGAAGCCGGCCTCCGACGACCCTGGCCCGAGCAACAGTAAACACGAGAGCGATAGCAAGGGGAAAGGCGAAACCGCCGATCCAACGCCCCCAACATCAACTCCCGCGCCAGCACCACCGACACCACCGACCACAGCCCCAGCACCTTCGATTCCAGCTCCAGCACCAGCACCGGCACCAGCACCGGCACCAGCACCGCCAGCGGCACCAATCCCAATCCCAACACCGATCCAACAACGTGATCCCGACGCATCGCCGGCCAGTGATCCCAACGTCCCGCTGAAGAAGAAGGACAAGGAGAAAGAAAAGGAGAAGGAGAAGCAAAAAGAAAAAGAGAAAGAAGAGGAGGAATTGCGAAGGAAGAAAGAAAAAGAAAAAGAAGAGGAGAGGGAGGAAGATTATTTCGGCAGCGGCACTGGCAGCGGCGGTAGCGGTTCTGTCGAGGGGGGGATGATGAACGGGATGACGAACGGGACGATTTGAGAGTTTCGTGTTTGAGAATCGACGACCAACGCCCGACGCCCGACGCCCGACGATTGAGAGGGTTTTGTTTCCTGCCTTCCGCCCCTTGCCAGACACATGCGGTCGGTTTCCAGGATATCGGATATCGGATATCGGATTTGTTTTTTTCTCCTATGCTGTTCTGTCGACATTTGCGCTCTCTTTTTACATAGTATTTGCTTTGCTTTGATCTTTTTCTCTTTCATTTGCGCGCAACTACAGAGCGACGATGTCTTTTGTTTTGCTTGCTTATAATCTAGTCCGCACATTCCACATTTTAGCCAGCGTGCAAAAGATTTGAAGCGCATAGTTAATGCGGGTACAGATAGAGATGCAGATGCAGATACAGGTGCAGGTGCAGATAGAGGCGGGAGAGTCGAGAATTCAGAACGCAGGAATTGAATTAATGAGTGCTAAGGTCTACCGATACATATCACTGTGCATTAGGGACTCTCTCCTCGGTTGAAAGATTGAAGTCGCAACATCCAAACCAAACGTGACGTGTCTCTTGCTCCGTGCCACCGTGGTTGCTCGACGCCACCACCGCTCTAACCAACAGAATAAATGGCCTTCAGCATAGGGTCAAAGGCAGCTCTCCAAGCCTGCTGACCCATGGCAGCCCAGCCAACAGCGACCTCCTTAATCTCAGCGGCGGGCTGATTTTGTAGAATCTCGAGCGCCTGGGCCGTGTAGTCGTCGAGTTCCATCGGGGTGACGGTCTCCATGGGCTTTTCGGCGTCGAGGTCGGTGCGCACGTAGGGCGGGGCCAGCTCGATAACGTGCACGTTTGTGTCGCGCAGGGTGTCGCGGAGGCCGACCAGGAAGGAGTGCACCCCGGCTTTGGTCACCCCGTAGACGGGGAAAAGGGACATTGGCACGAACGCGATCCCGGACGATGTGATCATGAAGGTTGCGTCGCGGCCCAGTGACAGCAGGTGCGGGAGGAAGTGGCGAGCCAGGATGATGGGAGCCGTCAGATTGGCCGTCATCTCCTCGACGATCCTCTCGTCGCTGAAGTTCTCCAGCGCCTTTAGGTCGCCTTGGTACTGGATCCCGCCGTTGACCCAGACGGTGTCGATGTCTGGGAACTTGGACAGGATCGTCTGCACGTGCCCCGGCAGAGACGCCAGATCGCTGTTGTCCATGGCGTAGGTGCCCAGGCCCGGCAGCTCGGAGGCCAGCGTCGTGAGTCGCGCTTCTCGGCGACCTGTGATGATGACCTTCTTGCCCATCTGGTGGAAGCTGCGCGCGAAGGACTCCCCGATGCCGCTCGTGCCACCAAGGATGAGAATGGTGGACATGGAGGAAGTCATGGCTGTTGAGGGTGGATAGAGAGGTGTATGTATCTGTATGTTGTTCAAGTCTTGCTTGGGTCTCAAGTTTCAACCGGGATGGTTGTGGAATGTGTAGTGGTCGACGATGGAGAATGAAGAACTCGAGGAACGAGCCATACTCGAGGTCATTTTATACACAGAGAGACCCTACCTTTGACTTTTCCCCCGCAACGAAGATATGCAAAAGCCGCGCCGATGGAAAGAGGTTATCGCAGTGTAGACTTAGACTGGTAACTTCAATGTTGATTGACACTTAACTCCACGACCAACGTCAGAGCCAAGAAATCGGACTCCGGAGAACAAGTGCCAAGATTACCGAATCCGGCAGCAGTTACGGCGGGGTTTTTCTCAGCCAATCGGAACGAGGCTCGGCTGAATATCTCGCCAACGGCTTTGACGGAGAGAAGAGACAACAACTAACTCCCTTCCTCTCAAAGTGACTTGCAAACAAGGTACCGCAAAAAAATGACGATTCCAAACATTTGTTTACAATTAGCAGACCCCATATCCCAATCGATACGACTGCAAGAAGGATTTCTGAAGGAAAAGATGACCACCTTAAGGCAGGGCATCGTGGTCATTCGCTCCAGACGACAGCAGTTAAGCGAGAGATGAGGGACTTTCGTCCTCTTGAACAGAAAACGGCCACTGTCACTCATACTGCGTCAATGAGGTGTCATCCACCGTACTACTGATGAGTCGCCCAGTCAATCGAGAAGTGACGCCGAGCTGCGTTTGATGCTCCTCCATCATGACTGCAACACAGCCCAAACGATGGTCATCGCGAGACCATGCAGGTAAGAAAGATTTGCCCAGGATCCCTCAAAATCAAGGTATCCAATTACAAGATCCCAATGATGAATGTCTCGACGTTAGCAGAGCCCTTGATCGGGATCACCCAGATGGCCATCGATGTCTTCTTCGCCTCGAAACAAAACAATGGCCTCATCGACGGCCTAGGCTACTGGCAAGTCGCCAACGGATACACGGCTGTTGCTTTGCACGATTCCTGGTCCCACACGGCCTCCAACGTCGATATCCTCAACGACCTGATCTCGAAGGTCGAGGCGGACCAGGAGAATTGCATCAACGACATGAACGATGACTCGATGTGGTGGTCCATGTGCCTAATGGAGATGTTTGAGCTGTCACAGAATACACAGCATCTCCAAGTGGCACGCAATATCTGGGCGCACGTGAAACGCTACGTGCTCCCCCAGGGAAAGTACACCATCGACGGCGTCGACATGGAAGGCGGCGTGATGTGGTCGAGCAGGGAGAACGAGACCCAGGTCAACTCCATCACCACGGGCCTCTTCTCGGAGCTGTCGGCGCGCCTGGCGTTCGTGCAGTCAGATCTGGCCTCCAGACAAAGCCTGCTCCTCTCCGCGATCCGCAGCCTGTCGTGGATTCTACGCTGCCGATTCGACAGGGACGAGTTCATCGTTTTGGACAATATCGACCTCCAGACAGGCGAGCACTTCAACTGGACATTCACATATAACACGGGCCAGGCGATCGCGGCCTCCATGGCCATCTACAACGTCATGAAAGACATACCGCTCCCATCCTCCTCGAATTCCAACTTCTTCAACTCCTCCTCCTCCTTCTTCACCACCACCGCGTCATCGTCAGTGTCAGCGTCGGCAACCCAACCCCAACCCCACCCACCGCTAGACGCAGAGACATTTCTCAACCTGGCCTGCACGATGGCCTCGAAAGCCATGACCCGCCCAGACTGGGTCATGCCCAACGGCACACTGACCGAACCCGCCGCCTACCCGGGGACACTGCCAGGGAACAAAGCAGCGTGGCAGAACGGCGACGCCGTCGGGTTCAAGTCGGTCCTGGTGCGCAGCCTGGCGAAGCTATACCTTGTTCTCGTCGCGCGAGATGCATCTGTCTCGGGCCCCGCGTTGCGTCAGCGCCAACACCATCACCATGACACACCGGACCTGCTACAAACACAACTAGCCACATTTATCGAGCGCCAGTTCCAAAGTCTGCGGCTCTACGACACGAATGGTCACGACCAGTATGGGCCGTGGTGGGATGGACCTATGGATCTACCGACCAGCCATAGCCAGATGGCAGTGATGGATGTCATGGCTGCGGCTCATGCCGTGCGACTCGGCGGTGGTGCTGGTATTGGTGGTAGTGCTCCAGTGTCGTGAAGTGAACGATCGACGATATGGGTATTGGTCTCGATCGGGAAGAAGGTCATTTCTTTTCGAATGGATCGATGGATTGGGGGGCGGGTGTGTTTTTCTCGTGGCGAGGGAGGCCCGGTCACCAACCACCCGAGAGATGTACTTACTGCTACTACTACTACTACTACTACTACTACTACTACTACTACTACTATGATGAAAACATGAACCGAAGAGGTGAACATCTGAGATGATGCAAGGCATGGAACGCTCTGTTTTGTTTGTCTATCGCGGCGTCCGCTCCAGGCCTGACCTTAGTCAGGGTCTACCGTCTCACTTGTCTCGAGGGTCATGGCTGTATTCCAATTGGACCCCCCGAAAGGATAACAGGTGCTGGCTGGGTTTGTGCTCGACCGCTTCGTTTCCATGGGCATCGTTGGCTTTATTCTCCTTCCTTCATTCGATCCTTCCCCTGTCGTACCTCTCACTCTTCTCGCCTCTCACTCCTGCTCTCGCCGTCTTGTCCTCTCCTCATCACCTGCATCGTAGCTTCCACTGTGCCCTGCTGGCGACTCACCCAATCCCCTTTCCTTCCTCTTCCCTTCCTGTCTCGCCAAACCTGGCTGCTCCTGATCCTCCATCTCAAAACCTTCTCCTTCCCTCCTCCTCGCCTTCTTCCTGCCTTTCTCTCAACCCTCTGACCCCTCTTCGCAAATTGGCTTTACAGGTAAAGCCCAAGCGGATTGTTTCTGCCACGGCAGAAGTGGGGGATGTTGTCGCAGTCCCATGAGTGTCCTGCTGGGCATTCATTCCAGTCGGCGTGATTGGGGTTGGGCGCGCGCCGACGTTGGAGTTCGACTGCCGTTTCGTGCTTTGCTTGCGCGAAAAAAGAAGGGAACCTGACAAAGCAAAGCCTCCCTCCGTCCCTGCACACACACATACACACGTGTTTCTGTCACTTTCGCTCTCACCAACGCAACGCATGATCTCTCTTTCCCCCTCTATCTCTCTCTATCTCCGTCTCTTCTCCACCACGACAGCTCTCCTCCTGTCTTCAACAACGGCGCCTCGACCCTTGGCCGAGCCCATCTCGGATCTCTTGACAGTCTCCTTGCGCGCATTCTGCGCACGACGCTGACGTTCATCCTCGCTGGAATCCTCGCTCGAGTCGTTGGATTCGCACTCGGACGAGCTTGAACTCCAGGCACCGCATCGCTTGCCGCCGCAGTCGAGCTTAACGCGCTGGCCCGATCGAGTCACCCCGTAACGATCGCAGCGGCAGCTGTGGTCGCTGACGCTGGACAGGCTGGAGGGTGAGGACCGCGAGAAGGCCGTCCCACTGGAGGCGCTGTCGTCAGAAAGCTCCGACGGCGAGGCTGAAGCAGGACCGCTGCTAATGCGGTACCCCGCAAAGCGTTCCTCGAGGTCGTCAACGGGGGACTCTTCGTAGTCGGCTTCGCGGAGCTGTCGAGACGCATAAGGCTTACCCGGCTTGGGGTGTTGGATCTTGCCCGGGCTGAGAGCACGACCCTGGGGGATCTCTCGACTGTGGCGGCTACCCGAAAGTTCCGAAGTCTTAACGGTGGGCCGAGTCGGTTTGGCGGAACCGTGGCTGTCGCTGCCTGGCACGTCGATGACGTTGAGCTTGCGGCCCGTGGTCTTCTCGGTCACGAACTCCTTGGCCGGGTCGTGAGAGACGTGGTAGCCATCGACAATGTAGTAATACCAGTAACGAGAGCCGAGCTTCAAGGCATTGGATCCCTGGAAGCGGAAAGTGCCTTTCCAGGAGCCCGGTTTGGCGGAGACATCCTTGACGGCGGACAATGGGAGTTGCGACTTGTAGTTGTCCCATGAACCGAGAAGATGGACGGTGCGCACATTGGGCGAAGTGCGGAGGGTGAAGGAGAGTTGAACTGCTGGAGACGACATGTTGTTCGGGTTTCCTGGGCTCTTTTTTTGGTTGGTGGTGTTTTGGTCGCTGAATTACTTCTTGAAGTCAGCCGGCGATCATCACGAGGCAGGGAATTTCACACATACAGTTTGGTATGAAAGGCTGTGTCGTTGAGACTTTTCGATTCGTATAATGCGTGAATCGTGATGCAGGTCGTTAAATGTTATGATGCTGATGAGCTTGTGCGTAAATTAAAAAATAGGTTCGCTAATGCTTTGGTGGTGCAAGGCTTGAGAAATAACAAAAGCCTGGGAGTGGGAAGTCCACGCAGATCAATGTCCAGCAGATATCTCGAGTTGTTGAATAGTGTTGTTTGGATTGACCAGCAATCTGAACGACACAGCGGGCGGGATGATGGTGGACGTGATGTGAATTGATGGTGGAGCTTTGACGTCGAGCCAAAGAAGATCCAAGAGGTCCGAGTAGTGAGTGTTGTCACGACTCGCCGGGAGTATGCAAGGTTGGTGATTCTTCTTTCGACGGGGCCTGGAATTGACTTCCCAGGATGGTTGGATGAATGTGAATTGACACGGGTACAGTATGGACAAGAACAACAACAACCACAGATGCTTGGTGAATGATTAAGTTGTTGGAGCGGCAGCAAGGCTGGACGTGCGGTATGCAAATTGACAGATGTGAGAGCTATTAAAAATATGTGTTGGAAAGAATGATCGTCGACCGGCAACGATGATGGTTTCCTCGACAGGGCGATTGATGAAAAGTCTTTTGTTTGTACAAAGAGGCGACTCTGCAAAGATTGATCCGGTTTCTTTCGAGGCTGTTGAAGGGGGAAATACCACAAGAAGAGCACAGCTCGTTCAATGCAGTAAGCTTCTCGAAGAAGGGCTGTTATTGGATATTGATATTGGTATTGGTGCTGAGAGGGAACCGAGCAGCGTATGCACGTCGAGTCTAGTAAAATCAATAGTGTGCCAGACACTATACCTTTGCAAAGCAGAAATTAGTAGCGTAGCGTAGGGGATAACAAAAAAAGAAGTCTCAAGAATAGCTCGTCAGATACCGCACGACCAGAATTAACAAGGCTTGCTTGCGTGAAGAAAGGGAAAGGAAGCAAGATGCAGAAAGCGGGAAGGGGATGGCAATATTTAGATACTCCCAGGCTCTCAGCGCGAAAAGCCCAGCCCAATGTGGAGATATGGGACCATGTGAGGGCGGGCATGACCGGTTTGGCTGCATCGTGCATGCAACATGCTGCCTGCAGAAGGCATCGTGAGTGATGCGGGTTGGCCACATGGAGGTGTGTGTGATGCAGTAGCAGCAGCAACGCAGAAGGACACGAAGAGAGCGATGAGATAGGCCAGTGAGATGGCTGGGATGCGAGGGGAACCATCAACCGGGCGCGTAGGAGCGGAGAGGAGCGACCCAGGCAGCGAGGGAGTGGCCACTGGCATGCAGAGTGAATCCCGCCAGGAACAATCGAGGCAATCAGCGAGTCGAAGGGTGTCGCGGTGAGAGGAGAATGATGGAGAGACAGAGAGGGAGTTGAGAGAGTCGGCGCTTAAGCAGGTGATGACTGACTGATGATTGGTGTGACGACGTCGCCGGTAAGCCAATCAAATGCGCAGACAAGTGGCTAAGAATAGTCCCGGGATACTTGCTGGAACGGGAACCGGAAGCGTTGAAAGATGGCAGTTGCAGTGGCACAGCTGGGCCGTTGTGGTGGTGGCAGGATGCTGCAGTCGTCTCACACACCCAGAACAGGCGCTTCATCGAGATGTGATAAACCATCACATTCGCACGCACGCATGCAAGTGCCCTTCCATCCTCGGAAATCCCTCTCTTCTCTCTCTACCTACCCCAGCATCCTCCTCAGAGGACTGTGTGCTTGCGTGCATCGCACTACTGCACTCACTCATGGGTGTGCGCGGGTAACAGATCAGAGCACATGGACCAAGCCCGAATAGCAAATGGTTTGGCAGAGAAGAGACGTAATAGAACCCATCATGATTCAAGAACTGGATATCCAAAAAGACCCGGTCCCAGCCCTGCCAGACAGACGGGTTTTCTCTACACCTCCGTGCTTGCCGGGTCGTAGCCCACCACAAATGACCACATACCCTAACCGCCGTGACCTGCTCATGACCTTGCATGTCCAGTTTCTAATCCGACTGGGCAACATGTCATGCTGCAAAAGAAGAAACAAATCACCGGGCAGCCCCTCTCAGGCTCTCACCACACTCAATTCACTATCACCGTAGCTCATCCATTGTGACCAACCCATCTAGAACCATTCCTTCGCCAGCCATCGGTTGAAGAACTCGAGGCTCGCTTCCGGCTGGTCGAGTGGGACCATGTGACCGCCGGCGTGGATCCGCATAAAGGTAAAGTTGCCGTGCGATTTGACCTCGCCGATCTTTCGCCCACTCGACTTGCCGTCAATGCGGAGATCCTCCATCTCGGCGGCAGCAAACTTCTTGTGCTCAGGATACTCAAGCGCCTCAGTCCATGCCTTGTTGCCGAGCCAGTTGCAGATGAAGTCCGCGTCACCGGCATAGATCAGCACGGGCAGCTTCTCGATGAGGCCAGGAACCAATCGATGGAAAGGCTGCATCCAGTCACCTTGGAACAGGAAGTTGCGGTTGATGTCGAAGTTGCAGGAATCGTAGCCGTCCACTTCCACACCGAGAGCCTTCATCACAGACTTCTCATTGAGCCAGCTGCTGATCCAGCCAAGCTCGGGATAGCACAAGTTGCTGCTGTCCTTGCATTTGCCGCGCACGTCGTACACATTTTGTCCAGTTCGCTGGTAAGGCGCCAGCAGGGCGTTGTTGCAGTAGATGCTAGCGGGGACACAAGACCACACGCTCTCGCTATCGTAGCAGTTCTGGATCAAAGACTGGCAGCGGGGGAGTGCATTGTCCATGGCCTCGCAGGCACCTGAGTCGAGGACGGCGGGCCAACCTCCCTCACCACACGCCATTGGTCGATAATGCTCGTACTGGGTGTATCCATCCGTGAGTCCGTTGCCAATGAGAACCGACTTGAGGTTGATATTGGTCTTCTTGTGTGACAGAATTTCCGTGGCAAAGACGGGGATGTAGTGTCCAGCATACGATTCTCCCGCAATGTGGAAGTCCTGCTTAGCATACTCGGGGAATTGCTCGAAGAAGAGGGTGAGCAGGGCATAAACATCCTTGCCAGCCGCCACAGTGTTGGAGACGCTGGAGCTGGAGTAAGAGTACCCGACGTTGACTGGTTGATCCAAGAAGATCACACTGGCGTTATCGTTCCAGGAGTATGGGTTGTTGACCAGCTTCAGCTTCTCGTTGATGCGCGAGGGGCCGAGCTCAAGGAACAGGCCGGTAAGAGACGAGCAGCCAGGGCCACCGTTCAACCACAAGACCACTGGGTCGTTCTTTGGGTCGTTCCTCGACTCGAAGAACCAGTAAAACAAGTGTTTATCATTCTCGTTGTCGTCAAGATATCCGGAATACTGCTTGACGTGCGGATCAACACCCAGCGCACTGGGGTCGACCGACTTGACTCGAAGATCATATGTGTCCAGCTTGCCATCGATGCGGCGCTCCTTCTCGCCATCGGCGTTTTGCTCCCAGACAGCCTGGACGTTGGCTCCACGGACAATGTGGTCCCATTCGGCATCGGGGCGGCGGTTGTGCTTCTTCGGCATGGAGAAGAAGCTGGCCCGGCTCATGTCTTCGGGGTACAAAGCAGCCACCTCGTCCCAGATGGCGGCTGCCTCATCCGTGAGACCATGGAGAGCATCCTTCAAGTGGTGGAGTTGGTTGTCGAGGATGCTCTTGGCTTCGGCGGGGAACGACTTGGGAAACTGGAGTGGTTGCTGCTGGGGAGCAACGGCAGCGGAGGCCACTCCCGCCAAAAGGGCAACAGAGAGGGCTTTCATGGTGAATGATTGGGAGGGAGGCAATCGATGAGGTCCGACGACTGGGCCAGTCAAGGCAGCAGCGGATATCGATGAGTCTCAGATAAGTAGATGGGAAACGATCCCGATGGAGGTTCAACGGTCAGGTGGGCGTCGAGCTGGCACCAAACTGATGACTCGACAGGAGAAGTGAAGATAGAAGAGATGGCAGTGAAACGAGAGAGATGGAGGGATGGATGGAGGATGGAGGATGAACAACAGACGTTGGGAGCCAGGACTTGAAACTGCGCGGACTCGCAACGTAACAGAGCAGCCTGGATGCTGGGGAGGTCTCGTGGACACTGGTTGGGCACAGGCCGTTGCCGGACGACGACTATTGGGGTGTGACATCAGCAGGTCTCCTTTGGGCGATTTCCGGCGATAAGGACCACGTGATAAGCGATAGCGCCAGCCGGTGCCACAGTGCCACACGTGACTCCTCCAAAACCGGAAGGTTGCCACTAGGCGAGTTAGGGACTAGCCCACAGACTTCCGCCAAGCCCGCACCACAGGAATTTCCTGCGAACTTCTCAGATTGACCCATTGCGCTGCTTTCGAAGAGAGTTGTCTATCATCCTTCATCCCACCAAACCGTCAACAGAGAGACTGCCCATCATGTGTAAGTGTTCTCCGGCTCATTCAGGGCACAGATCCCATCTCAGCAGACACGAGAACAATACTCTCGCTGGCACCCTGAAGACTCGGGCTGCGTCCAACTTTGAAGACGCATTTCGCTAACGATTTTGTCAATTACAGCTCTCGTCAGCGGAGAGAAGTCGAACTGTAGGAAACCCACCGAGTCCTTTGCCTAACGATGTGGTCTAACGAATTCCCACAGTCCAGTTCATCCTTCGTCTCCTCAACACCAACGTCGATGGCAAGCAGAAGATCATGTACGCCTTGACCCGAATCAAGGGTGTCGGTCGCCGCTACTCCAACCTTGTCTGCAAGAAGGCCGATGTCGATTTGAACAAGCGGTATGGGAATCCAACACACTGAGGAAAGATGGTCAAAAGAAGGGTCGTACTGATTTTTTTTCGCACAGCGCCGGTGAAATCACCTCCGAAGAACTCGAGCGAATTGTCACCATCATCCAAAATCCCACCCAATACAAGATCCCAGAGTGGTTCCTGAACAGACAGCGCGATATCGTCGATGGCAAGAACAGCCAGGTGTTGGCAAACGGCATGGAGAGCAAGCTTCGTGAGGATTTGGAGCGCCTGAAGAAGATCCGCGCCCATCGTGGTCTGCGACACTACTGGGGCCTTCGTGTCAGAGGTCAACACTCCAAGACCACTGGCCGACGAGGTCGCACCGTTGGTGTCAGCAAGAAGAAGGGTTAAGCGTTTGCTGTCATCTTGGTTGCTTCTGGGTGTGATTGGGGGGTCCTAAAATCGGAGAGTCTAGAAGAGTTTTTACGAGGGCGAAAATCCGCAGAGCAAAGAAAAAGGACAATCGGCATGGCTGGGTTTCCTCAGTCAGTGCAACGATTTCTCAAATTCTCGTGGAAGTGGACCGGATAGCGGGCTTTCGGGCAAACAAATGGCATGACTTGATTGTTCGATCTTGATTTTCTCCCAATCTCCTTGGTTGCCCAGTGAGTGGTTTTCTTGCAGTCTTTCCCGAGGCGGCCCATACAGTGCGATAGAAGTGGTTGATCATTGAGCTGTGAGACGAGGCGCAGGAGTGAGTGACCTCCGGCTGTCGTCCTGTCCACAGCTCTTGGGTTTGCATTGACTCGCCACGATCACACCCTTATGATTCTTCCAATGAGCAGGGCAAAGATGTGTCGGTATGCCTGTTGGCACCATCACGCCTATCCTTGCTGTGTTGCTGATGTCTCAAAGCCTTCTTACACCGTGAGCCTGTTAACGGAGTGATGCTGTCGCACGACATACGGTGGGCGGAAGGCCATGGTCCTGGCTCGGGCACGTCACAGGTGCTACACAGGCACCGTCGGGAAGAGGTTCACTCGCCCAAAGCAAAGGCTGCCTTCTCATTCCCTAAGATGCCCTGGTCAACAACTCGATTGACGGCTGTTTCTTCTCTGCTCTCGGCGATGTTGGTACCAGTGGCAGAAGGATACTGTGCTTGGAAGGTCGACCTCTTCATCCAGCCTCCTGCCCGGTTTTGTCCTTCTCTTTGCACTTGCTAACGTATCGATGCATCTTTCCGATCCCAAAGGGCCCTTGATGCAGTCGGGACCAGAATTCAGGTTGGTATTGGCACCAATACGCCCTGTCTTCGGGCTTTCGTGTGGCTGGTTGCGACTCTGTGACACCATGCTGATTTATTTCTGGCGGATCATCGATATTATTCCGAACGCCTGGCACTCACTCCAACCCCCGTCGAAAACCTCCGATAAGAGCGAGAGAAGCGGTGGGCTCAGGGCTGATGTTGCATCGCATGGAAGAAGGAACATGCAAGGGGCTCCGCCACTCAGACCTCGTTTTTTTTCTGTACAGAATGACGATCGAAGGTCCGGATTCAAGACCCAACGGTCTTTTTTTCCTCCATCATGCAGTGTCTCAGTTTTTATTCAGCCTCTGTCGGATTCTGGAAGGCCGCTCGTTTGGTCATTATGTCTCGCAGGGCAGGCGGTGTTGAACAGAGAGGAGGCCACTTTCTCCAATCGTTGGGCTTTCGCAGGTCCATGTATCGGCGTCACTGAGAAGAGCAAGGAAGTTGTCTATTCTGGCGCCCTAGGTTGAAGTTGGGACGGGCGGGTAAAGGGACAAACCGTGGGCAAAGTTGCAGCAGCAACTCCAAGTGAGGCTTGAGGTCGTCTCTGGCGGAGTGTCGGCCTGCAGATCAACCTCAGGAAGGAGCCGCTTCGAGTATAAAAGCTATGCTCTTTCCTCCGACAACATCCCTTTAATTTACAAGGCACATCTCAATTTCACAATCCGCAGCACCATCATCATCACCGTCGTCATCGAGCCTTCTTGAGCTGCCACCGCCTCCTCGGATCTGCTGAGACTGTCCTGCCTGCCCAGAAGGGCTCAATCTATCGCAAAGAATCACCTCTTCATCAAAGACAGACACGCTATGGCTGCCGCGACCTCAACTCTCACCTTCCTCATTCTCCTCCTTCTCTCCTCCATTGTCTCAGCCTTCTCTGGCAACTTCGAGCTGACCAACATCGCCGTCTCCTCGCCATTTCAAGCAGACCCAAAGTCCACATTGAGCACCTACGTCGAATGTGAGTTCTTCCGACGTTTGCTTCCCAGCCCCGATGCTAATAATCGGCAGTCGACTTTTGCGATCAGGATACTCCAGAGGTCGGACACACGCATTGCTGTGTCGAATGGTCCGTGGGCACGACCCCTCCCAGCTCGGCGGCGCAAACCTGTGACAACAGCACATTCGGTGCCATCGTCAACTCGTGGCACGGCGTGGCAAATCTGTCGTTGGAACTGATGCACATGTACATTGACAACAGGTATGTCTCACGACACGGAAAAGCAAATCGCGAGACCGGGAAACAAAATTTTAACGAAGCATTCACAGTGTCGGAGAAGCTCCCTATAACGTCCTTACCAAGTTTGCCGACCTCAATCTGACATATCCGGCAACTGAGAACTATGAATGTGACTTGGGAAACGCCGCATGTGCAAGCCATGACGGGAAGGTGCTCATTGCGATTGTCACAACGGCGGTTGCATGATCGTCATGCTCTCACCAATGTCGATGGCATGGGTCACACAACTCACGAAAACATGAGCCTGAACGTTGCCTCCTGAGAACTTGCAACGAGCCCGTCAAATCCAAGACCAGGGAAGATGAGATGGAGGACTACTCCGCAGCTAATGCCGCTGAGGCGATCGAGGGTCATACGGTACTGAAAACAGGAAAGAAACGAAGAGGAAACGACCTCAGAGCCGAGACAGGGAAGAGACCTGGTACGGCTGGGAAGCTAATAGCCGAAATACTTCGGAAAGGATGTATGGGTTTGTCTTGACCACCTGACGTGACGAGATGAAGTCATGAAAAGGGGAAAGGGATTCGAATGATCTGTCCTTGCATCTGCGCAAAAGGGTGACAGTCTTGTAGAAGCTGTGAAAACGTAATGTGATAAAGAGGAACGAATAGGAAGGGTTTGACAATCCCAGATCCATCTTTCATCATGTTTCAACTTCTGACAGTTTCCAAAATCCGATTGAGGGGAGGAAGAATTCGACAGATAGTACTAGACTAAATGGTATCGAAGATATTAAGTACATGGTACTGCAGAGTTGACACTGCTACTGCCGGGAGAAGTATGTCATTTGCTTCTTCTTCCTCTTCTTCTTCAATCGTCAATTTTCTTTCTTCTCTCCGCATCCATGGAACGACAAGCACCGTCCCCAATCGAGGGGCAGAACAGACATCCATTCATCCGCTCGATCCGATCCATTGTGAGTCCCTCTACTCTGCTCTGCTCTGCACGCACACGCGGCCCCTCTACGCCTCCTTCTCAGCGCGACCCATCTCGACGTCGGTTCTGGGCCAGAAGTGACTGAGGTCGCCGACGGGGAGGGTGATGGCCATGCGCATCTCGGCGGCCATCATCACAAAGGTCATGTACCAGCCGAGACAGCCGACCACGAAGAGGAGAGCGCCGCCGGCCTGGTTTTTGTGGGTTTGCACAGTTAGCGGGGGAACTTGTCCGGAGGGGAGGGTTTGTAAACGTATGTCAGGAAGGGAGGGGGGTGGGTGGAAGATCTCTCACGAGGGGGACTAACCTTCTGCAGATGCCCTGCCTCGACATACTTCCCCTGGCTGACCTTCCAATAAGCCCCGCTGAGCACCCACGCGGCCATGGTGACGAACAAGAAGATCAGGGCAAAGACCGTGTTGGTCTTGAGCGTGAAGATGAAGAAGGTGAAGAGCGCGAAGCCCCAGACGATCAGGTACAGGGCGATGACGGCGTTGAATTCGGGAGAAGCGGCGCCCGCCACGGCGTTGGTGCCCGTGGTCGAATACGGCGCGGCGAGACCCAGGGTGGGGAGTTGGAGCATGCCGAAGGAGAGCCAGAAGACGGAGAAGAGGCCACAGACCATCATGGAGAAGAAATTGCCCATGATCCATTCGAAGATGACCGTCAGGGTGAGGAGGAGGGGGCCCACGAAGAAAAATATCCCGCTGTTAGACACGCAATTAGAAACAATCTTCTTGTCGTTCGCAACGCAAAGACGTGGGGTTCGGTGTTGTTGAGGGAGCCGGTAGGCTGAACAAAACATGACTTGCGATGTTTCTCTCGAGAACGTCTTGTAGGTGCTCGGTTTACGAGCAAAGGCTCTGCCAGGACTCCGAGAAGATCATGTCTTTGTGCCTTCTGCACTTGGCTGGGAAGGTTTTCAGAGGAGCACTTACACGACCGGTGAAAGCCCGCTGGCACCGCCCCAGCCCATCATGACCATGGAAAATGTAAAGGTTGAAATCACAAAGCTGTGTCGGTCAGCATCGTGGATTTCGAACGCGATAGCATAATCTATCCTACCCAACAAAGCCGAGCGGAGTCGGATTGGCGAACCGCTTGATGTTGTCGCCGGCATGGGGGGTTTTGGGAGTGAGATAGAGCTGTGAGGCAAACCAATGTTAGCTCTGGTTCAATCTGGTCCGGCAATGACTTCATGAATGGATCGCACTATCTATACCTTTTCAAACAGCTCAGGACTGATCGAGATGGCACCGGCGGAGACCGTGTGCGTCAGGCTGGGCTTCTCCTCGATAAAATCTCGTTCATTCGAGGGAGTATATTGGTCTTGGGACGACATCTTGGAAATGTTTGTTTTCGCAGAAGACGGCGCGTACGATTGATCTCGGGAGCAAGGCAGAAAAGGTGACTTGGAAACGCTTCCGCCGAGTTGTGCCACAGTACAGCTCTTTATTCAATTGCACAAACACCGACGGGCCCTTCTTCACCCTCTTTCCCCGTCATTGAGAGTGGCATGAACGTGGGGCCAGATCAAACATAGGCAGCATCCTGGCGACGACAAACCAACATCAACTCGCACTGGCCAGTTAACTGCCGAGACCTCGCATCATGGTGTGCATCGGTCACAGAAACAATTCCAATTTCCTGGGCTTTCCCTGGGCTTACCTGGGCAAGACCGCGTCTGGCTGGATGTTACAGGGTCATTTGGACAGGTTCGAAATCGAAGAGCACCAATTGCAATGTAGCATGGCGTTCTGCGTGGCTCTGGATTGATCTTGCGTTTAGCGGCGGATTGACCCCGCAAGGAAGCTGTTCATACTTCTCCCAATGAGAAGATGCACAGCTGGAGAAATAGAAGTCTTCATCTAGGGTGTTCTCTCAGGAGAGGATGTGGAGCGTGGAGCAGGTGGAGCGGAGAACTCGGACAAGGCGGTGGAATACGAGGGATCCATCATCAACCATCAACGTCGTCCGATGTAGGAAATCGGAGGGCTCCATGCACGGTCTTCCCCCGCAAAGTTGAGGGAGCGGTGTCGCCGGGCTTTGCGGTGGTTGGTTCCCCGGACATGGGGAAAGGTAGTGGCATCAGCATGGGTCTGAGCATCGAGCTCCTTGATTCGTGTGGAGAAGCCATCGAGATACAAGCGAGGTGGGCGAGGACAGGCCTGAATCAGCGATTGGTAATTGTAGCCAGAAGCAGTCAGCTGGATTTGTGGAGGGATGAGGACGGTGGGATCGCTGGGGCTCAGGCACAGAGCACGGAGAGCAGGCAACAGTATGGTATGGAGGGAGTAGACGAGGTTTCAAAGATGGGATCGTCGTCGCAGCTTCAGGAGAATGGAGGTTGAAGTGGAATTGAACGGCGCAGGCGATCTCGCGGATCAAGGTTTCTCCGGTAGCTTGTTCCGACCTCGCCTGTACGAGTTCCTAACAGACACAGAGAAGATGAATCATGATTGCCTATGCAAAAAAGACCAAAGTACAACAAAATACCCTTACACCCCGATCATGAGAGGTAACAACAATCCAGTAGCTGAACATTGTGTTATTAGCTCCTCAGGGAAAGAAAGGGAGTGTACTGTTTGCCTAGTCTTAGACCTCCGGTTTGTAATACCTAGGTATCCACGCTCGTGTCGCATATGACAAAGAGAAATGCAAAGAAAGTGCCATCACCAAACACTACATACTCTGCTTGCTCGCCTGTCTTCAATTTGCTACCAATGGCCGCGATCTGGAAGGACATGAAGCTGCCCGTCTGCTTCTGGAGGATGTCCGGCTCGAAGGAGGCGTCCCAGGCAGGCACAGTAACGGTGCATTCTTTGCTTCAAACTGCTCCCCTTGACCTTGAAGGATCTCCGGGCCGTTGGTGGTGCTTAGGTGCAGTGCCATAGGTCTTTGCAACGGATCTGGAGTGGGAGGAGGCGATGGGCCAGGCGACTGTGTCGGTTCAGAGCCTGACACAAGGCTGGGAACCCGCTCACCAATTGCTATTGGATTGGGACGTCCTGCCTTTCCACTCTTTCCCTCATGTTTCGATGTTTCCTCTGAGTCAACCACCGATATTGAAGGTTCCATGGTGGCCCGGTTGGCCCAAGTTCCGATTGTCGACGTTTCGGCAGCATGATGTCGCTTGATGAAGACTTCGGCCAGCTTTTCTGCCGCCGCCTTCAATTGATCCTGGACCCGGCCTTGAAGGTAGGCCTCTGTCTTAACCTCAATGAGGCTGGAGCCTTCGGGGCCAGTGACTGCTTGCCAGTTATCCAATTGAATGCTGTGTATTCCGGTGTCGGCGCTAAATCGCTTGAAAAATAGCTGGTCTGGATGGCGGTCGGCCAGATACTCCATCTTCTGGCCCACTTTCTCTGATTCTGTCGCCATCTTGACAAGGTCAGAGATGAGACCAAAGGCTTCGATCAGACCATTTGGAAGGAACCTCGCCCACCAAGGGCGCTGCCGCAATCTGGCTTCGTCAGTTCCGTGGGGCAGTGTTCCGGTCCCAATATTGATCATAACAAGCTCCTGACCCGCAGAAAGATCATGATTTCTCTCATAATGAACTCGACCTTCCCATGATGGATTGTTCGTTTCTCCGTATCCACCGTCGACAAACATTCGACCTTCAATGATCATGGGTCTGAAGTAGGAAGGAGCAGCTGAGGTTGCTCGAGCCGCATGGCGCAATTCGAGGTCGCCGTCCAGCATATATTGGCGATACGGCCCTAGACATTCGTGGGTGCAAAAGAAGATGGAGTGGAGTTGAGGCAGCTCGTGACAGAGCACCGTCCTGATCAAGTCAGCGCTCTATTCCGGTTTGTCATGATAGGAGGTCTCACCCTTCCATACTATGATGTGGAACCCTGCATCGCAACTTCAGGTCCTCGAGGCGGCTTCTGGACCGCAGCAACGTCTCGACGGCAGCTTGCAGCCTCTGTCCGGAGAACTTGGACCAATCCGATCCGAAGATTCTTTTCAGCAGCGGGCGCTGCGAGGCAAATATGGATCGAGACAGTTCCTTGTACTGCTGGATGCATTCACCCAATGACATGCTTAAGTTGACCAGCATTAGGACAATCAGCCTAGCCTTCGGTCAGTGGACGTTGCTACGCCGTTATGGAGACGCTCACCCTCCCGTGCTGGTTCCGACAGCGATGTCGAAGATCTCCTGGGGTTCGACCCTTGCATGATCCTGAGGGATCACCTTCTTCTCCACGAGTTTTGCGGTTACCATGTTGAGCAGCCGGCGAAGTATAAGTAGTGAGGAGAGACCTCGAACGCCACCGCCATCTGCGCCGAAGCTTTTAGCCTTGGAGTGTCAAGACAGAAGTGGAGTATCATATACCAAGCGAGAGCATTGCAACGGGCCGCGAAGCCCTCGGCGCTCTTTCCACGGCGTTGGAAAGTGCCTCCATAGCGTGATGTAATTGCTGGTGTCCCAAGAGAGCCGATACAGTTGCCTCCGTTAGCGAAATCTGTCAGCCTCGAATTGAAGACCGTCTCTCAGAAAATGGTGATTAAGGATGGAAGAACAAGTTAAAGCTGGATTTTAAGGAACAGTCATAGTCCAACAAGAGCCGCTCTGTTGCAACGTCGTACAGGAAGCCTGAAAGAAACTGGCCCTCGATGAGCCTGACATGAGAGGTGCTGATGCCTGATGGGCACTGCATATATCTCTGATTGAATCCTGGCAGCATCAGGGAATTATTTAAATCGCCGAGACGAATCGACTCATTAGCCCTCGACCAACAGGTCGGAGGGCCGGAGACAAGGCAACGCATTCGGAAATGGTCGGCTGTGTGATTCACACCGGGTTCAGTTTGGTTCCTGGATACCAGACTGCTCTGAGAGCTGGACTCCCTGCTGTGTGGACAGCCAAAGGAGGGCGATCTATTTGCAGAGGCTGTAGGCCACGCGACCAACTGCAACCGTGTCGTACAAGGCGCCGAAGACCTTGGCTGTGCACAAGAAGGGCTCACGCGGCCCTGGAATATGAGTTGGTTCAATGAAACGTGCCACGATGACGAGAATGCCACTCGGGGCCTGCTGGCCGGTCGCTCCAGCCTGTCCAGCCTGTCCAACCTCAATTAAATCCCCGAGTTTGGCAATTCTTGAGAGAGAAAAAGGGCACCGGTCCGCTCACTCACTCTTCAGCCGCTCTCACTTGAGACCTTTCCCAATAGGCAACTGGTGGATCCGAACAGACGTGTGATGAATCAAGAACGCAGGATCAAAATCCTCACCTTGGGTATGTTTGACACTGCATACAGGGATTCACTCTGTTGACCATGTCAGATGGCGGTGGGCTTCAGGCCTTGGCGACATTGAGCAGTCTCAATGAGGTGTGCAAAGCAATCGCCCAGCAGAATGGCAGCGCCCGGTCTCCTGCTCCACATGAGCTATTTGATGTTATTGCAGGAGTGGGAACTGGAGGGTATGTCGAGGTTGAGATCTAAGGGACTCTGCTGAAAGACCATTCCAGGTGGATTGCATTGCTCCTTGGGCGATATCGCCTCGACATAGCCACTTGTACGGCGATATACATGGAGATTGCATCCAAACTGGAGTTCGAGACTGGTAGTCTGAACGCGGCCAGCAGGGCTCGGCAGTTCAGGTTCGATCAGGACCGACTTGTCGACACCGTGGAGAAAACGCTTCAGCGATATGATTTGAACCCAGCATTACTCTGCGAGGAAGACGGCCAAGAAAGACCAGGCAGTGAGATCAGCAGGTGCCGATTTGTGTAAGTGCGATGCATGCCGCCGCAGCAAGGTTGCTGACCAGAATAGCTTTGCAGCCGGGTTGGTGCATTTCCAGAACCAAGAGCAGGCAACCTACGAATTGTTAAGATCATATGGCCTCATGGATGAGATCCGGGAAGGGTTACTTCCAGGACCTGCACCAGAGAAATATCGTGTGCCGAACGTCTTCACCACCACTATAGCTGCCAAATTTTTCGATTGTCCATTTGAATTGGACAGCAAAATATTCTTTGACGAGACATTCCCACACTCGCACCCCATTTCGTCGCTGGCTTTTGACGAGACGTTCGGGCTCTATGGCCCCAACGTGGATATCTCGGTCGTTTTAAGCATTGGGCCAGGGATTCCCACGGCAAAGGATGTCGAAGAGCTCGACCTGATGTCTCTCGGCCCAATGAGCCGACTTACAAGAAAGTTCTCCTGGCCCATTGGCAAACACATCACTGGGGAAGACACTCCAGGTATCAGCCGCAGTGAATTGGCCTTGAAATTGGAATATCAGGGACGTATTGACATCCGCAATCGGCTGCAGGAGATGTATGGAGAGTCCGGGCCGGGAGGGTATCGCCATCTGGGGCCGGATTACTCGGAAGAGGGAGCATCGCTGAACGACGTGCGGGAAATCTGTGTGTCTCGATCGCAGGCGAGTGAGGCGCACCAGCAAAGCGCCGCTGAAGCAGCGACGGTGGCAAGGCAGTACTGGGGCGACGTAGAGGCATGACAGGGTAATGAGGATGAAAGCTTCGGAGGAGTTGAACCGACGTCGTGCTTTCTTCATCCACCTCTTTTCTTTTTCCCAAGGCCTAGGATGTCTAGATTCCTTGGCCCTTCGCTCGACTATTGGACGCATGGGCGAGGCCACTCTGGGCAACAAGTCGCCAATGGTTTCTGCATGCAACGAGGTTGGAGGAGCTGAGCGGAAGGAGAGAACCAAGCATCGACAAGCTCGCTAGAGCCCGTGCATGTCGCCTCGACGAGGATAGCCTTGGAAGACCTGGCGGGCCGTTGGCCAGTGGGAAGCGAGAGGAACGGGGGGTGGGACGGTGCCGATCTTGGTTTGCAGGTTGACAGATGGGGGAGGAGGAGCAAGATGATGGATCAGGCCTCAGAAGCTGAGTGATGGAGGACCAGAGGAATACGTACTTGATTGCAGTGGTGAGCGGTGAGTGGTGAGTTGATCGAACGTGTTTCGCTTGCCTGCGGGACTACGGGACTGCGGCGCAGACTGCAGTCGGACTCCGTACTTACTGCCACAACTGGACTCCTCCATCATCCCTCACCCATGCAGGCCCTTTCTACGGGTAATGTAGGTACTTGGTATCCCTCCTAGAATACCTGGGAGGTCAGGTACCTACCCACCTGTCTAGGTTCCTGGTACGTACTATCCTCCGTCATCACCCCACCAGTAACATCCCACCGCGGCGCGTGTTGCTCTCATCATCATCAAAAAGTCACCACTCATCACCTTTCTTTCAAGCATCTGCTACGACATCCGTGCACCCCCAAAAAAGGCCTCGTCATTCTTGTCCCTGAGCAACAAGTGACCGATTGAAGCTTCCCCGGCTTCCTCCAATCATTATGACTAAAGCGCTTCTCCGTTGGTTAAGCTGTCAATAATGCTGTTCCCACCGGGCACCCGCCCCTTCGACCCGCCTGCACACTGCACAGGCGACGAGCACAGCTCCAGCTCGCCCTCTACTCGTACTTGGACAATTGCTTTTTGGAGCTCACCAGGCAGGCCCTGACCGCTCGTCTGTCCTCAGCTCTTCTGATAAACCCACCTGTTCCTCACCTCTCTTCCTTCGTGTTCCCCTCTCTTCCCACACCTCGCTGCTCAATTGAACCCTCCTACCCCTCTTCCTTCCCAAGTTGCCTGATCATCATTCACCATGGTTCACCTTGCCGGTGTCCGCAAAGACCCTCACGCAGGCGCTGAGTTCGACCCTCCCAGACGTAGAGCGTCTGTCGTTCCTGGGCTCGAGCACATCTCGCTCGAACCCCCCGGAGAAGATGAGTTCTCGACCTCCGTCTACGGTTCCCGCTTTGCGGCCCAGGATCTCCCGGCACACGAGATGCCCGAGCGAGAGATGCCCAAGGAGATTGCCTATCGCATGATCAGAGACGAGCTCAGCCTTGATGGCAATCCCATGTTGAAGTGAGTGAACCGCCCGGTCCTGCCACCAGATTGTCCCGGAGACTGACTGTGCAACAGCCTGGCTAGCTTTGTCACGACCTTCATGGTCCGTCCTTGTCCCCCCTCCTGACCGAGACACCGCACATATTGACCAGATGGTATAGGAAGACGAGGCGGAAAAGCTCATGACCGAGGCCTTCTCCAAGAACTTCATTGACTACGAAGAATACCCGCAGTCGGCCGAGATCCAAAACCGATGCGTTAACATGATCGCGCGCCTTTTCAACTGCCCCACACCTGAAAATGGAGAGAACGCTCTTGGAACCTCGACCATCGGTTCGAGTGAAGCCATCATGCTGTCTGTCCTGGCCATGAAGAAGCGGTGGCAGAACAAACGCAAGGCCGAGGGAAAGGACTTCTCGAAGCCCAACATTGTCATGAACAGCGCCGTCCAGGTGTGCTGGGAGAAGGCTGCCCGCTACTTCGATGTCGAGGAGAAGTATGTCTACTGCACCAATGACCGCTATGTGATTGACCCGGAAGAGGCCGTTGCGCTGGTGGATGAGAACACAATCGGCATCTGCACCATCCTGGGCCTGACCTACACCGGCGAGTACGAAGACACCCAGATGATCAACGACCTGCTCATCGAGCGGAACATCGACTGCCCCATCCACGTTGATGCCGCGTCGGGCGGGTTTGTCGCTCCCTTTGTGAACCCCAACCTGGTCTGGGATTTCCGTCTGGAGAAGGTCGTCAGTATCAACGTGTCCGGTCACAAGTACGGTCTGGTCTATCCTGGCGTCGGCTGGGTTGTCTGGAGATCCCCAGAATTTCTCCCTAAGGAACTGGTGTTCAACATCAACTACCTCGGAGCCGATCAAGCCTCCTTCACTCTGAACTTCAGCAAAGGCGCTAGCCATGTCATCGGCCAGTATTACCAGATGATTCGTCTGGGCAAGCGCGGCTACCGAAGCATCATGCTCAACCTGACCCGAACTTCGGACTACCTGGCTGCGCAGCTCCGCGAGCTGGGCTTCATTCTCATGTCGCCCGGTGGCGGACGATCTTTGCCTGTGGTCGCCTTCCGTCTTGATCCGGAGAATGGCCATTTCTTCGACGAGTTCGCCATTGCCCATCAGCTTCGGGAGCGCGGTTGGGTCGTGCCCGCGTACACCATGGCCCCACACAGCGAAACCCTGAAATTGATGCGAGTGGTGGTCCGCGAAGACTTCAGCAAGCAGCGATGCGACAGCCTGGTTGCTGACATCAAGCTGGCCCTGCAAGTCTTGGGTGAAATGGACCGCAAGACCATGGAGCGTTACCAAGAGTATGTGTTTTTGCCCCCGAGATTGACCATTGCTCCCCATACTAACTCGCTCCCCCAGGCACGTGCAGAACCACACCAAGGTAGGCAAGGCGGGACGACAGGGCAGCATTCATCATTACCATGACGAGAAGCATTCGCTCCAGGGCAAACATGGCAAGTCCCATCCCATTTGCTGATTGCTTGGCCTCGCACTGGCTACGCTCTCAACTGGAACCGAGTTCAGTCAAAGATCTGGTCACGATGAAATGACATCACAATTCCCATAATTTGGCAGTGATTGAAGCGACAGCGCTCCAAAATCAATGAATTCATTGTGTCTTGCTACTTCCTTTCCTTTCATGCTCATAGATCTGAAGAAGGTATATGCAGCACATACATGAAGCCATGCAGAGCGAGCAATGTGACACGAGCGGACAGTGGTACTCCGAACAGGCAAAAGGAGATGCTCCGGGCTCCCCGTCTCCCCACCATCGACACCCTGGCCCATGTCCGATGTACCCTGTGTATGTATCTGTGCCTCACCCTCTTTCTCGTAGGTCAGATGTGGACGGAAGACTTGTACGTAAACCTCTCATACTGGTAGGCAGGGCAAGGTAGGTAGGAACAAGGGCAAATACGGATAGACACTGAGGTGACCGACTTCAGCTCTCGGGGACGCTACCCTCATCTCCGGCTCCCCAGGGTCCCGGATTTCCGGGCTGTTCCTGGAGAGGAGAGAGCTTTTTTCCTCTCTCTCTTTGCCCTCCTGCCTGTCGTGGATCGATCACCCTTTCCAAGGAGCCGAGAACCACGACAAGCTGCAAGATGCATATTTACCCAGCCCAGAAGCCCAGCTCCTCTGACTGAGAGAGACTTGTCCAAGAGTCCAGACGTGTCTGTCTACATTACTCCGCCTTCTTTTCCTTTTGCCTTCTACGGAGTGGTTCAGTCTTGCCCAGCTCACGCAGACATTTACCGCCCGCCTTAAATTGTTCATACTCTTCATCCCAAACACCTTGTTCTTGTTGTTCCGTCGTCTTCTTTGGAATGGACGGATTCGGTCTCGTGGCGGGCGCGGCCTGGAGGAGTCTATTCTTTTGTCCCTCCCCTCCTTTCCAGACAAGACAGGCCTCTATCTAAGGTATCAAGACTGCACTTGGTTGGGTGCTCTTCGGGGGGTTCTGTTTCGCGCTTCCTCGCAGAAACTCGGGACCATGGCTGCTTAGAGCCGCAGGCACGGTGCTCTGAGCAGCGTGAAAGGGGAAGAAAAGGCGTGCACTGTCTGCTTGGGTCATCTTCCCCTTCCGACCCCAGAGCCCTCAGGGAGAGTGGAGTGGGCAGGCTTCTTCGGAGCCAATCCCGAGAAAAAAGACTTCCACCCAGGGTCAGATATCACCGCCCACTGAAACTCCCATGTCTAGACATGGCCGGCGACGACCCAGACAGCGCCGTCCGAGAAGAAGGCCCCGCATCCACCGAGGTATACATGGCTACCAGCAGTTCCAGATCCGTCGCGGCGGCTGGGCTGTGAGGGGCACAAGAGGCAACGAAGGACAGAGCGGCTTTGGGGTATTCGGCCCAACCATCGGGGACACAGCCACGCAGGCGGGTGTCGGGCGAGTTGGAAAAGATATAGCCAAATGTAAGTTGGCCGAGAAGTCTGCGATGAGGAAGGAAATGTCAGTGTCAATGAAAAATGGAAAGAGAAGGAGAAGAAAGAGAAGAAAAGAGTAAACTCACTGGCTGCAGATTCCGAATTTGTACGGCAAGGCCGAAGCGATCCCCATGTTGGCCGAAGCACTCATCGCCCTCCACCACTTGAGGCCGAGTTGGAAGGCCTCGGAACAGGCGATGAGATCCTCATGTTCGAGAAGATCGGGACGATGCAATGCTTTGAACCTGCGGGAGCCACCCACTTAGCCCATTTTCGAGACCAAACAGAGGCTGACGGGGCTGTCTTTGACTTAACTTACAGGTAAGGTCTTCGCAAGTGGTATTTGCTCATGAAGTATCGAGCGTACAGCCAGGAGAAGGCGATGGCTTGCGCGGGCGACGTCGCAGGGACGTAAAAGTTGTTTTCGTCGAACCTCAGCTCGGCGGGGAGGTTGACTTTCCACTGCTCGATCTGATAATCGAGTTCCGATATCAGCCTCGGGTTGGGGTGAGCTCCTGTGGCTGCTGCTGGAAATGTTAGCTGAGGGTCGAGAGCGGATTTCAGAGGATCGACTCGGATGCTTGCTAGCTACTACTACTCACAGTTGGTGAACAGGGAATCGCGAATTCTGCTCACAATGATCCGGTTGGCGACCTGGGCCAGGAAGTGGTACTTGAAATACGACTTGACGGACGAGCCCGGCAGGACGGGCAACTGCTCGGAAGACGGACCGTCGTTGAAACGCGGGATGGGGACCTTGCTCTCGAACTTGGACAGTCCCGTCGGTGGCAGGTTCAACTCGTCGCCCATGACGGCCTCGAACATGATGGCCACCCAGTACAGCCGGGCCCAGAGGTCGGGGAAATGGCCGTCGAGGATCCTCGCGTGGCCGTTCCAGAAGAGTTGCAACAACACACACGCTCGGTGGGTCATGGTCCAAGCATCCACGGGCCGGAGGATCTGAGAGAAGTACAATGACGCCAGTAGATTATACTGGCTCGACAGCATGCTGGATTCGCAGATGAAGAACCCGGCCCTCCGGCGGCCTTCGTTGAAGAAGCTCATCCCCGGAGGATCCTCGTTGATCAATTGGATGAGAATGCCCCGATCCGAGGCCGGGTCTATGGGAGCTTCGGGATCCAGAAGGCCGTGAGATTTCAGAAAGTCGGAATATTGGCCTTCGCGGTATGCATTGATGGCCAGACACCCGAGAGAGAGGACCATCATGACCAGGCACGTGTCGACGTCGAGGGAATAGCCGCCGTCGCGCGCCCGCTTCAACGTGGTCGAGAACGACTCTTCGTCCATGATAGGAAAGATGAGATTAAAGACCATGAAATACGCCTGCGAGAGGTTGGTGATGACTCCCAAGGGGAGACGACTGAGCCAGTCCGGACCCCCTGCCCCAAACCCGGTGGTCGAGGCCGAAATCATGGGCGACAAGGACGGCCGGTCCGATTCTTTGGCCAGCCAGTAGTACGGCTTCAGGTCTTGCAGCATCTGACTGACATTCGGCGGCAAGGCTTTCAAGGTGAGCGGCCAGAACAAGGTTTGGTGAATGCTGAACAGCACCTGCACGGAATCCGGTGCCCCTGTCGTGGTCGATTCGTCGCCGGTGCTTGTCGATGGCGTCGACTTGGTGGCTCCCAGCTGATCGATGGGGCTCCTCTGCTGCGCGAAGGCGCCAGCTTGTGCGATCGCCGGCGAAGGAAGCAGATTCGGCAACGAAGATACTGGGGATGCGCCGAACAGCGCGGTGGAAGTCGAGGTCGAGGTCGAGCCGGAGCCGGCCTGCTTCTCAACCTTGAATTCGATGCGCTTGAGGATCTGCAGGATTGAGTCGAGAGTGGACTCGGTGCTGATCATCGCGAATCCATATCTTTAGCAGCGAAGCGCAACGCGACAATGTGGCGGCGAAGAAAGAACCAACCGCTCAAAGGGCGAGGAATGGGGAAGGGGGGACTTACGTGGTCAGCTTGCGCTCGGCGTACTGGCATTCGACTCCCAGCGAGCGACAGAGCGAACAAGGATACTCTTCATCGCATCTCAATTTCTTCGCCCGGCATGTCTCGCAAGCCTGGAGGATCACCAGTCAGTCAATCAGTCAGTCATTCAGGCCATGCACGAATTCCGCACGCCGTAAGGCTCTGGTTTCGGACCTGAATGGGCTTCATTCGACGAAATGCGTGGCGCTCACCTGTCTGGCAATGGAATTTCTGGATCGTTTCGACTCTCTATCCTTCCCCGGCGGGTTGGAGGCAGTACCGCCGCTATCTTCAACGTCGGGTTCGCGCTTCGAGCTGGGTGGTTTTGATGATGCCAATGGCATTTCTCTCTCCGCTTCTCATCCCGGACGGAACACGTGTGGGACGGGCCCTGATATTCGTTCGCTGCGTTGGCGACAAGTCCGCCCCGCGCCCCTCGTCCGTCCGTCTCCGGCGGGCAGCAGACAATTTAATGTGATGTTTCCTGGCGTTGATAGTTGCGGCGTGGCGGCTACTGACAAAGACCCAACCAGGCAGGAAAGGTTTTGCCTCAGCAGATCTGAAGATCAGGACTGGAAAGAGAAGCGCAATAATAGTGTCAGGTCACTATCGTCGGAACGAAAGGATAGATAGGATGATCTCTGTTCTTTTGCAACAGCAAGGCTCTTACCGAGAGGGATCGACGAATGAATCGTACGACGCAAGGCAGAGAAAAGGCCGAGAAAAGAACAGACAACGGTCAAGCTGCTAAGATCGGCCAAGTCGGGACCAAATCTCTCTTCGAGTCTCGAGAGACGAAGCAGCTCCTCGGAGACGGAGAACGGAGGTGGGAGGAGGAGTGGAGAGAGAGGTACGAGGCACCACACAGCAGAGACAGCACAGCAGACAGTAGAGCAGAGCACACCATACGGGGAGGGGCGGCCCATCCCAAAGCAGTTATCTGAGCATTTCCTTGTCAGGACTCTGTGCCCTGGAGCTCTCAGCCGATACATCAGCAGAGACTCACAGAGAGAGAGAGATTGTAGCCCTGTCGCCCTGTCCTGCCTTTTCCCCCACCCACTCACTCACCCATGGTCCCCACCCCGGTAACTTGCAAGACGAAGAAAGCTCCCGTGGGCACTGCCGTCCCGGCCATGGCGGTTCTCTAAGCTCTTCCCCTTTGGCCGCCACTATTCACCTCATTGGGAAAGCGGGGGGACGAGACAGGCTTAGCTAAGGCTCACCCAGGCTGTTGGCTCTTCTGGCACTTGAAGCTGCAAAGGGAAAAGGCCTGCTGGGGTGTAAGCAAGCCTGCATAAGACGGCAGTGGTTGTGTAACTGAGTTCTGCTCACAGCAACAGGAAGAGAGCCTTATGTTGAATTGAGAAAAGACTTCACTGTATGTACTGATCTCGGTTGCTATTGTGTGTGGGTGCGCAGTAGGTAGTCCCTTTGCCATCTTCTTAAGATGGTAGGATAAGGTACCCTGAGTGCTGGAGACACCAAAAGCGGTTCCACTTGCCTGTTAGAGGGTCCCACACACAAGAAGCAAAAGCGCCATGGACACTTGGGATGGAATTGTTTCAACTCCCATAGCCGGGGCCCGGGTGGATCTGCCGTTAAGGATTGGCATCTGCGGGTACTGTACATAGGCGAGAATGGGGTAAAAGATCAAGGGTCCAACTTGCACTCGTAGAGTAAAAGCTGGGGGTCAGTGCATACGAGGTTCCAAGAGCAACCTGAAGTACAGTAAGTACTCGAACTCGGTATAAGAAGAAGAAGGTGCCTTCGGAATATTTCTCACGCCTCCTCTCCTCACTTCTAAGGGTGAATAATCACACAGCCAAGCCTAGCCGGGTTGTTGGAGGTCTCTCCTCTCACCGGTGGCGGCCATGAAGGGACATACAAAGCCATGGGTACAGTCCTTATGTACTATATAGATGCGAAGGCCACCACCATTGTCAGATGTGAGAATAGGCCTTTTAAAGACAAGGTTAAAGCCATTAAAGACCCAAATGGACACGATGATTGGCCAGACAGAAGTCTAAATGAACATATCCTCCCTTTACGGCTCTTGAACTGGCCAATGAGAGAGTATCATTTGAACAAATATGCTCCCAAGTTTCATCTCATAGAGTGACGAGTCCCTCTCTTGGAGTTCGTAGCCGATGCGCATCTCATTCTCAGGCCTCGCTTGGAGTAAGTAGTATGTAAGTCATGATCTCTTGATACGTACCTCGTGGGGTTTCCCCGGATGCGTCATCACGATTCCCGAACCTCTACTCTAGAAGTAAGTCTAGTATCCCCTGGTCGAAGGGGGTCGGTTCGTGTGTGATGAGTCGTGACATGGATTACTGACCGAGGCCCTGTGCCATACACCCTCGGCTGGTTCTCGGGCATCAGGGGAGGGTCTTGTGGTCGCACACGCCCAGCGTGACCCAACATGGACAGAGAGTGTTCCTCGCCGGGACTACGGTGTGTAGCCTGGGACATGGAAGCAAGCCAGGCTTTTCGACGAGACTGAGTGTGGAAGTCTTCGTTTCGTCAACTCATCCTTGCTCTCTTCAACGCCATCTATGTAGAATACCAATTTCAAACTTCAGTCACAATTTGGCTCATTAGATAGGATGCTCAAAATCCATTTGAGATCCTAAAGACCCAAGAAGAACTTGACTGTTGCTTCCCAGAGCGGTAGCAGTGATGCTTGCCCACTCAGTCGCATGAGCCCCGACATTGTCTGTAATTGAACCACTGGGAACATCGAGGTGTTGCCGAAAATACGATCCAACAGTGTACCGGCGCTTACATCCCAATGACGGTTGCGGTGGGCTGCCCAATGTTGGAGGGAAGAGGTCGTCATTAGTGTAGCATCGCCCGGGATGATCAGCAGTGGGAGGCTGGGACGGGGACGAAGAGTCCGATCGTGAGGAGGAATAGGTAGAGTCGTCGGCCCGCGAGAGGGCGAACTTATTTGCTCCGTCAGGCCAAAGATATCGCATATCTGTCGAGAGGGCTCTTTGCAGGGCCACGCTCGAGATTGACTCGTGTCGAAGCAGCTGGTGTGATGTTCGAGATTCACAGTCGCGTTGCCAGTTACGTACTTCGGCCACCGAACCCAGGGGGAATTCTGCCCAGTACGAGAGTCCCTGTCTCTGTTCAAGGTGACCTGGAAGAAGGATGCGGCGCTTTGGCGAGTCGTACGAATTGGCATTCGAAGTCGAACTCGACAAAAGCCTCGAGATAATCAACTCCAGTTGCTTTTCGGAGACAAACGGGAGCGTGTGAAGTAGAATCGACTCCACTTCAAAGAGTCGGCATTCGAGGCCATCGACGTAGCCCTTTTCGGGACCTCTGGCGCGTACAAGGGGTCAGGGCCTTCAAAAGAAGACTGTTGCAGGCTCCAACTCCAGAAAGACTCACCTTTTGCGCTGCTCCGGCCAAGTACATAACATCATCGCAGAGGTGCATTGAGAGCAGCCAGACCGGTCGCCATCACACTGTGCTCGGTAATGTCAATATTGGTGTACCTTAACAGAAATGAGTTGTCGATCGCTTGTCCAGTTTTTGACCGGGCCAGGATCAATCTTTTTGAGAAGAGTCTGGTGGAAAGGAACGAACCCTTTGCCTCTTCCGCCGGCAGTTGGTGCAAGCTGCACTGCTCCTGTGAGAAGTCGGGAATGGAGGAGCTCCCATGTTTCCAAGGATTGGCGGAGCTGGCTCTGAGAATGGCTGTTTCCAACAAATTTTGGACTGGGGGTGAAAGAGCTCTGAAGGTGTTGAGTCCAGAGAAGAGAAAAGACGCCATTATTATCCTGTCTGTAGTGATGGATGCCAGGGAACCAGAGAAGCTGTTGCAAACTCGAAATCTCCCTCGAACATCTAGATAGCTCTGCACTTTTGGCTTGGTTCCTCAAGGCTGCGAATCAATCTTGTTTACGCCCCGGTCAGATGCTTGCCGAATGACGCACGTCGGAACACCCACAGGAAGAGGCTGCAGATTAAACATCGTACCTCGCAACTGGCGGGAAGAGTCTGTATAACCTGAGGAGTCAGCAAGGCACGAGGCTTCGGAAAAATCCCCCTCCAGGTCGCTTTCCGGCAGCGTGACAAGCCTCAGGGTTCAAAGTTTGTAGGACTGGCCCCTGTGTCCATACATGCAGGGTCCGAGGATCTCTCCGAATGGAAATCCGCGACTTCCATTCGGAGACGATGCCGTGGATTATGGAAACGGGGTCCTCATGGGGGGTTTGTCAGCCGTCCGGTCCGTTGCCAAGGCATGAATTCAGCGGAAGGATGATAGTGAACACGCAGGCCACGGGACAAGTGACGGAAAGGAAGAATTTGGGAAACCTGGGACAGAACGTGTTGTCATGTTCAACAGACTTACATAGTCCTTGGCGTTCACAGGTCGCTTTTGGGCAGCATGAGCCCCCGGCTTTGAGGTGCCAATCCGCGATGGCTGCATCAAGGGCGTCCCTTCTGGAAGAAAGACTGTAGATCATGTAGATCTCTCACCTAGCAACCACCTTGCCGATACAAGGATGAAACTTCTGCTATCTGTTATCAGTGTACCGATCTATCAAGTCCGCCAGGACGCAGAAAGCTGTGGGATGTGAGCCTGAGCCCGGGTCGGGGTTGGCGCTCTGCTGCATACTATGGCGGATGATGCGAGACGACCGATACCAACTTCATCTGATGAGGCGATAAATTCGAGGCATTACCTCCATTTGTACAACAGTACGGAGTATCTATAAACGAGAGGGCAGGGATGTCACGGAATCTATAGCCGTGAACGCAATTGCCAGATGACAAAGACAGAAGACAAAGGACGTCGGAGAGGAACATGCACTTGAGTCACTGACCAAATCTTGGCACATACTCATGAGTCGCGTCACAGCCTCGCAGCCTTGCCAATTTCAAAGTTGCCCCTTTATCAACTTCACAAGACAGGGTGGCCAGAGAAAAGTCTAATGGGAAAGAATGGGAATGGGAATGGGAATGGGAGAGACACCGCTCGTACAGAACAACATCTGGTGAGGAATAATCACCAGGAGCTTGCCACATCCATTTGGAAGCGCCACAGACTGATGAGGTGGTTTCCCAGGATAGATTGCGCTTGTAGGCTTAGTTTGTAGACACCGGCTTCCTGACATCAAACTACTAGTAACATGGCCTTGCTCTGGTGGAGGGGACGTGCCCTGAATTTCTACAATTGATCCCTGCCGATGCATCCTTTGCGTCCGCCTTTTACAGAGGACATGCTAGCAAGGATCATCCCGGCACAAGATCCGCATGCAACGTTAATCACTTAGAGATTGTACTGTGTAGACCACAGTTGTCAAGACATTTGCTGTTGAATGACAACGAAAATGAAATTAAACTATCGAATTCATCCAAGCTGGGTCGACGCACTGCCGCTGATCACAAAGACGACCACCCAATAGGCGAAGAGATGTGATCATGAAAAGGCATAGTCAAATAAAGAAACACCACAAGCGAGGTTCCCCGTGTTACAGACTCAACCTGATGAATATGCGTGTGCAGAGTTCATGATCTTGTTATTGCTGCACGACGTCCTTTGACCTACCTGCTGTGGCTTCATTAATGAGAAGCGTTTCAAGGGATGTATGTATGTGCATTTAGAACCTCATACTCAGTCCCGCACAAGCATCGCGGCAACTTTGAGCAGAAACAATATTGTTTGGGTGCATGAGACCTGGATAAAGATCACCTGTGGTTTTCTTAGTACATATGAGTCCGTATGATGCGATAAACGGCAGACTGATCGCAGATAAGAGGGACAATGTCTGAGCTCACAAACGCCTCGGAAAGGAGGCATGAAACGGACAAAGTCGGTTGTCGCGATCTTGATGGTGATATGCCTCGCGGCAGTCGCGGACGCAGTCGGAGCAGAAGCCCAACCACCCATCAGCACAAACCACCACCATCATCACGCGGGAAGGACGACGAACGGTGCAAGTGCTCAGTGCTCCAAGCTGAGAACTTAGAAGATGTAACCTTAACTCTTCTCTTCACTGGCCGAGCTTGCGCCAGGCTGCCAGCCATGCCATTTCTTCTTGTATGCCTTTTGAAAGCGAGAGAACTCGAGAAGGAAGACTTGAGGAGGCTGCCACCCCTGAGTCAACGTCAACGCGAGGCATAGGATGTCATTGGCTAAAAGCGCCAAGAGATCACGGGAGCTTTACCCAAAAAGGTAGGATGCGGGGGGCTGGGAAAAGGAAAAATCAACCTTCCACCACTCGCGACTCGCGCTCCTCATCTTTTGACGTCCTCTCCACCACCACCTCGTCCTTCGAAGAGACGCTGCTGTCAATCAGCCCGTGTCAACTTAGAGCCCTTACTCCTCCGAGAAGCTCTCCCTCCGTACGCCAGCACTTTACGCGTCCATCGACGCGTTTTGCAGCGAACGTTTCCCCCATCCAGGAGTCCAGGACCCGCGGCGTTCACGCGCAATGGCCTGCGGTTCTCGCCACGACCGAACCGAGGGCCAGAGCACCCCTCCTCTATCTGCCCAGTGGCGACTACGCATTTCTAGCGGGAGGGGATGCGGCCGGAGGTTCGTGCTGTGGGAGACTCAAGAGACGAAACATCTTCTGATGAAGACAGACTCATTGATAATGGCCAGAAGACAATGTACGTAGACTGAACGCGATCGATGACAGCGGGCAGACTTGATGGACATGATATAATTTCCAAAGAGCCAGAGTCGCGGATCTAATCTCTGCTCTGAAGTGCTGTCGACATCAGTGTGATCGTGCACAGCCTTGAAGTTGTGGTTGACCCAAAGTTGCTCTGATTGGAAGACTCCCATATCCAGATCCCGAGGCGATCCCACATTCGGGTCTCTGCTCACCTCACCAGTCACCCCCTGGTTCTCCCCAGCCCGATCAGGAGACGGTGACAGTCGGATGACCGCACTCAGACAGTTGTCGCTTGTCGCACATGTGCCCTTTGGGACCCCATGTCGCGGACCAGACGAAGCCTATCTTCTCTTGACATGAAAGGCTGTGGAGATGCCAGGTGAGCATTTCATTTCCCCGAGCCCTTCGCAGCCCACGCTTCAACCTTTCCTCATTTCCTGTATCCTCATATAGACCACCAGGTGGTCTGTTCGAGATTTCCCTTCCTTTTAGGCCCTCATTGTTCAATCCCAATCTCCCTCCTCTTCCTAAATGACGAGCGCCGTTCCAATATCAACGCCATGACGAGCGAAGTGCCAGTGCGTGGCGGCAGCGGCGTTGGGGCCGGGGGAGATGAAGCTGAATTCAACGGTTCAATTCTCAGGATTCTCACTATTGTATTGGCTGCTGTGTCGTTTGTGATCGTGGTCTTGAGGGGAGTGGCCAGGCACCGGTTCGGGCGAGGCCTTGAATTGACTGATATCCTTTTGCCCACGGCCCTGGTAAGCCGACAGCGGTCCGTTCCAAGATTGTGCGAGTGGGAGAGGCTGACAACGATCCCCAGGTCCTTGCAATCGTTCAAACCTGTTGCGTCGAGTTGGCCTTGACTTCTGGTCTGGGGAGCCACTTCTCTTCTCTCAGTACCGACCAGGTGTCGCAATATTTTAAGGTAAGGCCTTGACCGGGGCAAGTCTATTATTGCCATGTGCAAGTGTTGAACTTGGACTGACACGTTGAATAGCTCACCTATGCCAGCAACATTCTCTTCCAGGTGGTGGTCTCCCTAACTCAAGCGATTGTGGTCTTGCTGGTCAAGGGTGTCGAACCGCAACGACCAGTTCGAATTGGTTGCTCTCTCCTTCTGGGAGTGATTGGAATCTATTCGATTCTAGCACTGCTGTACCATGGGTTTCAATGCGCCCTCCCAGAACCATGGCTGGTTGCGTCAGATAGATGTCTTGACCGAGTAAGTCCCACCAAAAGGCCTCGTCGGCGCCACTCTGCCGTTCTGGTTGTCGATACTGACCCGGGTTCTCCCATCAAATAGGAAGTGTACCAGGCGTCCATCACCGTCGTCAGCATTGTGATCGATGCCGCCACCTTGCTCCTCCCCATCATGATGATGTGGAACGTCAAGACTTCGATGAACCGAAAGGTCCTCGTGTGCACCCTGTTCGGCACCCGTATCGCCCTACCTCTTGTGACGATCCCTCAGTTTCAGCTTCTCCACACGGCTCTCACCTCTCAAGATCCGACATGGGACACGGTGTCCTGGCAGATGTGGATTCAGATCATCATGAATGTCAGCATCATCACGGCATGCCTCCCATCATTTGGTCGAATGATGTGGGAGCTGTGGGCATTCGGGTCGAATCTGAAGTCCGCGCCGTCGCTACGAGAGCCGGGGTCACGAGACTTTGGACACGAGCTGGGCCTCGGGCATGACCAGCTGCAAGAGAAGGCGGATTACTACAGGAACGAGCCGACAGGAGATTTCTACAGGAAAGAGCCGACCGGGGACTTCTACAGGAAAGAGCCAACAGGAGATTTCTATAGGAACGAGCCGGGTCCTGCTGTGTTCACTGAGGACGAGAAATACAACCTCAAGTTCGGGGAACAGATTGTGGTTCAGGTCCGGGAATATGGAAGCTTCGACTCTGATCGCACCGCGGTCGACCTGCAGAAGGAACTCCCTCCCTCACCGTCGTCGCGGACGAAGCATCACTATCGCCGCCCGGCGAGCCTCGAACACCCTCCACCACCGGCCGTCAATCCATCTCCGCGGCTCCCTACAGAGGCACCCCCTTATATGGCAATGGAGGCGAAGGAGCCAGCAACGACCGGGGCGACCCTGCGCCCGCCACAGCCTACCCAGGGCAACAAATACACCCCCTACTCGAGCGTGTACTCAGACCTCCCGCCTCTCCGGTCACAAGCGTCCGGCAGCTTCTACGACGACGAAGACATGCCCACACCCGTTCCCGTACCCGCGCCCGTGGGCCGACACGACATCGACAGCTACTACTCGGGCGACCCAACCCGCACCGAGGTGGACCTGCAGAAGATGATCGACGACCTTCAACGACAGAACTCCCCATTCCCTCAAAGGCCACCAAGTGCCTCTATTGCCCCGGGCCGCAACATGGAGGGAGGCTGGATCTGATCTGACGGTTCAGCAGCAACAAACCAACAAAACAACCACCCTTTTCTTTCCCCATCTGGACGAACATTGTCCGGACAATGGAGGGAAAGGGAAAACATGATGATACCATGCTTTGTAACGGACGACATGCTTTGCGATGCTATATGCTATGCTATGCTACGTTATGCCACGCTACGCTACGCCATGATTTTCTTTTGCTTTTCCCATGATATCACGTCGATATGCGAATGCGAATGCGAAGGTTTTGTTCGGAGGCGGCGGGTTTGGGCGTCTCGATTGACAAAAAAATGGATAAACGAGTTGCTTCCCGCGAGGGAACGGACATTCATTACCTTGGACAGGCATCTTTGAGAGACATCTATGTAGCGCTTGTTTGCTATTTGCGCCATGCCTTGCATGAATCGATTTTCTGAACAAAGTACTCCGTATAGTTTCTGCTTTTCCTGTGAGGACTAATGTATTGTTGCAATTTTCTCCCGTTCTCTCTGTTGCCCGTGGTGTTGAGAGAGGGAGTACCACAGCCACACCAGCCACCAGCCATCCCTCGGCTTGGGTCGTCGGTACTTTGCAAATCCGTCAAAGGAGCAAGAGAGGAAGGGGGGAATGACGTCGTCTGACATCTCCGAATATCTACCGTCAGGCGAAACTTAGCCCGGGGTTATTCCGCTATTTTGGGTAGGATCGGTGTCTTTACAACCCGGGGGCTCTCGATATGGGAATGACGTCTTCGTCTGCATATCGCTCTCACACTCGTGTCTCTCCTCCTGTTCGCCCACACACACACTCTCTCTCTTATCCAAGGTAGGTATTACTCGTATGTTGTGCTCTCAATGAGTAATTACGAGGTAGAATTTCATTCATTCACCCGTGCACCATCAGACAGCACGCCTCTGACGCACATCTACGCACATCTACGCCATCAGGCTCTCAGACCCTCTCCATCTCCATTCCATCCCGATCCGACCCCAGCCACCAAGTCCATCTGGCATCGGAGGCATCAGATGATAACAAGCCGATGTGGCTGGAACAGACTTTCTCAAAACCCACGTGGTCCTACGAGTAAACTTTTCCTTAACTTTTCCCTCTACGGAGTACTTTTTCTTAACCTTTTCCTCTGGGAAAGAAATACCGGACAGTGGGACAACTTGAAGTCTTGACGATACCTGGGCAGTTTGCCTGGGCATGCCGATTCCCAAATGACTCGAGTCTCGGAGTGGTGGTTGAGTCGTGACTCGTTACTTGCGGACTCGCGTGTCGTCACGAGTCACGAGTCACGACTTCAACTCAAACTGCCGTCACTGGAGCACTGAGCAGCGACTCAGCGAGCACTGGGTGACTGGAGATGATCGCCGGTCGCCGCCACTACCCGACTCTTTTTCCAAAGTCCCTTATTCCCAGAGTTCCTGGTAGGTTCACAAAGAAAAAAAGATATAAATACCATCCACTTGCGATCCAGCAGGGGGGACTGTAGTGTGAAAAGAACATTGGCTCAGAGCCTCAGATGTCTCGGGAAATATAACAAGAAGGCCCATCTATTACTCCATGTAGACTCGGGGACGGTGACAGCGAACGGGTCCAGGCTGATCTGGATTTTCTGGAGGCTCCGAGTGGCTCACGCAGTTTTAGTATTAGCAGTACCTAACTCCCAAGTGCCTGCCTTTTGGCCCCTAAGTATGTATGTACTAGAGTAAAAGCACTAAGAGTAACGAGGACGCTCAGCACTGGGTGTAATGTACCTGCAGCCAAGACTCGTCGGTCTCGGATGCTGGAGCCGAATTGGCTGAGCCTCCCTCCCTACCTTACCTTAGTTAGCCCTTTGGTCCCTGTGCAGTGTAGTCACCAGTGTGCGCTGCCCCCCGCCGCCCGCCGCGCCGCCCGCGCCCGCCCTTCTAACCGCCTAAAAGTTATCATCGCCCCCGTAAAGTTCCCAGTTCCACTGTCCACTACTGTCTAACGCGTGGCGATTCCGCCGTTGAGGTCACGATCGACCCCTGCCTAACCATCGCCGCCCGCTCTCGCCCGGGCATCCCGCCTCGATCCAGACGCAGGGTCGAACAAGAACAAGAATCGGTAAGAGGAAAAGAAGAAGTGAGTCGGAGACGGAGAGCCTCAGGCTGACGTGGCCTGCGCCCCCTTCACACAAGAGTCTGGCCGATCTGCCCTGCAGGAAATGGTCTGACTTCGATCGCTACGAGTAGTACTGGCATCAAGTGGCATTGTGAGCATTTTGCTGCATACCTGAGGCACCTGGTATCAAATCGGACCTGTTGGAACCAGCCCGGGCAGACAGACCGCCCCAGAGATCGTCCCAGTCACTTGACTCCTTCAAGTTCTTCGGAGCAAGCCGCCCCTCGCATGGCTCCGGAGACAACAACCGTCGTTCCAGTTGTTCCAGTCGTTCGAAAGAACGATCACTGCCAGCATTTCTGCCGATTCGACACCCGCCTCTGGAAGACTGGAACCTTCAAGTCTGCCTTGCGCTTCCAGAAACAACCACCGTGAGTCGTGCCGCAAACCCCCCTGGCAATACCAAGACAAGACGGTTCCTGCAGATCCAACACCCTTGGTTCCCCTTCATCCCGACCTCAGTCATACCAAATCCCCCTGGTGTTGTTCATCATTTCTGCCTCCATACACTCTTCTGCTGTGCAAGGCCAATGATTTCATGTTGCATCTGCGCTGACGAAGAATTGCGCGGCCGCCGTCGTGGCCACTGGAACGCCGGTGTTGAACGCGCGGACAACTTGTGTGCCCAAAAGAAGAATTCGCAGGAAAAATCCACATGGGTTTTGTAGTCAGTGTTAGGTAGTCGATACATGGATATTGATGGCCATCGCTGACAATGGCGCCATCGGGTATCATGTTGCCAACAAAGGAGAAGTATTCGATAGCGTGGGTATCTCGAAAAGTCGTGTATCTCGTGAGAAAAGTGTCGGACCTCGCGGCGGGACCCGTATATCATCCCGTCGTTAGAATCGTCCTGAGCTGTACTGAATGGCAGGAAAACAAGTATAGTTGCACAGAGCCTTCAAAAAAAGAAACAATTCCTCCACAAACCAAAGCCTTTCCTCCTCTTTCCAATCTTGCTGTACAATCAACAACAGATGCAGACACTTCAGAGCCGCGGGTCGGATCCGACCTTTGCGCCATTAAGGGGTATCAAGTAAAATAGATCAGTTCGTCGCCTTGACGATGTGCTCCAAGCTCTTCTCTAGAAATAACCGCCATGCATTATTCGTCGTGTTCGTAACGGGAAAACCAATCCCACTCGAGTAAATCCACAGGCGCTGTAAGGCAAATTATGTGGGACGTTGGGTAGATGCAGCTCGTCGATGATGAAATCCCCTTCAATAGTTCAACCACATCTCCAGCGGATCCGAGACCAGAGTTTCGACGGCAGGAAGTTCGCTGTCAACAATCACCTCGCTCGAGGTTCGCGCAACAAATTCATGCTTCACCGCCTGCTCGGGATCGAGCGGTGTGAATTCGACCACCATGTCTTGTCCTTCGTCGAGTTCCCGCACCACGTCTTCATCGACAATGATGTTGAGTCCTCGGGAATTGACATGTGTCACCCGCGTCACTCGGTGAGGGTCGACGTCGAACTTGTGCGAGATGCTGTTGATCAGATCCTTGACCGTTCGTTGCATCAAATAGACTGCGCGGTAATAATCTTTGGCCGAGTCTTTCTGGCGCACGTAGAAGCATGCAACTGGTTCCATGTCAGTGGAGAATCTTCTTACGGCCCTCAACGGCCACTTACCTGGTCGAATCGGCCTTTCCACTGGGGCCTGATAGCTGCTGTCCACGTCGACCGCGAAGAGTTCCGGTTTCACTCCCGTTTCCGCCTCCGTCTTGGGGATCTTGACAGGCCGCGACGGCGGGCCAGATATCTCCGCAGCCGGCTGACTATTGTAATCGCTTTCGCCCTCTTCTTGAATAGCGGATTGTTGAACCTCGGAGAATTTCCTCTTGGGCGTGACTTGGGAAGTAGAGCTCGACGTTGGCGAGATTGCATTCGATGTGGGTGAATCGGAACCGCTCTGTCTGGATTCCCATGTGCTTGTCCGCACTATCTCCTTTCCTTCGGGATCATCTCCCGTCAGGCTAACTGGGTGCAAGTCCGGATCATCCTCCGGGTCTCCACGAAGAAACAGAACGCTGACCGGCCTGGTGGAGGAGAACATATCTTGCATGCTGATCAGCTTCACCTGGAGGTCTTCTTCCGCCGAGAGCTTTCCGCCCTCGTTTTCCGAGTCGACAGACCATGTCCGTTTGTGTTTCATCACCTTCCCGGGCCTGGACGCCGAGGCTTTGGCTATTGACGAGCTTCTCCTCCTTTTTCCGGTACCGCCGAGGCCAGCCTCCGCCTGCGCAATCTGAGATTTGAGTTTGTCGATCGTTTTCTTGACATGTGCAACGTCGTTGGAGAGCTTCCGCTCCGCCCCATGGTCCCGGAAGAGCTTGACCTTGGAGAAACAAACTTCGGCATCATTGCTCGCCGAGGTTTGAGGCGTGACCAACTCCGTTTTTGCGCACAAACGGACGGGGATCCCTTTGACGCCCTTGGAGTGGCTGAAGTCGGTCGATAGAAAGTTGAAGCGGATGGATATCGAGCAATCGGGGCCTCCGCTCACAGAATTAGGAAACCAGGTCACGGCGAAGCCGTCAAACGAGGCCTTTTCCAGCTGGATTTGGGATTTTCGCAGTTCGTCATCGCCTCCTTGATTGGGATCGACATATTCGACTGCCAGGAGCCTTCCGCCTCGTTGGTGGGCCTCGTTGGAGCCGCGTCCTTCTTTCCAAAGCTGCCAGCATGCGCCTGGCCGTTCCCGTTGCTGTTCATCTTCGAATGAGACTCGAACGTACGTGCGGTACTGGAGAGGGGTGTTTTGCGGCATGGGAGGGGCTGTGTCCCATATGGCCATTGTGTATGCCTGTCCCTTGTTGAGATAGGTGATGGGGATTTCATCTGCGTGTCGAACCATGGCTGTTGGCGCATTCAAGGTCGTGTGAAAGCGAAATCTGGTGTGGTCCGTGTTAGTGAGTGTCTGGAATTCGGATGAGGCTACTGACTTCTCCCCGGTGGGCACGTTGGGCATACCCACGGCCCCAGACACAGACTGTTGCGCAGGCTGGGCGACGGGTTGCTGGTCGACGCCCAGTTCGGCCTGTGTCGGGGTCGTTTTGTGGGGAGTATCATCCATGGCCACATACCCGGAGTCCTGGTGCTGGAGGAACTGTTGGGGCGCATATGTCTGCTGCGGCTGCGCTGGGACATGGACCTGTGTTTGTTGGTGGAAAGGGTCGTGGAAGGGATGCTGATGGTGCAGAAGCTGAGGATTGAAGTGCTGGAGATGCATTAAAGGATCTTGCGCATGGAGCCCGTGGACTGAATGCGGCAGCGAGAGAGGGGTGTTCATCCCCATGCCGGGTGTGTGCAGGTCGCCAGCCTGAGGATGATAGAGCGTTCCGAAGCCGCCTGGAGTGGGAGTATAGTATCCCGGGGGTTGGTTTGCAAAGGCGGAGAAGGCGAAAGAGTTGGGATCCATGAGCGAGGGCGTGAACCTCCAGGCGTCGGAGAAGGGCTTGGGTGTCGCATCCTGATCTTTGATTTCCGGTTGATTCTCAAAGGCTCTGGCGAAATAGTCAGCGTGGTGAACCGGGTCGTCGCCGTGCTCGGAGGGCAGATGAGAAGGAGACATTGTTGCGGTTTGGCGACCGCTTCAAGGCTGCTTGCGGAGGGGGGAGGGGGAAGGGCGGAGGGCGGAAAGGTCTGAAGTAAGACAAAATCCCAAACATACCTCTGAGACGTCTCGGGCTCATCATCTACGATAGCCTCGCTTAGCGTCGAGGATCGACGAGCAGGGCCGCCTTCCTCCCCCGGGGCAGCTGAGGCGGACGATCCAGGCCCTACGTCTGGGAAGGTCTGCTTGAAGGCCGCGTACAACTCCTCATCGGGTTTCTGAGTATTGCGTCTGGCGGGAAGGGGGGTCTAGTCAGTATACCGGCCGAGGGCAACCGCGCAAGGGAGGGACAGACAGGACTCACCGATTGCGAAACATTTGCGGCGGAGACCACGTCTCAGGCTGCAGGAGCTGGCGAGAGCCGGGTCAAATCAACAACATGAGGCCGCCGGATGGTGTCGAGGGGCTGCGGGAGTCGATGGAAGTCTTCACGCGTCGGGCATCTGTGAATGGTGGCAGACGCAGAGACGGACTAATGAAGAGGTCCAGGGTGGCAGAGGATGGCGAGGTGCTGCGCCCTTTTGCGTGCGTGTTGTGCAGAGAGAACGCGGTCGATGGCTGGGCCGAGATGCAATAGAAGTAAGGCGAGGGCGGAGGCGACGCGTGGAACGAACTGGACTCGGGGGGAGATATGAGCGAGCAATATGAAGATGAAGAGCAGTAAAGGATCGACAGAGGACGAAGGTCTTGGAGAGGCGTGAAGTGGTGATGATGTGGTGAGGTGAGGGAGTGTGCAAGGTGTGAGGTGTGTGAGGATGGGCGGCGTAGGACGCGGTGGACGATGGACGAGGTTCTCGTCTCTCTGCGACTAGTACGAGTAGGAAGGGGAGCGAGCGACCGGGGTGGAACGCTCTCTCAGTCGCTCTGTGTCTGGCAGTGTCTGCAGTACTGTAAGTAAGTGAGTCTGAGCATCAGCGACGGCACGGGCGCCAATTACCTTTGAGGCCGGTACAGGTGTGGCATCAACCATACTGTAGTACTAGTACGAGTAGTACGTAGTAATGAATATTTAGCCACAGATGGGCGATGGGCAGATGGGCACGCACTGGCAGTGGGCACCGATGGGGGCCCTGGGCCGTGGGCCGGGGAGGGTCCTGGGTACTGGGTACTGGGTCCTGGGGGCCCTGCACCGTGCAGGAGTGGATGTGCACGCGGCACTGTGGATTGGACGAGCCCGGCCTGCGCGGATGAGATGTCCACGCTGGCCTCGATCGCTGTGCGAGTAGCCTGTCTCAGAATCAGTGTCTCTGAACTCTCGAGGGACAGTCTCGAGCCTATTCTTGTCGGTCTCTCGGCCCTGCGATGTGGCGGCGTGATCAGAGGGCGCCGTCACCGCTGTGATGCGAGGTGAGCAGTGCCAGTCAGTGGGTGATGGATGGATGTGGGCGGACATCGGGCGTCGGGCGGACAAGCGACAGAGTGGCGTCTGAGACTCGAGAAGGAGGAGGTACGTACCAGGTACGTACCGTTACTGCTACTGTACGGAGGTCGGAGGAGGTACCTACCGTGCCTTCCTCGTTTCGCTGCTGCCGCCCGCCGTAAGGCAGCAAGGGCGCCGACTAGCGCAAGGCCTAAATGGAGCAGGGCTGGCACCGGCGCAGGTGGGGTCACTGGGTCGTGAATCGTGATGGACTGAGCCACGCCTAAGAGCCCTGGAGCGGGCGCGCCATTGGACGGTGGTGCCGGACGAGCCACGTCAAAGCAGCTTAGCGGCGTCCGTGCCCGTGGCGTCCAATTCCAACCGTGCAAGCCTCAACCCGACAACCGTCGACGTGGCTGTTTGCTGGCACGGGCTGCGGGGCGCAGAGCCACTACGAAAGAAACGAAACTCAAGTGCCACTGTCTCCCATTTCCCATTTCCCATTTCCCATCTCCTCATCTCCCTACGAGTAATCCCATGCATGTCCATGCCCATCGGGCGCTGGCTCTACCGGTGGTGTTGGCGCCCGGGGCCTCGCTCGCATCCCAGCCCGATCCTTGCCCCGTGCCCACCCCCAGACGCGGGACAAATGCAGACTGCTGTGAAGGTTCAAATGCGAGATGGGCCCTGCGACGGGAAGACAGGCCCTTCCTGCTCCCAATGCAAGGCCCAGGCAGTGTGATCGACCTGATCGACAATGCACAGCCACGCGTCCTGTGGCTGCTGTGGCTGCTGTGGCTGACGAGCCCTCTGATGACTCGGGTGGCAAACTGCATCTCTCAGTTCAGAGACGCAGTCAAGTCGCAGTCATACAGTACGAGTACTAGTAAGTAGACTGGCAGTATTTGCCGGCTGACCCCACTGCCAAGCCGGCCGTCCGAGGAGTCGAGGACTCGTAAGTGTGCTCCGTGCTCCGTCCTTAATGCTCTTCTGTTAGTACAACTGACATTGGAACTGTACGAGTACTCACTTGTACAACTCGTTCGTCGTTTTTACTTTTATTTACTCCGTACCACTCGCAACGTGCTGTCACTCGCGAGACATCTGTGGCTTGAGTCTTGACTCCTCTTCCTCGTGTACACCAAGACCGAAAAACTCTGATCTCTACTCCATAGAGAACGAGTCGAGTAGATTCTACGAGTAGACACTGAGAGTCTGAACTCTCAGATCGGAGTCGACTCCCTTCTCCGCCGCGGTCTGTGCTTCCGCTCACATCAGATTTCTCATTTGCCCATCTCCCTCCGAATCGAAATGACGATGGGGCGTTGGAGACTCGGCTCGAGAGTCATGCAACAACGGTCGAGAAGGAATCTCCCAGTAGTGACCTCAGACCTGTCTCTGCTTCTAAGTTCTCACCGGGCACCCACGCCTTCCGGCCTGTCAAAGCGCCGCCGCTCGCTAAAGCCCATCCATCTTCTTTGGACGCCACCCTGCCTCGTCAACCTCTCGCCGATCGTCCACACGTGCTCAGAAAGACGACAAGACCCTTGCTGTCGATCCATCAGCGGTGCAGCCGCCGTCTCTAACAAGGCCAATTACCGGCCGTGGCCATCTCACACAAGCCACCACCGACTCACCGGAGTAGCATCTCAAGTACAACTGTCCACGTACGCACTATGCGCAGCGAGAGGGACTAGTTTCCTCGTGAGCCTCCGAGACCTGAGCTGTGGCCGATGTTCGAGCGTCGAGCTCCGGTAACGGTAACGGTGTTTTCCACCAAGCTGCCCGCATAATCGGCTAATTGAGGGTCATGACTTCACTCCACAGGCCACACCCTGCGCATGGCAGCAGCCCAACTCGCGCCAACGATACGATCGGAAGAGGACGAGGAGGAACGCAAAAGAAGGACACCTGACAAGTTGCAGCGTTCATCGGCCGTCAGCCCATCCTCCTCATCCAATCCCGTAGCTTGAACGACGGTGCTGTCGCTTCTCACGACAAATGCAATATTCGTCATGCTGCAACACCCGAAATTACATCATCGCCCTCCCCATGAGCCAACCGCGGTGGCATTGGCTGCTGCTGCTGCAAGATGAAACAAAGCGGGTGGACGAAAAGCGGCGGGCAGAACATGGTGGTCAAGTGACCCTCGGACAATCTCACACCTCTCACGCATCAGGGCCCGGAGACAACACCAATCATCTACCAGTATCGATCTCGCGGGAAGCCTGGTAGTCTGGTAGACCACATTATTACCCCCTCGTATCGCGTCGATGGCATCCAGTCCGGTACCCTTGGGCTGGCCTTCCTAGTCCAGAAAACCTCCGAACCGATTGAACCAGTCCTTAGCGCTGAGGTTGGAAGTGGCCCGTCGTTGGAGAAACTTGAAAGGGAGATGAAGTCATTCCTGCTTGTGTCTTCATGGACCATGCCCCTGGCACCTTAATCAAGAGAGTCAAATTGGCTGAAGCATGGATGCATCATGCCATATCATTTGGATCAAGAGGCGCTGACCGTTCAAGATTTGAGTGGGCTTGCACGGTAACAAACCCCCGGCAATCTTGATTCGAGACAGTTAGAACACGGATGGAACAAATTTCGGCGGGACGACGGCGCCTGGAGATCCACGAGGCACGCAGGTGGGGTGCACACCGCCGGGGCTGGGCGATGAGGAGGCCTCCGACAAGCGAACCGGCGAGACAACTCACAGACGAGCTGTGGCACAACTGGCTCTCCGCTCTCACTTGGCTGGACGCCAGTGCCCGCCGCCCGGCTTGTGCAGTACCAGAGGTAGACGGTAGTGTCCACTCTCCATGCGACGAGAGAGAGAAGCGATGCAAAACAAATCACTAGTACGGAGTATCATCTTGGGGATCGAGATACCTACCGTCTATCACCGATTCTGCGACTCACATGTTACGAGTACGTACGTACATACCATACCACTGCTACGACTGTAGCCTACTACTCCTCGGTGCTCCCACTGCTCACACTCCTCACAGAGCACCAGTCGAACCTGTGGGCACTGGGCACTTTAGTCCTGGGCATAACTCGACCGTGGACACTCTCGACTGGAAATTGCATTATGGACCGGAAATATTCTCCAACGCGGCCATGACAAGGATTGCCGGCCCGCCGCAAATGAGCCATGGAGAACAAAATTTGCCATCTCCGAATATTCAGTACGAGGGCCGTGGCGTTGGTGTTGCCGACTTTGCCATCACGTTCTGCGTCCAACCGTCCGCTCTACTTGTGTCCATCCACGAAAGGGGTCTGACTGTGACTGTGGAAACGCGCTTTAAAATCCACAATTACGAGACATCGGACAATTACCAAAGACCACGCAATCAATCGCTCGAGTCGCGGGAAGGAAAAAGGCCTAGAGCCTGGGGATGCTCCAAACTCGTCGAGGTCGAGACAACGCCACATCAGCTGCGCCACATTACCTGCCGATCTCTTCGTCTGCCGTGGTGATCGGCATGTCTCTTGACTTTGACCCTGTGGCTTGAACGTCGTGCTGCTGTTGATTGGGTTTCTGAAGAACTTCACAGGTCTAGAATCTGGTCAGAAAGTGTGCCGATCCCTCAAAGACTTCCCGTGAAGCCGAGAACGTGAGGGGGTTACGAGCAAGCCCTATGAATAGCCCCCGTTCGGCGGAGGGTTGACGCAAGACAGAAAGAAGCGCCTGCAAAAGGACGGAGACAATCGGCTGATGAACTGATTCGAAAGAGGGTCACGGGTTGCTGTCAGAGTTTGCAGAGGGTGCTGCGTTGCGACGCCCGTGTGAGTGCTGCAGGATCTCAAGACGACTGCCTGATATGGCCTCTCATCGCTCATTCTCGCATGCTATTGGGAAGACGGACAGCTCGTCCCCATGAACTCGTGATATTAGCCGACACGAGGGCTTTTCACCACGAAAAATGGTTTCAACAGGTGGTCTAGATTCTGAAAGGGCTCAGGATTGGATCACTGAAGATTCCCACAGCGACTCCCAACCATTTGACTTTGACCGCGAATTTGCTGTCTGTTAAATCCTCGGTTGAAGCTTCAAAGGTGAATGAATGCCAGGAGTGCTAACTTTGTGCCCTTTTTCGACACTCGGGGCGGGATCTGATCTGATGTCCAAATGTCCGCCTCTCGAGGTCCATCCATCAGGCCTCCACAAGGACAGAAGCAGTAGGTCCACCGTACGTTTGAGTTGAGTCTCCCCTTTTGTCGTGTTTCAGCCGCTGAGGGTTTTAATTCCGGCTTCTCCACGGCACGAATGAGTCCCAGACTAGCAGTTGACCACACAGCTTGGGGAGGGGAGGTGATCATGGGAATTGCCAGCAAGGAAATGAGAAAATCAAATCGACTTCCCGTCTCCATCTTCTCCCCCTGAGAGCAACGACCGAGCGAGTGAGTGAGTTTCCTTCGACATCGGCATGTGGTTTCTTCAGATACAGGTGATTCGGGAAATTCCCAAACACTCGTTGCTCTATTGCTCCTCTCCATTTCTCTGTTCAATGTTGCCATGTCTTGAACGAGGCTTCAAATAATCTATTTGCATGGTAGGGGCCTCGATATCGATTTCATCGAAGCATCAAGCTTCGATTTCAGAGAATGTATACTGTAAGAAAGAGAACCATGACGGGCTATGGATACCTGAGGTATATCTGTATAGGGTTACTCCGAGTCGCAATACAATCACCATCAAAAATCCTCTCCTCCCTCTCCTTCCCCTCCTCTTGCTCCGTTAATGTATTGACTCTTCACGATCCTTCATCCATCCCTCTTTGGATAGATCATAGAGTCTACGATATAAACGAACACATAATGATGGAATTGAATTGGAGCAGCACCACGAATAGATGGTTTCCAAAGTTTTCGACGGAAAAATCAATGCAAGGCTTCGAGCCCCCTTTTGCCATTGCCAACCTTTGGAATGTAAAGGGGTAGAGGAAGTACTTTTTCTACTACTAGTATTTTGCAAGAATGAACGAAAGGAAGAACAACGTGCCCAAGAACGCCCTGCTTTTGGTATCTGTCTATCTACATTGGACATCGACTCGACTCGACTCCCATGCTCTTTTGAGTCTTGAGTCTTGAGTCTTGAGAGTCCAGTCGGTGCATTACCACTCACTCACTGCCTGGGCCTCTCCGATTTCTTGGTCATCGGAAACAAAACACTCCACGGCCCCAATGTCCAATATATTGGTATCTCGGGATTTGGCCAAAATTAAGGCTGCCTTCCCCGTGTCTGCTCGCTGTCCATCAGCCAGAAGGGATATCTTGGGCAACCTTCATACCATATGTTCTCTGCCATGCACTATGCTCATGTCCTTTGGTATATGTACACAACCTCTTCTGCCTTCCCCTTCTTGCTGGCTACAAGGAGCCCAATCTCTAATTAGCACCGTCCGAATACTGACTGTCCCCATCTCGATTACCGCGGGATCATTTCCCGTGTCCCTTGCGTGTCGTGTTCGCTGTGTTCGCCGTGGTCGTATGTGTGCCGATTTTGCGCCTTCCAGTGCGTCTGTGGTTTAAAAGATGAAGAAGAAACAATTAATCTTTCAAATGGATGCTGATCCTGACCAGCAACTGATCCCACCTCATGTGATCGTCGTCTGGTGTAGAACTGCTGAAAAATGTACGTCCGTCCCTCCAAAGCGTGGGCCACCGTCGAGAAATGGATGCGAATCCGCTGTGATGACGACTGGTTGCCTCCCAAAAGCATTACCGGGTGATGATGATCTGAAACCCGTCCACCCATTTGCCACACGTGCCTGAGATTCCTGCCAGGCTGTAGCCGCGAGGAGCCATCAAGGTGTGCCTAAGGATAGTCAGCAAACGAGAAGGAAGCAATTCTTCTATAGAACACTCACCCTGACCCTCCAGTCGCATTGCCGAAAATACTAGACCGCCGCCCAGTGCTAGTCAGAATCTGGATCCCATCAATCCAGAGACCAGCTCGCACATAGAATCCCAGGATGGTTTCTCCTCGGCGTGTATCTGTATCTGTTAGCTTAGGCTACCACAGTTATTTGGGGCAGTGCACTCACCAAGGAAGAACTCGTCCCCACCAGGTTTACCGCCTCTCTTGCCGAAGAGTTGGCTATGGCCGTCTTCAAAGCAAAACTCAACTCCATCCAAGGCATAGCCCGAATAGACCTTGACCGAGGTCAAAAGCTTGGTCTGGAGGACGGTACTCTCCAAGATCAATTCTTCCGTTTGGGTGCCCTCGAACTGGGAATGTCCCAGCTTTTTGCTTCTGAAGCCAACCCGGGCATCCGAAAATTTGCTCAGGCCGACCACATTGTTGATCGCATTCATGGTCAAGCCCTCGTCTCGCTTTGGTGACTGTCTGACAGGAGGGAGGCTGACCGTGTTTTTCTTCGCCAAGAGATCATCCAAGTCCTCAATCTTCTGACTCCGGGAGCTGCCACAAAAGATAGTCAAGGACAGTTTGGCCTTTTTCTTGTCTTCAGGAAGACGAGATCGGATATCCGTCTCCGCTAGGGTGATTTGCCGGGGAACCATGGTGTATCGTGGGTCGGTGTTGGTGAAATCAATCCAGTGGCGGCATAGATCATCTCCTTCGAGCCATATTTCGACAAAGGAGATCCCGGTGGGTGCAGAGCAAATAATTCGGCCGTTCCCGACCGGGAAAAACTGGATACTATCATCCTGGGACTGGGGAGGCTCGTCGCTCGGGAGCCTGAAGCAAGGGTGGTGTCGGAAACGGAGCACATCCAATCGGTGCCAGCCACATTCGTCTTCCTGGCGACATACTTTGAGGCCCTGGGACTTTGTCCGGGTTGAATAAGGCTCTTTGACGACAAACGTTCGATTTAGGCGCACGTAGTCTCGGAGCATGACTCCGTTTTCTTGGTGCGGACAACCGAACAGATGGCCGACTTCATGCAAGTGAGCTCCAATGCCAATATTGGCCGCTTCCCAGCTGCTCCCAGATTCGTTGCAATCATTTGCCACAAACTTGGTGTCGGTCCGCGTGGCATCCATGAAAGCCGGGACAACCTCCTCGATGCAAGACGGATAGCTTTGGAGAGCGTGTGATCCAAAAATTGCGAGTCCGAGATCGTCTCCTGTGCCACCGAGGGCGGCGTGGGCCCTAATTGTGTCCGTCTCGGGATCCCAATGGGAGTCAAGCAACATACAGGCGACGTACTGCTTTTGACCAGGTCGGATGTTGAAGTATTTCTTGACGGCGTCTGCAGCAATGGAGTAAAGCTCGCCTTTCTTTGCCGCCGGGGAATGTTGCTGCGCATACTGGAGGTCCCGCAACTCTGCCGTAGTCTTGTCCGATCTTATCACATGTACCCTGGTTTCATTTCTCATCAGCCCCGTTTCCCGGTCGCGCATGGAGAGAGAGCCGGTCTGCCACTCCTCTTCGAATCTGAAACATCTGCGGCCGAACTTATGTCGATACATCTGTTCCGCGGTAAAGGCCTGCCACAGATGGGCTGCCATTCGGAACTTTCTGATAGCCATGTCCAGGCCGTTGCCTTCGGTCTCCATCCTCTGGGGAGTTGCATCGTAGGTGCATGGTGAATCCTTGCCAGCAAGAATGACCAGTTGCAGAGGAGGCGCGCTATTCAAGGGGAGGTAATTGAGCATGAGGAAGGACGAATGCATGGTGGGCGCCGGCGACGATAGCGAGCTATTGCTCGCAGAGCTCAATTTGGGAGAGGTAAAATCGAAGCGGAGCTTGTTCCATCCTGGTGAAAGATACACCAAAGCTTTAAAGTATGAGTCGGACACTGGCCAGGTTGTCGGAGGAAATGCCTGTCCTTCCTTGTCGTGATGAACCGTCAAGTTGCCGTCCATGGCTTTCTGATTGGGGTCGCCAATCTCTCCGGAGATCAACAGCACCTTTTGGTAGACCTGAACACCATGTGTGAGCAAAAAATGCACCGTTCCATTTCTTTTTCCACATACCAGTGAATTGTCCATGATTGACGTGATTCTGGGGGCGAAAGCTGAGGTCGGCGGAGGGACTCGGATGGCACCATTCGAGCCGGAAGGTGAAAGGGTCTAGAATTCGTTAGCATGAAGAGACATCGTAGGCTGAGCAGGGCCTATTCAGCCATAACCTACGATCATGCTGTTCCGATTCGACATCGGCATCATGGTATTCGGCCGCTGAGGCACCGGGGGAGTGGTGTCTCCGTTGGATTTTGCCGCAGCCAGCACATTCGAGGCTGAGCCATTTGCATGGTATGTCGAGGGCGGGGTTGTACTTCCGAGGGCAGAATTGAGAGTAGATGAAGACTTTGCGGTCGGGACCGTGTCGTTGGAGGCAGTGGAAGAATCCGAAGTGCGGAAGCTTGCTCTTGACCGTCTGCGCAGCTCCTTGAAGAAAGGCATGGCTGATGCAGGAATTACGCTGGCGATATTATGAACCGATCATGGACGTGCTTCGTATTAGATGATGCTGTGCGGGGGATGAACTCGAGAGCACGACCGGGATTGCCGCTGGAGGATGTATGGAGGGATTGCTGGGGATTGCTGAGGGTGTAACGACCGCAAGCACATGCATGTGCGATGGAGCTTTTTTTCAGCGACGATTGGCCGGCCAGGGTCACAGCAGCAGAGCTCGGAGGGATGGCCTGCGTCGACAGCGGCGACGACGAACGAGCGACAGTGAGAAGGAGACGGGGGTGAGACGAAGAAAGGAAAAGGTGCGTGAACGGCACCGCGGACTGCTGCACACAGGACGGTCAACGACGATAACAAGAGCGACAAGAAGGTGCCATGCCGGACGATGGTGAATTTCTCAAGCCGATGTTGGCCTGTCCAGCGGCCATGGAGCTGGGCTGCGTGCCAGTGGCCCAGTGATGCTGAGGCCAAGGACCAAGGGCGCTATTGGAAGGCGACGGGAAAGCAGCTTCCCAGGCTCAGGTCGCAATTGGTGAAGGCGAAACCTGATGCGCCTGGGGGCCCAGCTGCAGCCGGCACGGTAGTACTCGTACTAGTAGTGCAGAGCCCCAGCCCGCAACGCAAGCCCAAAAGCCCAAAGCCCAGGAGACATGCGACGCCAACCGCCAGTGCCATTCGTCGGTGACTCGGTGTCCCATCCGGGGCCATCGGCGGACGGAGCAAAGGAGTGCACCTGCTCTGCTGGGAGCAAGCAACTGCCAGCAGCATCGCAGCATTGCAGCAGGGCAGGCGGCGGCCACCTGCAAGAATGTGCAGTTCAGGCAATCAGCTTTTGGCGGGATTGGACAGCGGGCTGCTGAGGCTTCCCGCTGATAAAGGTGGAGAAGCGATGGGTGAGGAGCCCACACATTGGGCATGTTGAGAGCACCATCGTCACCATGCCTGCAGATTCTCCTTGCCTGATGAAAGCCAAAGTTGGTCAGTTAAGCCCGTTGGGGTCTGGTGCCCGGAAGGTGGCTTGCTTGGGGCACGCCCAGGACTTGCTCTCGGGCCTTACTCGTACGTTCTGCGGGCGAGATGGCCTTCTATCATACTGGAGCCTCGATGACGTACGGGCAGTGCTGGGAGACGCGTGGTTGGCGCCCACGACATGGCTGCCGAACAAGCTTATCGGGAGACTGCCATTCACGATAGCCCATTGGGCCTGGGTCCTGGGGGGCCGGGGCAGCGGTCTCTTGCTGATACAAAGACTCGAAGAGGAGTGCATCTGCCAGAACCGACGGCCGATGATGACACTGGGACTCTGGGATACCAAGCAAGTGGCTACATACGGAGAACTACTATGTCCGAGTATACCGAGTACCGCGGACTCATCAACACACAACTCTCTCCACCGCTGGACCCTCCGCTGCAGGCCGTACTCCCGTCACTACTGCCTACCTTACCTATCCTACGGCACAAGAGAAGTGGACGAACGGCAGCGCCCAGCTAGTATACTGTATGCCTACTGAGTGCCCAATGTGGATGACCAAGCGTAATCTCAAAAGTACCACGTAGGACGGAGGCAGTCGTCTAGGCGGTGGGGAGGGAGATCGATCGGTGCCGTGCTTGACTGACTCCGTGGGCTGCAGAGGCTGGCTTGTGCCTTGCTCCCTTACTTCCTGCAGTAGGTATGTACAAAATACTCGGACTACGGAGTACCTACCTAGGTAGTACTCCTGGGTACAGCCCACTACCTGGCCTTATCTAAGTCCGTAGTATGGAAGGAGATACTCGCATCTCCAGCGGACAGAAGTGACGTGGCTGGTCCAACCTTCAGGCACTTCTGTTTGGATCTGGAAGTCCCCTATCGTATCTGGTTCAGACAGGAGTTGCAGTACGTACATTTTGATGCCCTCTCCTCTCATTCCAAGTTAAGCCGCGTTGAAGGAAAGGTGGCACGTGTGGTAGGCAGTGTCCGTCGAGGCCGCCTTTTCTCGCCCAGCCGAAGATGTCCTTTCCCATTCCTCGACTTCGTACTTCGAACTGCCTGTCCTGTCCGCCACGGTTCTCAGATCTCTCATTATTGCGTGGGAAAAGCTGGCAATATTGCAGATGCTTCTCATTAATCAGACCACAGACCACAGACCACGGACCGCGACATCCCTGGAATATCGACCAGAGTGGTTTTAGCTAGGCCACGCTCTGAGCCGTCGTTTCCCCAGACCGTGGCGTGCCGAATCAGAGGCGGCAGCCAGCCTCAAGCTGCCCAGAGCCGGGAACATTATTGCTTGACACTTGACGCCGGGCAGGAAAAGGAGAGGTTCTTCTCGTCTTTGTCTGACGGTTTGGAGATGAGTGACAGCACGACAGATTGCTCCCCTGCCCCGTCGTGGAATTTCCTGCAACCAGCGTCCACACGCAGGGGACCCGACCACCTGCCGGACAGGCGGCCGCATAGTAAGTAGTAGGAGACAATTCGACCTGCTCACTACTAGACTGTGAGCGCAGCCGCCAGATCGGGTGCCACCTTTTCAAGAGCTGGCACAAACGTTGGTGCCATTGGGCAGAGGCCAGACGAGGGGTTTGGAATGGGTTGAACGGCAGCGACACTGCTGGCTGGCGCAGGCTGGAGCGATGCAGCAGCGCAGACGGCCAGCGGCCGCGTTCCAATCGGCAGCCATTCAGTTTGGCCGGCGTCGAGCAGGCTGAGGGCTGCCTCGCTGCTGCGTGCATGGTGAAGGCTGTCGTCCTCACTCTCACTGCTCAGTCCTGGCTCCTTACAAGTCTCTAGTACCAGGTACTTAGGCCAGCTGCCGCCCCGGCGCCGGGGCCTGATGCCCAATAATGGCTGCCGCTGGCACCTGGGCGACCCCAGCACCAGCCTTCTGGACGCCTGCAGTGGACACCGTCCAGGCCGTACGGGGGGCACCTTTGACAAGACAGCCCCTCGGCCCACGACTGGTGCGTCTGCCAATTAACTTAATCGCCCGATCTGGAGGTCGCGGGCTTCACCCTCCAATTGCGCTCGGCTCCCTCCCAGGTACAAAGTGCAAAGTGCTCCTGCGCCCGCTTAGTCGCCCGTACCAGCGGCACGCATTCCTTACTCCGTACTGCCACCTCAAATTCCTTTCAGTTGCTGCTCTGCCGACCACCACCTTCACCTTCTCTACCCTTTGTCCATATTCTTCCCTCTTCGCCTTGTCTTCCCTTCGACTTCACCATGTTCCTGCTAATCTGATCGAAATTCACTACGGCACCGTCGAACACCTCGTCGCAGCTAGTGCGTGAGTGACCTGGTCAAACCGGCCCCACGAATCACGCCTCTGCATGACCAGCCCCGAGCCTGCGCATTGATCTCAGAGCAAACCACCTCGCATACGACCTCACATTTCCGACCTCTCCTTCCGTTCCAATCTTTTTCTCTCCCTCGTCCAGGACGACGACCACTTCCTCATGTTGGTGTCACACGGCCTCTGCAACAACATGGCCTCCTCATCTCAGCAGCATCCCTATGCTGCCGCTCAAGTAGCCGAGAAGGTGATGCGGAGAGTGGAAATTGCAAAGGTAACCAGCAGCGGCCTTACTCATCCGTTGGGACAGAGACTGATACTTCTGCAGGTTGCTCGAAATCTTCAAGATTGCCTTGCCTTTGCCAGCTTCAAAGCCCAGCACGGCTGGCAAGACCGAACCCTTTCCACGATCGAGCCCGAGTTTACTGAAAAGTTGAAAAGAAAAAGGCCTTTCATGGAAGACGACCTTCCGTCGGATGCCTCCTCTGGGACCGACGACGAATTTGTTCCCACTTCGTCAATTGCGAACAACCGCTTCTCCAAGCCGGCAAGCTCCATCTTCAAAGTTCCCGAACCTCCATTTGCAGGAAAGAAAAGAGTACGGTCATCCTCGACCACGGGTCTTGACAGACAACCGGCCACGATGACATGGAAACAAGATTACCGCCTGCCCCAGTCCTCACCTTTGCAGGGTCGGTCACAATCGTTTCACGAGCATCCTGTCCTGCAGACCGACGCAGGGCTACCATCTAATGCCACCAACGACTCTCCTATGTTTGACGTCCATTCCGATGACGATGATCATGACCTTCCCATGCCGTCTTTTGGCCACGAGCCCTCGAGCAGCATTATGTCCTCCTCGCCTCCTCGAACACCTCCGCCTACCAAACGCTTGCTCAATGTCAACGCAAAACAGGCTGGAGCTGACCTTCTCCTCTACCTGGCCAACTCGCCATCTCGATCTCCGGCGACCAATGTCCAGCGGGCCTCGGGCTCTTCCAAAGACTTACCCTCTACCCCTCCCTCTCAACATACTCATCTCCCGTCGTCAGTAATGACGACGCCGGGCGCGCACCTGGGCCTGTTCAACGGTGCTTTGCAGACCCCAGGTCAAAACTTCAACCTGGCAGACTTTTGTAATGTCACCCCCTCGCCCGCGCAAGCACAATGGGGCGGCCGCACTCCGAACGTGGCAAAGACACCAAATCGATTAACCCGGCGAGGTTTGAATTTCGACTCTCTACAGCCTCCCTCTGGAAGTCCAAGTTTGCAAAGAAGGACGCCCACCGGCAAAGGCCTAGCACTTCAGCTTGGGGATGAACTGATCCCAAGATCCTAGGTCTCGCTTCACTTGAAGTGGACACATAAACTCCCGACCTTGATCGATTCGGCCACCACCGTCGCCGGAACTCCTTGTTACGATAAACTCTTGAACCAACCACGACATATGCACAACTTGTGTCGATCACGACCTGTTCGAACTGCGACGAATAGCATACACCAAGTTCGCCTTTTTTTTCCATGCGGCCGCCAGCAGGGAGTACATGTTCAAGCCGAAACACGAATACGAAAACGCTTCGAAGCTGTGTGTGTGTGGATGTTCTTATTGTCTTCATAAGAGAAGGCAACTCCATCGTCCAGTCTTCTATGGGATTTGCATGGAGTCGGGATTTGCATTGGAGGAAGTTACGGGTAAACGAATTCTTTTCTCCAGCACGGTTCTGATAGTGCTTTGTCCTGGTCTTGCTGATTGCATTGTCCTTTGCACTTGTGCTTCATCACTCATCAGAGAGGCGCTTAATACCACCACCATCACTATCCAACAGAAGTAGATAGCCGAGCAGTAGGTAGTTAGTCCCCAATGAAAGCTAGCGATCATTGAAGAGCCAGTACTACTTCGATTCAGGGTACTCGTATGTGCGAGCGCGAGTAAAGTGCGACGACGGATCGCGTGCTCGTCCTACGATGTCACGTTCTCGACAAGACACGGCAAGAAGCCTGAAGCGAGATACAATGAGAATCGTTGACGGTTCCCGATCGTAATCAACGACCATGTCAATCCCCTGCCCGGGGTGTGTCTTTGGGAAGTGGTTTTTGACAGGTCCCAGACTCCCAGTTTGGCACGCCGGTCGACGGTGACAGGTCGGCAAATCTCAATCTCAATAGGTACGGGCGAGTAGTAGTACGTAGTAATCTTCCGGGTCTCTCTCTCTTTCCTCTTTCCTGTTCCATTTTCGGGTCATCGATTGCCTCCTCCCTCCCTTTTTCCGTCCCCCACCTTCCTCCTGTCTCGGTGTCTCTAGCTATTTCCTGTCGCCCTGCGAACGGAAAAGAAAAGTTTTTCTCACAGCAACATGCCCTCGGCCCCTCCCTTGCCCCTCTCGGAACCAATACTTCGAATAATGTCAAGGAAACCTCGTCAGTGCTCAATATGCGGGTCTCGCTCCTGGTCAGGTTTTCCTCGAGGCTCACGCTGTCGAAACTCCGTCTTGCCTCTGCTAGACTCTACCCTGGAAAGTCTGAGGTCGATCGGCCGCGCGTGGGTCGCGGCGTCACTGACTTTGGAACCGTGGGAGGCTTGTGCGGTAATGAGTTTTCTCCACGGCGTGCTCGGCGAGCGTGAGCTAATGCATGCACTTTGACTCCCTTTTGCTGTCCCTTGCGAGTTGCAAACCTACGTGGAGACTAGAGGTTTTGATCTTATCTTGGAAAGCACTCCAGCATTCCGACCTCCGACCTCCGACCTCCGACCTTTGTACAGGCTACAAGTACGTAAAGGCTGGCCGGTAGGGCTGACCAGCACCGCCAATAACCTGGTCAAAGAGGCTCATCAAATCTCGTTTCGCCCGGCAAGACGAACGGGGACGATAGAGGAGAGTGACCGTGCTGAGCCTACAGCCTACCTACCACCCTTTGGAAGCCCTGATTCTCGGTCTCTCCGGTCAGCAGCATCATGGCGACACATCGACGGTCCTGTTTATGTATGACCAAGTTCAGCTACCGCATCCTCTGAACTTGACACGGGAATGGCTCTGAAAGAGGAAGTAATAACATTGTCTCAATTGGCTTGGTGGATTGGACTGTCTCGCAGCTCGTATCCTTTCTTCCTCATCTCGCTTCGATCTTTCCAACTCGATGCATTTCAGCCGACCGCCGACTTCTTCTTTCGGTAAACACGGAGATAATTGTAAACTGCTCTCGTGATGTTCTCCATCTTCTCCTGACGGCGACTTCCCACATGTCGTCACTCCGTCCGAAATGAGACCACATCACATGCACACATCTGCTGCGTCTCTCTCTGCGCGCCAGGTTTCCTCCCCCACACGCTTTGGGACTTTTGAAGAAAACCTAGCCAGCTGGAGCCTGCCCGTTCTGCGATTCCTTTCTCGAGATCGTCGTCGGAGTTGCGGCAGAGCAAAATCCCACAGGCCCTAATGAAGCTGACTCTCGTACAGATGAGAGTTTGTACGTTTATTCTGCATGATTTATAACACACCCACATACATGCAACCAAACCCCCAGGCTCCAAACGTGGCACGAGCGCAACAACGCACAGGTTCGGGAGCGAAGCGACGACTTAGCTAACACGAACCGACCTCACGTCCTGAGTCCTGAGTCCGGTGTTCTGAATCTGAGTCCCGACTCTGTCCCCAGCCTCCTCGTTTAGTGAGCTGGCGGGGACACCGCCGTCACGACACAATTATCCGCATGGACGGGAAACGAAAACGCGGAACAACAACACACGACCTCATCCATCCATCCATCCATCCATCTCTGGCCGATGATGTCGTCTGATGACTCTGGAGATTCATCGTGGGTGGGAAGGATGACGGATCAAATCTCCCACCCGGAATGTTTTTCTTGTTTCCCACTTTACGCGTCTCACGATCTCAGATCCGCGACTTAGCGCGTCGCGCTAGTGGAGTCGTGTCAGGGCAATTATTGGACCAATGGAAGATACGTGATGGCCCTGAGATATGGGCTCCACAGCAGCACCTCATCGATCTTGGAAACTTGGAAGACTGGAGACTGGAATGTGGAATGCATGCGATATGGGCGATGAGATTCCCGCCGTTGGCCGGGGTGCATAGTACGTATCAAGATTCATCCACCTCCCTTTCCCGAAATGACTTGCCTCGAAAGCCGAACGGTGCAGATCGCAGAAGCGGCTCGCCATCCAATGCTGGCTGGTTGCTCTCCCGGTCCCCGTCCCCGTCCCGCTTCGCGAGGTGCTCTCACTTCAGGCTACAAGGTTGCAAAAAAAAGAAAGAGCAATTTTGGTCAGCCGTAAATTCGTGATGGATCACTCCAGCCTACTACTACCACCTACCCTACGTAAAGTACACTCCTGGCTGTTCGGTAGCTTGCCGCGCCGTTGTCACAGCGCCACAGCGATTCGCCTTGTAAACGGCGGGAAAGGGGAATTTCAACCCCCGGTCACTGACTGGCACCAGCTGCCTTTTTCGTGGCTGACTCCCGAACCTTGGATGAACGGCAACTCCGATCCTCAATAGGCAAGATCCATGAGCCGTTTGAAACCGGGGAAATGCTAGAAGCCGCCTCCCCTCTTGGTCTCTGACTCCTCTTTCTCTGGAGAGGGCAATTCAAGCGGTGCCGCCTTGGCCCCAGAAGCCACAGTTGCATTGAAAAGCTGCGGCGTTCTGAGGATGAAACGATTTTGATCACCCTTCGGCTGAAGATCCGAGACGATGATTTTGATCTCATGGCCCATCTTTCCGAGGGGGTGCTTATCGTTATTGACGTGATGAACCACGAAACTTCCAAGGCTTTGGTGTGTTCATTTTCTCACCACCCTTTCTTCCCATTGAACACCCGCCCACTCCTCATGGAAGGACACTGTCCCAGGCTGACCGCAATTATTCGCACACGTGCCGACGATCACCGTCCCCCACTCCATGCCGTCCTCCAAATCCATAGCCTCGTCTTTCTCCAATTCGAAAATCAAGCCCGGTGCGAGCTGGCACTCAAACACTCGCTGTGAACCGCAACTCTCACAGCGCGGTATCCCCCTGGGGGCGCCGGACTTTCCATGCGGAACCACGAATCTCGTGGCCACATCATCCGTCCCGGAATAGAGAAGAGGCTCGCCCTTGAATTCGTAGCGTAGCACTTGTTCAGGGTTCTGGGCTATTCGGTCGGAGAATTTTTGAAAGATCTTATCCAGCGAAGATTCGAAATCGTCCTTGTCCGCTGCCCCTCCATTTCCGCTGTCATCTATGTCGTACTGCGTCTTGGAGTTCTCGGCTTGAATAGGGAGCGCAGGCTCCTTTTCCAGCTCTTCCGGGTACGCATCGAGGAAGAACGATGTATAAGCAGGTGGGAACTCAGACTGCTCCGGCCATGGCTCTGCCGCGACCTTGCCCTTGCTCGTGCTCGTCGAATCTGGCTCTGCTCCGAGTTTGAGTTTGGCGGCAAAGGACTCGATAGGAGGTTGCGGATCGTCAACCGGCTTTTGTGGAGGCAACGCTGCTAATGTCGACGGAGAACCCAGCGAAGAAAACGGATTGGCCGTTGCCTGAGGACTCGAGCTCGACATCGAAAATGGATTCGCACCACCACCCGCGGAGGACTGCGACGTTGTCCCGCCAAATAAAGCACTCCCCAAGTCTGGTAGAGGTGTGACCGGCTCTTTCTCCGACGGTTGTTTTACTTTTCGCTCCTTCTCTTCCGGCTTTCTGACCTCGCGAAAGGCGCGAACACTGCCTGTCTTCTTCGAGCACGTCTTCTTCCGGCAGCACATCACATGGAGCCGTCGATCGTCGTGGGGGAAGTGTTGCTGGACATCCGCATTGAGTTGGAGCAGAAGAGACATGTAGCTGTTGCAGACTTTGCATTTCGCGAGCGCGGCCGGAGGAGTCTGGGTGGAATCTAGCCAGCTGGAATAGCCACCCAGATGGCTGATATCGTCGCCAGTGGAATCGGTGGTGGCATAGCCGAGGGTGACGTTCGTGGTGGAATAATCCTCGCCATCGTCTGAAGAGTCGCTATCGTACGGAGGCATGTTTGCAATGGACAGCAGGTGATGAGATGTTACCTCGAACTGGTGCTTCACCGTGGTTCTCTACACCCTCAACTTGGCTGCGCTGATGACTTTTTTTTTGGATCTGCGCACGCTGAAAGACCCATAAAAGCTGTCGTCATGATACGTGGGAATAAGGGAGCGCTACCGCACGGCCGCCTTGCCATATACAGACTAACCCAAAACTATGTCTGCACCCCGCCCCGGCCAAGGACTTGGGACGCGGATGACCATCTCCCGACTCGCTCCCTCAATTCAGTCTCTAGAACTTTCGCAGCCTGGGAGACGGCGACCCCCCGGTCACTCATCTCGCTTCTGGGTTGACGTCGAACTGTGTTGCGCACGGCACATCTGCACAACTCCTCACTTGGCTAGAGTATAGTATCAGCCGTGAGTTCCGCGCTCTGCTTTTCGCTCCGGCAGTCATCGCAGTCTCTCCGGGTTCCGCAATACCCCCGCGTTGGAGGCGGGGAACCATGTCAGATGAGAAAGTTGACTCGACTGCCCGGAAGGCGGATCAAATAAATCAGCATTGATAAGACCAAGTATCCAGGTCAGCCGGAAAGAACTCCTGACAACTTCTCTGTCTTCTTTCTCCCAGCCAAGATTGATTCCCATAACCTCAGTCGTGCAGACAACAGCGGTCCAAAATGGCCTCCTCCAAATCCTCCACGATCACCATTGACGAGTATGTGCCTCCCAAAGGCCGCAACAGAGTCGGAACCTTGGTTTGCGCGGCTTTGATGGTGCTTTCTGCCCGCCGAAAGTTCATCGAACCGCGCTCCGCCCTCCACGATCACGTCCTAGCCAGGAGCGCTACAGCGGTCAAATATTCGAAGCCGGTTCAAGACGCCATTTTCTACACATTGTTTGGCCTTCACAGTGCCGAGACTATCTGGTTCGCCGTGACCAAGTTGAGGAAATACAGCGTCAAGTTTTTCAGTCCCGTGTGGTTCCAGTGGGTGTTGACTGTCTTTGTTGGGGGCGTCTTTGCCACCAAACATTTCGACGAAGTGGTCGAGCAGAAAGAAATCAAGACTATCTAGAAGATCTGAGCGCGAACTGGCAGGTATGTTGCATGGTATTCATACCGGGTTGTGAGACGAACCCTGTCGAAGTGGCCATTATTGAAGGATTTGGGCAAACTGTTAAGCCTGCCAGAAACTTGTATGCTGGAACGAGCGTCTATTGGGCTGTCAAGTGACCCAGAAGAGGACTCGATCAGACAATTGGGAACGTGAGAACATCTAATACGTATGTTGGCCGGAGATGTGTGCAAATGGAAGCGGTGAGACAGACGCCAATCAATGCGATCATTCCCTTTCATAGTTCGGCGTTAGGATATGAGAAGACCAACCCAGATTCGTGTAAGAGAGAATCGGATCGGCCTGGATATCCCATCGTCGGCCTCATCAGAGCATGAATCGAAGTAATGGGTGCCTGAGACGGCCGTTCATCTGGCCAATCACGTGCTTGAGATGAACGTATCCGCGACCCGCAACTCGAAGCGTGAATACGAACGACCTGAGGCTGAACGAGTGAGTCCTCGGCCGACTGTCTTGTATCACCCGTTGACCCAGACCAACCTCCGCCCAATATCCATGTCCAGCTTCAACTACTGACGCCGACGTGAGCTCCCAATCTGCGGCACCTTTCCCCCTTGCGGCGCGAGGCACAATGGCCAGCCTCGCTCCCCACGAGCAGGCTTCAGCCTTCCTGCGGCTCCCACTGGAAACACGACTGCACATCTACAGCTACCTGATCCCCAAAGACATACTGGAAATCGACCTGTGCACGCCGCGGCGCGCAGAGTCATCCACCCTGCCAGGGCGCAAGCGCTCCGTCATCTCAAGCCTGGTGTCGCAGACTCTTGAACTCGAGGCCATCACACGCCGCAACGGGCTGCACCTCCTCCTGGTCAGCGACCGGACACGATGCGAGGTCCGCCCGCTCCTCTCTCGGCTCGCTGTGCGCTTCCACTGCCCGAAGTGCTTCGACGAGTGGCTGCGCAACCTGTCGCACGGCCTGGGCGTGGGCGTGCGGTGGATGAAGCGCGTCGAGATCATCTTCGAGTGCGCCGTCGGCCTGCTGGGCCCGCCGCAGCGCACCGTCACCATGACCCTGTCGCGCTTCATGGCCACAGAGGCCATGCAGGCCGCGCAACGCACCACCTGGCTGTACTATGGCCGCCGCCTCGATCTCACCGGCCAGGAGAAGTGGAGGTTCGACCCGGTCCGCGAAGACCCAACGCTATCTATTACGGGCGCGGAGGAGCAGCAGCAGCAGCAGCATCACCAACCCAATCCCGTCCCGTTCAACAGCCAACTACATCCCATTCCTCAGCATGGTCTTCAACCTCTTCTTCAGCAGAACGCCCAACAGCTCCAGCGTGAAAATCAATCCCCTCCAACGAAATGGATCATTAGGGGTTGGTTTGACATCTGAGACGCGAGAGAGAGATGAATGAGCGAAACGATGGCCCGGAATGGAAAAGAACTGTCTTGATGAACTACTTCCTAGCAAGCGCGGAGAGTGAACTCCCGATCACACAGTCCACCACCGCGACGACGAGAGGTTTGGATGAGAATGACGAAAGAATTATGACTGATGAAATGACGACTCGACCTCTTCTAGTCTCTTTCCCATAGCGGTGCTGGAGTTACATAGAGACAAAGAAAGCAATTTTCCACGGTGTTTCATGTTGCTCCGACGATGAACTCGTGGAGTTTGGTAAAGCGGATGAAAGTTTGTTCCCGTAGAGATCAATCGACTCGAGGAGTTATTTTTCAAAAGGTGAACTGCATCAAGCCCGGATTCAGGGCCAGTGGCAGCAATGCATGAGAACCTGTCATAGTAAAGGGTCAGGAAGTCTGCAACGAGCGTGCAATTCAGCGGCGGAGGGATGAAACTTACCGACAACCGTGGCAAGGGGCCAGATAGCGGTAAAGAAAGAAATCCGCCAGTCGTAGGGAACCAAGACACCCAGAGGCCCGACGCCGGCCACGACGATCATGCCCAGAGTCATGACGGCGCAGAAGGCAAATGTAATGCGAAACTTGCGCATGATGACTGGGATTTCCTTGAAGAAGCTCGTGTCCGTGGCCTCCTTGCTCGTGGCGCCCCAGCTCATGTCGACGCTGAACAGGTGGCTCAGGATCGCTTGCGACACGTGCAGCGAGATGCCGCCCAGGAACACGGTGAGCAATGGGATCCAGCGCAGGTTTTCCCACAGCGCCGAGACGAGCGTCGTGTCTTCCACCCGGTACCGCATCACCGCCAGCGCAAGGTTGCCTAGTAGGCTGAAGACGCAGATGATGGCGAAGTAAATCTTGAAGCTGTCGATGTAGTAGTGGTCCAGATGCCCGTTGAACCAGCCAACGATGCAGTAGTTGAGCAGCGTCAGGATCCACGCCGAGCCGATCGCGTAGTACGTGCCCACGTATGCCATGATAGTCAGCTTCGAGTGGAATGGCATGCTGCTGGAGATGAAATTGCGGAATAACGAGGTAAAGGGACCCCTGGTGATCCACTCAGCGAAGGGGTGAAAGATTAGCTCCGAGCATCCGTAAGCGTACTTCTCCCAGCGTGCAAGCTCATCGTACACGGTCAGAGACACGCCTTCTTTGAACCCTTGTCCCGCGTATGCTGCGAGACGTAGGATGTACCCGTTCGTTTGAAGGCGGAGGGCCATATCGAAGTCCTCGGATACGGTGGCCTCCGACCAGTACTTCTCCTTGATGATGCCGTCGTTGACGTCGGCATATACGTAGGCAACGTCCTGAACGGCCTTCCAGCGCAGGAAGGCGTTGTGGCCAACGAATGGCGCAACATCACCGTTGGACACTGCGTACCGGATCGCCGTATACACCAGGTTCGTGAAGAAGGTGATTCCCTTCTCGAACCAGCTATCCGTCACATTCATCACCCCCGAAGCGAATTGAATGATTGCAACCTCCGGCGACGCCTCCATCTCGCTGACTGCGTCCAGAAAGCAGTCCGTCGGAACTCGCGTGTCTGAGTCGATGAGAAGGATGTAGTCCCCGAGTCGCACGTTGCCATCGGCTTGTGTACGCCCTCCGTCTTCGGCGATCACCACCGCGAGGGCGCTGTCGTATGCCTCACGCTCATGCTCCACAGCCCAGGTCTCCGGACGCGTCAATTCACCAAGCTTGTCTTCGACGCGAGCGCTCACGTTTAACGCGTAGTTCATGTTCGACGCCTTTTTGAATTTGCCCGCTCGGATGAAAGGCTTCTCCCCATCTCCAGATGGTTTAGGGTTGTGTTTCGGTCGCGCCACCCACCCGATGTTGTGCTCGTCATAGTACTCCCGACGTTCTTGAGCCTCCTCGGCAGCAATGAGCTGCATTCCGTCGTCGTTGATGAAGATATTGGCCGTTCCGCCCTGCATCTCGTACGTCGAGATTGCTTCCTTGATCGACTTGATAGTCGGGTCGATCACTGCCCACAAGCCTTCTTTGTAAACGGGACATTGGATTGTGACATGTGGGAGGGTTGATGTCATGGCTGAGAGGCGCGGTGGTGGTTGACCCGAGAAGAACTTTGCGTTGCTCTTCATTTGACTGATTGGCCCGACAATCTGCGCACAGCACCCGGCAACGGATTGCATGAAGAACAGGGCCAGCCAGCATTGCAAGGGAACGACGAGTATGAACGCAAGCCGCATCCAGTTCTTGTCCACCTTGACCTCGATGGCGATTTCGCGCCACCCACTGCCGATAGCGCTGACAAGGAGGACCAAGGTAAGGGCTGTCAGAAATGGTTGGATGAGCACCACTCTCCGACGCGGCGGATTCCTTGTCGTTTCAGAATCCTGAGAGGCTTCTTCTCCTGGGTTGAGATTGACGGTGCTGGGCATCGCGCTTGGTAGGCCAGCCGCAGAATCTTCTTCTTCCATTTCTTCCTTCCAAATCATCTTGATGAGTTGGGCCTCGATATTCTGGACCCGTTTGAGGAGGTGATTTGGGTCATCGTCCCAGACTATAAGAATGTCATATGTTCGAATGAATGCGGCGAAGTGGTGTTTCTGGCAGTCTGGAAGATGCGAGATACTGGGCAAGATTTGGAGATGCAGGCCAGAGTCGAGGGGCACATGGGTGAGCGTCGGATCTCTGAGGAAGAGTTTGATAATGCCTGTGTTGATCGTCATCGCACACTGCGAGATTGTCGGTCAGTCGATGCTATGAGACTTGGACTGGTCTTCTTTCTTTACCTTGACGTTGAGCCTTCTCACCGCGTCGAAAACGCCATCCGGACGAGACCGAAGATCTTCAGGAGAGCATTTGTAGTCATCTTTTGCTTTCTTCAGCATGACACCCTCTTCTATGCCATTGGTAGACCACATTCGTTCCAGTTGCTGCTGGTGAAGCCAGTTGCACATCATGTCGGACTTTAGGTCGCGAAGCTCCGGTGTAGAGCCGTTTCGAAAGTCGCCTTCAGGGTATAGGAGTGTTTTCCTACCCAGAGGGTGTCTTGGAGTTGATGCTGCGAGTCCGGAAGAAGCGGATGCCGGGCGTCCATTGGACAGGGAATCTGGAGTTGATGGATGACTGGCAGGCAACGCGAAGCCCACTGCTGGAGACGGCGCTTCATTGGGAGTTCCAATTACTATGGTCGGTGTTGTAGATGAGACCTGGCCAGCGTAACGAGAGTATGGGGCTGCTGGATGTGCGTTTTCAGTGTCGTCCAGCGCCATGGTGGTGTCAGCATATACTCAATGGTGTTTGTAAGAAGTTAAAAGGGAATGTGGTGTTCGCATCAGGCATCAGGAGACGAAGAACAACATGAAAATATTTTGAGAGCAGAACCTGATCATATTCGTCATAGAGGAAAGATGGTCTGGCCTCGAGAGATTCAGAGACAAACATCTGGCTGGGGAAATAACGCGATGATCGCGACTTCGATATTGAGACATGGCGGCGAGGAGCACCGAACGAACGGTCTGGGCATCGACGAAAGCTGGAATTTCACAAGCTTGCCTCAGAAGTGCTGTCCAAGCAAGCCACCACATAGAGGAGGACTCGGCTATTTTTGATACCATAATTATCAACGGGGCTGCACCAGCGTCGGAGACCAGTCAAATTTGATACGATCTCTCCTTAAGGATGCTTCCAGTAGCTTAGCAATGTTCCCCGTTGTTAGCGGAGGGTTTCTCGGGTGCATGAGCTTGCTGGGAAGTCGCTCCACAAGTTCCAGGTCAAGAGGAGATGATCAAAGATGAGAGAGGGGTATGGTTGAGAGGTTCTCGGTCCACTGGCAAGTGCTCTGCGACAAAGACGAATGTACCGTCAAGAGTTCGATATGATGCCAGGCGTCCGGGGATTTGTAATCCGCTAACCCCGACAAGCTTGTAGGCCGATTGAAAATACAGCTGCTTGAAGCGACCCTTGTGAATCAAGATACGCTGTCCACCAACGGCCTAAGAGCTGGGCCATGTTCCGTTTGAGAGGCACACCTAGAACATGCCACTGTTCCATATCGAGGGTGGCGATGTGTGAGTTGCGAGTCGACGCACGAATGCAGGATCGCAAGTGTCCCTTTTCATATGCCTTTGGCAGCAAGTTGATGGCATCACTGGCGATGTGAAACCAGTTGTCTCTGAACAAGTCGCTGTTCTTCTAGAGTGGATTCGAAGTCCTCTATTCTGAGGGCCCCTGCATCCCAGGCCAGGACTGCTTGCAAGGAAACCTCATCGGCTGTATTCTGCAGGACGGTGCCTCTATTTCTTTTTCTCCGGCTCTGCATGTGCGAGCCTTGGGTATATCCGATCACATTGATCCAGGTACCTGGCCGGAACGTTGACGACATCGTGCTTTCAAGAATGAGGGCGACATCGACAGAAATCTGGGGGATTGGGCGCGCGTTCTGAGGGTAGGCATGCTCGAGTTGAACTTGACCTTTCGCCGTATCGTATCGCAGCACGCTGGCCTCCAGTATTAATAAAAACATAGATGTAGTGCATGAAGAGCATACCAGCCTACGACTCTCACCTTTGTCGCCGGTGGTAGTGAACAAACTTCATGAAGGAAGACAAGTTTGCTTGGAGCGGGTGCGCTGGTTGCGCTTTCGCTCATGGCTACGGGGTCATGGTCAGGTCGTTGTGGGATCAGGGTGTAGGAGTCGTCCCCCGATCAAACAAACAGTGTCGGTTCTCCAACGAAAAGAAATGCGCGACCAACACAGTCCGCAGGGAGGAGGTTGAATGGGTTGAAGCTCGAACACGACCACAACGCGAACTCGAAAACGTGACCATTGCAGTTGCTTGGCATATGCAATGGCACGTGATCTCGGCAAACATTCCAGATTGTGTCGGGTGGCCAGCCAGCGTCATTCATGACTTCGATCTTGGACTCTTTGAGATGCCGGTGGCAGGCAACTCATAAAGCCCACGTCCCATCTCAACTGTCCCTGCCGATCTCTTCCTACTCGTCTGTACCCTGACAACATCGAGGAGCTAGAGGCATACCCTCTCGATCCCTTTAAATCATCCGTTTCCCAATCCGACAACTCCTCAACAACAGCCGCCTCGCCATCGGCTGAACACGCGATAGCGATCGAAGCCGGTAGAAGGGCCCAAATCACCCTCAGCCACGCCTATATCTCGATACCATCTTCTTCGCTCCTCGTCGGAACACTTCCGACCTTCCCTCTGCTTCCTTTTGTAATCCATATCTCCTCTCCAGCGAACGACATGTGGGGTTGGTTTGGCGGGGCATCAGCCCAAGCGAGAAAAGATGCCCCCAAGAACGCGATCGTCGAGTTGCGGCGACAGCTGGACTTGCTACAGAAGAGAGAGAAATTCCTTGAGACTCAGATGGCGCAACAAGATGCTATAGCTCGGCAGAATGTGTCCACGAACAAAACAGGTAAGCAAGAGCGAAGGCACCGCCAATATGCAAGACGTTGATAGGATACTAATACGGTACCTTTTCGCAACTCGCAGCCGCTAAAACAGCTCTACGACGAAAGAAAGTTCACGAACGTACGCTCGAGCAAACGTCTGCTCAAGTTGCTCAAATCGAGCAGCAGATCTACTCCATCGAGGCTGCCAACATCAACCAAGAGACACTTAACGCTATGAAGAACGCTGGAGCAGCTATGAAGAAGATCCACGGCAACTTGACGATTGACAAAGTTGACCAGACGATGGAAGATTTGCGTGAACAGCATGCTCTGGGAGAAGAGATTGCCAATGCCATCACGAGTGCTCCTCTCGGCGACCCGATTGACGAGGCCGACTTGGAGGAGGAGTTGGAAGGCCTGGAGCAGGAAGCAATGGACGAGAGAATGCTGAAGACCGGGCCCACTCCTGTCACAGGAGAGGTCAACCGACTACCATCCGCACCCAGTAAGTTCCACATGCCTATCTCTGCGGAGACGCCGGACGGGATAGTTCGTACTGACCATGTAATAGTAAGCAACAAACCCACGACTGTGGAAGAAGACGAAGAAGAGGAGTTGCGCAAGATGCAAGCAGAAATGGCGGTGTAAGAGGGGATACACAGAGCAGAATGAAGCTCGTCTGCGCCCTATTCGTTTCCTTTAATTGAGCACAAGTCATTCTTACAATGTAACAGGGTGTTGGGAGGATGGAAATGAGATATGAGATCTCAGATCCTGATATAACCGCGTAGTAGAAAGGGGCGTTGAAGGAGCCAGGTCTGCACTGCTTTCAATTATGCCTTGTTGGTTCATGACTTTATGCTCAAGGATATTGAATCACGATCACATATCAGTCACTTTACGTTCAGTCCTGCCAATTGTTTCCTCGGCTTTTTACTGCTTCACTGATTGTGACTTCAGACAAAGGAAGTTGCCAGGCAGCAACTCTTCCATTCACTTTTCGCGCCTGTGGCTCGTTGCCTTATACCCTGCGGTCCGCTGCTTTCTTCTCTTACTTTTCTTTCTCGGAGCTCGCTCACCAAGCCGCAGTCTCACATCGCATCGCATATTCCAACATCCCTCCTCTTTTGTTCGGAATCTCTCGACATCAAGCTCGGCCTCTCATTCATCGTCATGTCGGTCGCACAGGCACAGCTACCGCTCGAGGTGCTTTCCATGGTCGCAAAGGTGTTGGCAGCTGAATGTGATGAGCTGGAGCTGCGTTCTCGTGAAAATGAGCCCAGCACAACTTATGCGTGAGTGTTTTCTTTCTTCGATGTGTCCATCATTATGCTGACTCGTATTTCAGACCGAACCCCCTTCGTCAAACCCTCCGCAACCTCAGATTGACTTGTCGAGGATTCGCAGACATGGGAGTCATCAAAGCCTCGCTATTCGAAAAGGTCACATTCCGTGCCACACACGATCAAATCAACCGCCTCAAGCAGACCAACTTTGCGAGTTTCGCTGCATTTGTCAGACAAGTCGTCTTCGTACCGTCCCCTTACGCTGTTGATGTCGACGAGGAGGAGTTTGAGGCGATCTCGATCCTCGACCTCCCACATCCAGCTAGTGACTGCCACGACGGCGGCAACTCCTTTGCATTGCAGTGGATGCCGAAAATCTGGAGAGCCAATGCATACTTCGAACGCAGCATGATGGCAGATTTCCGTACCTACCGGTCTTTCGCTGTCAGTGACCAAGTCATCATCTCGGAAGGACACCTACAAACCTACTGGATTGCAGCGTTGGAGCAGTTTCAAAACGCGCACTCTTTCAAAATCTCACATTCGACGGATTGCGGGCCGAGTGCGCCCTCTTCTCCTCCAATAACAATAGATGGAGCATCTTGCGATTCGTGTCGCCACCATCGAAGTTATCTCGACTTCAAAGCGGCATCGTCGGTTGACCTTCTCTTCAGCGCTGTCATCGAGTGTCTCGTATCCGCCAGAGTGGAGATCAAACAGCTGGCTTTCAACTGCGACTTCAAGAATACCTTCACCGAGGGATGGCACAATAAATGGTGGGATCAACTGAGCCTGGAGTCGACGGCAGATATTCAAGTCTTTGACCTGCCATACACCGAGGGCGGATCTTTACTGATGGCACAAGAGGAGTATCTGACCAACGAGAGACTTCTCGCTGAACTGTGGAAGAAGACTCACACTGGGTTGGAGACCATCACCCTGCAGCGCGCGGCTGATCTTCCGGTTCTCAAGTGGCCGTCTCCCTCCCACATCCAGTTCCCACAGCTTCAGTCGGTTTCGATGAAGGCAATCCACTTTGAAACCTCATCTCTCCGAACGATGATTTCCGCTTCTCCAAAGCTGGCCTTTCTTCGTCTCGATAACTGCTGGTCCCTCCCAAACGCATTCGGCCAGTGGAAACTCCTTTTTGATGAAGTCCGTCGTCATCCCATCCCCATGCAGTTTGAGTTCTCGTTTGAAGATATGGAGGTGGGTCCTTGCGATTGGAAGTTCTCAACGTCCGATGAGGTCCCTCCTCCGGTCGATCCTGAAGAGTGAATGGCGTACTACTGGCCGACCGACCTTGAAGATTTAATGTCGTGCGATTGGCCGACCGACGGTGAGGAGTATAACTTACAGCTGCAGTACTGTGTCCATTCATACCTGTGCAACAAGATAGAATGGATTGATGTCTTGGAGGACTTTTTCCCGCAGAGTTGAAAAAAGCGACCACACACCATCGCCCTGGCGAAACCAGGACCGCCAGAAGATTTGACCTGGCCTTGCATTTTGTCCGCTGCAGCTTCCAACAATCCTCACGATGGCGCTGATTCCTAAACAGCGAGCGAGGGCTGCAGCACATTTCATGTTTTGTCTTTCTTTCTTGCAAAAGCATCTCTCCAAACATGTTGGCCCGGACCAGGCACACAAAAGATCGAGAGATAAGCTTTTTGCCTTTCGCTTTTCACAGTCAACATGGCGAACTCGGCGCTCCAGTTGTTTACCAAGTTCAATAGGCATTCTTGGGGCGACAACTCACAGCAGAGTCTTGGGATGAGCGTTGGAATATGGGAGGGACTCACGATGGTTTTGCTTGCACATTCATGTATGGAGTCTGGTGTGTTGATGATTGCGCTATGAACCTATGTACTACTACTAGTACGGGTCGGGAGAATCAGGCAGGGCTAAGCAATGCTCTTCATAGCGACCATAGTGGCACCAGCGAAATGTTCTATCGTTGTCCTTTTCTCCGAGCTTTCTGTGCACTGGATACGATGCTAGTGATCAACCAATTGATAGATACTCCTCACGAGCTGAAAGTCATACTCTTGCCCGCCAGCTCCTTGCCCATCTTGCCTCGTCTTGCCCCAGTGTTCGCATCCAAAGCCTTCGCAAACGGATTCATCCTCTTTGCGCCCTTTTCTTCCCCGGTAGTTGTCTGTGTCGGGGGCGTGAGCAACGACGCCGCGGTGGCATAGTCGAACGGCTGAGTTTCTTGCGCTTTGGCTTCGGCCGCAAGTTTCTCCGCTTCCTTTCGCGCCTTTGCCTCCGCTTTCTTCTGCCTCTTGGACAGACGCTTGGATTCGTATTCGGGATTCGGGGTCGAAGGCTGGGATGGGCTATCGTTTGTGGTCGTTTCTGCCGTTGCTCCATTTGGGTCGGACATTGAGACAGCTTCGAGGGGTTCCTCGTCCGCCTCATCGGCCTTGCGCTTTTGCGCGTTCGAGCGGTCCTTCAACGTGAAGATTTCGGCCACTTTGGACCGGAGGTGCGATGCCGCGGACATGGGCAAGGCTTTCCAGGGCCGCACAGTCGTTGCTGGTACCTCTGGCTGTTCTGTAGGTTCAGGGACTTCTCCTTCCTCTTCCTTCTCGGCCGTTACGACAGGAAGAGGTAAGATAGACGCCAGTGCCTCGGACGCGGTATAAGCATCGGTTGACGGACCCTGCGCCTGAGGTGCTACACCACCCCAGAATGAGGAGGCTGAAGACCGTATGGCGATAGGCGTCTCAACTTCCATCTGTCCATCATCGTTCAACGGCTTAACCTCGCCACTTGTGGCCAACTGCTGCAAGGTTGCGCCTAGGCCTTGCATTGTAGTCTCAGGCTCTCTTCTCTCCTTCCTCGGGCGGCGAAGTGTAAAACCTAGGGCTTCTTCACTCTGCTTGAGCGCCTCTTGCATAGACTTGCCATCTCGGCCCTCACTTTTCCCTTGCTTGACAACTTCCACGAGTTCAGGGATACGGTCCAGAACCCGCTTAGACAGTCCTCTGCAAGTTTGGTGGAAATTGAAGGCTGAAGTGGGCATTTTATCGGCAATCAACCACAGCATCTGGTTTGGCAGGATGAACTGAATGCCTTCATCGAGTTCTCGTGCTTTGCGGTCTCGCCAGGCATGAAGGGCTCGGAAGACTCCAAATTGCTCGTTGGAGAATCTGACTGATCTCTGTTGAAGAAGTCCGAGCCACCCGAGCTGACCACCTCCGAATTCCGCATCGTAGACAGGTCGTTTGTAGATCTGGAGCGCTTCTTTCTTGGATTGTGCCAGGACAAAGTCAATCAAATTGACGTTGGGCGAAGATCCTTCGATGAGCATGTTCCTAAGACGGTCGTAGATGTTCAGCAGGTAATGCGTGTCTGAACGAGCATAGTCAACCAATTCCGCAGGCAAAGGTCGAATTCGCCAATCTGCGGTTTGGTACTGTTTCTGAGCCTCAAAGTTTGCAAACTTCAGGAGGAGGTGTTTCAGTCCTTTCCCGGAGAATTGGAGGGCACTGGCGGCATGGAATGTGTCGAACAAGCCAACAATGTACAAGCCAAGATCCCGCTGTAACCAGATGATATCCATGGCCGAGCCATGGAAGACTTTCAGAATCTTCGGGTCCGCGAATACCTCATTGAGCATTTGTAGATTCTCACGCCAGGGTTTCAAGGTATCGACGATCCAGTCCTTCTCTCGAGTGCTGATTTGCATGAGGCACACCATCCCAATGTATGAGCGCATGTCATTGTGTTCAAGGTCGACGGCAATCTCTCTGGCGCCCTTCAGCTCCTCCAGCATCTCCTTGACTCCTTCCTCCGTGTCGACGTAAATTGGCTCGCTTGCATCGGGAGGGTTAAAAGGGATTGGAGGACCAAAGTGGTAGACAGAGGCAGGATAGGTGTATGCTTCGATCTCCTGTGCGTAGGGGTGTTTGAATCTAAGACCATAGTCAGCAGGGAGAAGGGAAAATGGAATCGGATGGACATACGCATCAGTGCCATTGCCAATGCTTTCTTTCAAAGGCACGTTAGCATGGGGCTTCGTCTGAAGAAGGGGTTTGAAAGGACTGGAATCGGAGTTGTCGATCTTCCTCTCAAAAAACTGTTGCGGCTTTTGCATTGTATGAGTGTTCCAACGTTCGGAAGGTTTTTCGAATTTCGAAGACTTTGGTGTGGATGTGACATCTTCAGGAACCGGGCTTTGGCGCTTGATGGCGCCAGAGAACTCGTCCAGCGCAGAGTCGGTCTTCTCAAGAAGGTTGTCTACAACGTCAACAATTCCGCGCCAATTGTCTTCAATGTCGTCTGCATTCTGTAGCACCGCAGGCTTGAGAGGTGTGTCCTGAGTCGCGGCTTTCAGCAACTTGTTGGTAAGACGCAACAGATGAGTATTCTGACGGTCGAGAGACCGAGACAGCTTTTCGCTGGAGGAGCGATGGAAGCTCAGATCTTGGTTCGAGACCTGAGTCGCACTCCTTGTGACGTTCACAAGGGAGGTTTGGACGAGGTCCTGGAAGGACTTGAAGTCGGCCGACAGGTCCATGTTAGACTGAGGTGAGCTCATATCATCTAATGCTCATTTGCGACTCTCATCGGCATATGTCGAGGACTTGCTGTGGCCTGCACAACTCGTCTTGTTGAGAAAGTCGCAAGTTGCAGAGTCGCTGGCGGGTGAATCCCAAAAAAATCGAGGCTCTCCACAATGCGAAGTGTCGACGGAGCATAGAGACACGAGTGGCAGGACTTGGCATATATATACTGTGGATCACATCGCATCTCCAGTTCTCCCCGTCACGATCACGATGTGACATTGCGATCTCTATCTTCACAGAGATTCGGCCATTGTTGGAGAGCATGTTCTAAGTCCGCTCGGTTTGATTTGGAACGAATCATATGGAAGTATTGTAAGCAAAAACACAGCCTCATCCTTTCCAATGCTGAACTAGGTTTCACGTCATCGATCTATCGACCTTTCAGCCTTCCAGCCATTTCGTCGACTCCGTCGGCACTGAAATGGCCCCCAAGGTTCTTCCAAGTCTTCCGTGCGAACTGCTCTCCTCGTGTTAACATGTCCTCCTCATATCTTTGAATTGCATCAGGGAGCAAGGTCGGATCGCCACCACAGCTGATGATGGCTTTGGCAACATCCAAGGAGTCTACTAGAGCAAGATTTACTCCCACGCCAGCAAATGGTGTCATTAGGTGAGCGGCGTCTCCGACCAAAGTCACCCCTGGACTCGACTTCCACCTCATTCCAATTGGCAACATCCACATGAGTCTTGGAATCAGTTGGTCGTTGGCGTCGAGGACAGAATGCTTCAGCTCAGGGGCACAGTCCGTGAAATATCTGTCAATAACCTCCTTTCTGGCTTCATCGGGGGAGGACCAGTCTATACCGCACTTCTGGAGCCAATCCTCTGGCTGTCGAACCTCGGCGTAGACGCGAATGGAATTGTCGCCCAGCCTCTGGGACTGAATCGCACGCCCTTCGTCGAACATGAAACAGCTTCCCGCGCCGACAAACTCGCTCAGCTTCTGATGACGAAGGTCCACGTCTGTTGCCCAACATTCGATACCGGTGATGCCGGAATAGAAAGGCTGTTGGTCGGTGAGGAAAGCCCGAACTCTAGACCAGGCACCATCGGCTCCGATGACAAGGTCGAACCCTTCCTCGATGCTGTCCTGGAAATGAAGGTCGTATTTTCCAGCCTTTGAAGATGAACTCTCAACAGCGCGCAGCTTCTTTCCCCAGACGACGGTCCCAGGCTGGAGGGAGTCGAGAAGCAATTGTCGCAGTTTCGTTCGGTCGATCTCGGGACGGTCAGCAAACTCCTCCGGCCGCTTATTCCCCGTCGCGTTTTCGTCGTATACGACTGTGCCGTCGTACCTGACGAGCTTCATCGCCTCGCCCTCGGGCCGAGCGTGTCGTTTGAAGTCGTCCAGAAGACCTGCCTCTCGCAGAGCAAGCTGCCCCCCTCGTGGGTGCAAGTCGACTGTGCCGCCTTGGTTCCTTCCGATGGGATCATCATCCAACTCGAAGACTGTGCATATAAGATTGTTGATTTGGAGAAGTCTTGCCAGTGTCAGGCCAGAGGGACCGCCGCCGACGATTGCAATTTGAAGGCTGCTCATGGTGATTTCGCTTCTTTCTCTACTCTTCCGCTTCTCAGTCTCTGGCGTTTACCGGACCTCTTCGAGCAGATCAGCAGTGCCTTATATCGGACTCCGGGGATGACGCAGGCTCGAAGGCGGCCTAAATGTTAACACGATGCTCGCTGTAACATCGCTAGCTTCGGGCTGAAATTCGAAATGTTCATTGGGCAATGAGCGGTGCACACAATCACCTACAGTTGACGCCTATTTCGAGAGAGTGTGTTCTTTGCTTCATCAATCGAAACTTCAGGCTTCCGTCAATCTTCACTCAGTCCCGGTGGCTGTGGCACCCTCGCTTTTGAGTGCTATGGCCGAGATATCCGAAGACCGATATCTTGATGTTCACGCGCCCCGCAAAGCCGACGCGACGGAGAGCACGTCCTTTGGTACCTGAAGAAATCCTCCGATTGGCTTCAGTGCAATACCATGCCGCATCCACATCTCGGCCCTCGCCCCTGGGGCCTGACCGGTCTATCGCATACAACTCCAGCTGCAGGTGCCTGAATCTCTCCAAAGTTTGTCAAGTCCGACGAGCAGAGCTACATCGTGTTATGGTCGGAGAAAGTCCGCTTATCATCCCACATGCCACTATCGCACCTGCAGTCATCGAGCATGGGTACGTATAACCTGTCACACATGCCACCCTCGCAGGTGCAACAAGTCTCATGTTCGATGGGAAGCGGGCGTTCTCCGATTACAACACGGTCCGGGGTATGATTTGAAAGCTGTAAGGGCAGCCCTCAACTTCCATCTTTTGAGATTTCCGGCGTATGCATCAATGCAAGTGCGGGTTTCTTTAGCTACGGAGGGAGTATTCGAGCCACAAGTTGAAGCAGGCATGAGATCTCTTCTCAGCCCATCAATCTATCATCTCTGTTATGTGACTTCGTGTCGAACCCGCCTGCTGATCCGTCGACTTCAGAATAGAACGTAGGTCACGAACAACCCACCATGTCTCAATCCATCCTCACTGAGGTCCTCAACAAGATGACTCCCGCAAAAGCGAGCGAGAATGCGTCAATAGGTAGTAATGCCAATAGAAATGGAGTGTGATAGCCCATCCCGACATCAGAGTCAGAGAGCTAGGGAACCTGGGATTCTGAGAAGAATAGAATCGACTTGATCATTTAAAGTCCCTACATTTCTTCCAACAATCCAGACAAAGTCATCCGCTTCCATGGTCCAACGGACTTTGAGAGTTAATGGGGCTTTGGATGAAGGGGCGTTACCCGTAGTATAACAGTTCTTGATTTCCTGATTTTATAAAGTTCTCTCACGGCAAAAACCTACTCTGTCAAAGGAGAAAGGTTTCACTTCCCTCGAACGCACCACAGCACCGGTTGTGGGAATGCCCTCGAGGAAAAAGTTTTTTGCATAATCGTGAGACCTTTTTCGACCATCGGGCCTGATGGTGGGTGTGTGGGTGTGGTTTTTGTTTTGTTTTTTGGATTCGTCAGTCACTCATTGTGTGGGTGTGAGAGTGAATGGTCGACGTCAAGGGTGAGGCAGTGAAGCAGTGAGGCTTTGGTGCATCCTGGCATCCTCGGGGGAAGAAGAACATCCTGGTTTCACGGCGAACTACTAGTATTGTGATATACACTTTATGGCCGGATTAGGAATCAGTACAAGGCTCGGCAGACAAGAAATGGCAATAATGACAAGATGCCCAGGATTCCTTGATCTGCTTTTCGTTAACTCCGGTCGATCGAGATCGCGCATAGACATGGGCGATGCAATGTAGTAGTATTCTAGTGGTTTTGTTTGAGGCGAAAGTCGTGCTGTTCTTGTGTTGTGGTCCATGGTAGATGAATCCAAAGGTCAGCAACAACCCCTGGTGCCTGTTCCTTATCAAGCCCCGAGAGAAAGACGATTTGAAAGATCGCTGAATATCAGCGACGATGACGACGAGAGAAACCCGTCAGCCTTGTGGGCAGGTCAGGCAGCAAAAATTCCATCCACTGGTTCAGCCTCGCTCCCGTTTTCCTATCTCCCACATGCGCATTTCGCATTCGCGTCTCTATGAAAATCCCGATCTCAGGACCCACCACTCCCTCGATTCCCATCTTCGCCATCCCCTTTTCACCATCTACAGCGATCATAGAATACCTCGTTACGCATCATCACGATTTGGACAGCACATCACCAAGGCCTGGGACCCTATCAGTTTGACCTCGTGCTCTTTGCATTCTTGGTGCCGAGCCTTGTCGCCGCCATGACATCTGCAGATCTGACGTCTGCCGCGAACGCATATTCATATCCCGCTCCTTCACATCTCTTGTATCGGCCATCATGAGGCTCACGATGCACACCTGACTGGTAGGCTTCTAAGGGCAACGATATATGATCCGCGCTGCGTTGCGTTGCGAATCGCCATGGCGATGGCAATGGAGAGGGCGAAGCTGGAGCCTGGCATGGCGCCAGGACATCGCGGCAACAGGTATCGGGCAGTATAAGTCTCGATGCAAATGTTGCTTCGAGCCGTCTTGAAGTCTTCTATTTTGTCTTGTGTTTCTTCAATTTGACTTGGAATCGATTCTCCGATACCACCTCCCGACTTCACCTCATCACAGAGACCCAAAGACCCAGATCAGATCCAGCCATGTTGTTGTCGAGCCTTTTCGCGCCTCTGGCGCTCTTCTTTGTGACGGCCGTCCATGCGCAGGCCAGCATGACCCTCCAAGAGGTCCTCAACTCGACCGAGGAACTCTCAGGCCTCGCGACTCTCCTCGAATCCGCCTCGCCTCGGTTCCTGGAGCTGCTCGAAGACTCCGAGGACATCACTCTGCTCGCGCCGTCCAACAGTGCCATCGAGCTTCTCGAGGAGACCATCGGCGACGATGAGGACCTCCTCGAAGCGACCTTGACTTACCATCTGCTCGACGGCAACTTCGCAGAAGAAGATCTGATTCGCGACCACCCCAGCGCGAAGATCTATTCCACCCTGCTCGATGACGAGGAGTACGCGAACGTGACAGACGGGCAGGTTGTCTTCGCAGAAATCTGGACGTCGGGGACCAACAACAGCAACGTCACCTTCTATTCCGGGTACAACACCGCGTCGAGTGTTGAGCATTTTGTATGTGTGCCCCTCTCCGCGTGTCATGTTGGATCGACCTTCTCATGCTTTGACCCAGGACATCGCCTTCGACAAGGGCGTCATCCACATCATCGACACTCCGCTCGTGATCCCTCCGTCGGCCGAGGAAGCTGCCCTCGCCGCAGGTCTTACCGCTCTGGTCGGTGCTGCGTCGACCTCCTCGTTCGACTGGAGCCCCGAGGGTGACAGCACCTTTTTCGCACCCAACAACATCGCCTTCCAGTCCGTTGCAGAAGCACTGTCCGACCTTACTGAGGAAGAGCTTCAAGCAATTCTCATGTACCACGTCATCGAAGACGACGAGCCCCTCTACACAACCAACATCGACGAAGATGAGTGGGAAACCACAACGGGCACGGATGTGAGATTCACCGTCACCGACGATGGAGAGATCTTCATCAACTCTGCAAGGATCGTGTCGGCCAACATCCTCGTTGCGAATGGAGTCATCCACGTCATCGACCAGTAAGTTATCTCTTCCAGGCCCAAACAAGGTCGTAGCTCACCGTTGATTTCCCCAGGGTTCTGAATCCCAATGCAACCGACGAACAGCTCGCGGCGCCCACAGACCAGACCGTCGGCCTTCCAGCGTTCTCCGGCGCGGAAACTCAGACGGGCTCTGCCGTGGAGACCACCAACGTCCCCTTCACAAGTGGCGTGTCCGAGGCGGCCACGACGATGGGTCCGGAGCCCACCCGGACCCCTTACCACGAGGACGTAATGCCGGCAACCGCCACGCAAACCGACGAGGGATCCCTGCTTGAGACTGGATCGACCGGCAATCTGGAGAACGTCGCCCCGTCGTACGGGCCCGGGCCGCTGAGCTCCTTCGTTGTCCCCTTCGGAGTCATCTTTGCGGTTCAACTCTGTGTCTCTCTCCTGTCATGAGGGAACCTCTTGAGCACGTAACATACCCATTCGTCCCGTAACATGCGGATATACACTCCCGCTCTCCCGTGGAGGATTTCACGTCCCCATGTTGGCGCAAGTTTGCTTTTTCGTCGAGCAGATGAAAGAACTCAATGCTCTGTCAGTCGCTTTTGACACATGGATACTCTGTACCGACAAGGAGAAGGGTCGGTGGCGTCAAGCAGGAAGTGATATCCTGGATGAGAATTAAGATGCCGAAACACACCCTCAAAAAAGGCAAACACAGGGAAGGGACGGAGACAAAAAGGAAAATAAGCCGGTCCGAATGATGAAAGATGATGCGAGATTCAAATAGTCGACGGATATGTCGTCAGTTCCTCGCAACAATAAGATCTCTGCTGAAAATGTCCGCTCTTCAATATGCTCTCGATTTTTCTCTCCTCCCGTCCATCAGTCGTAGAGGTGAGGAGCTGCACCATTAGAGATACACAGAAGAGACGAAGACGGAGCAGCGACTGGCGAGGTTGCGAGTTGCAAGTCAAGTCGCGACGCGGCCAACTACGTCATTTCATCGGCTCGGAAAAAAGATCCGCCGGCGCCGGGGTCTGGGCATCACCCGACTGCAGCCTCATCGTCAACTATGCCTTTCTCTCTCTTTCGCTCCCCCCTCCAGCGCCACCCGATCAATACTCGACGCTCGCTCATCATTTCGCAACACAATGTCCGCTTCATTGGCGCCGGAATGCAATGAGGTCAAGGAGTATGTTGGTACCTTGCCTGGCGGTTGGGCGGTTGGCTAACCAAGTTTCCAGGAAGTACGATACGTGCTTTTTGAAATGGTACTCTGAAAGTATGACAGCTCTTCTGATCTTTTAATCGCCTCAACAGAGACTGATTCGTGGTTCGCAGAATACATTCGAGGTAACTCATCGACCGACGAATGCGAACCGCTGTTCAAGCTGTACAAGAGCTGTCTTACGGTAGGTGGTGGCCCCAGTTCAGCTGGTCTGAGGGTTTGCCATCCGAGCTGACCATCCATGGCAGAAAACGCTCAAGGAGAAGGGCATCGAAACCATGTTGAACGAGGCGCGAGAAGGGACGATCGAGACTGATGCAGAGCACCTGCGGCGATGACAGCCGTCTGGCCACCATTTATCACGGCCTGCCTCGTCCGACATGGCTCCGCCAACCATGCAGCCTTGTCCGGGGTGTCCAGGGCATGAATCACCTCTCCACAACGAGATCACTTCTCAACACCCACTTCTCGCCACTTTTGACCTCCTTGCCCTCATGAAGCATGCAGTCATCGCCGTGCTTGTGGAGAAGAGCCATGCCGGTTTCGAGTCCAACCACGACAGGGTCAGGCACCGGGTCTCCTTTCCTGCGAGCTTCCGGATAGAAGGCAGTCTCACCACCGTCGCAAGTTGTAAGATAAATCAGAAGAGTCCACGTTGTTTTGGCGGGTATTCGTCCGTCGCCAAACTGTAATTTATTACTCTCATCATAGTGCTTGTCAAAGAACTGGCCCGGGCGATATCGATATACCCTGATGTTGGGGTTTAATCCGAGAACCTTGCCGCCAAAGACCGGGGCGTCCTCAAACGTCTCGGTCAGTGATCGTAGGCCACTCTGTTCCCAGAGTGTTTTCGCAAAGGTGGGGTCGTCAATCTGAAAGCGGTCGTTCACGCGAGTTGCCTCCCCGCGCTTGGGCTTCCCCGGCGTCGTCGTCAGTGGCAGGGAAGAGAGGAAAGACACATATGTTTTGCACAGGTTGGACGTGAACAGGTTCCGAACAACGAGGATCTGGTCCGGCACCACTTCCTCGATATACAAGTGCTCTGTTGGTATCAGGGGCGCTAGAGGTGGCCAGTTTGGTGCCTGTGGTTTTGTCGTGGTAGCCGTGGGACCGGTCCTCGTTCCCGCCGCCTTGCCTCGAGGAGCCATGTAGCGGCGCCGGTGGCCAGTGTGGAGACAGGGGGAGAACTCAGATGGACGAGCACGAGTCGTGAATCATTTCGCGTGACTCATGGGGAGCGAGTTCAGGGAGAGAGGCAGCTCCTCAGCGATACGCCGTCACGCCTCAGCAGCCAGCGAAATCAGCATGTGATGCGCGCGAGGACCTGTTCGGGCCCGCAACAACGCTGTTCCGATGTCGTCCAGGCGGGAGAGAATTCTGCGGCCTCCGCTGCCCTCTGATTGGCTGGAACTGGACGTCCCTGGGTCTTGGCGGCGCTGTTCGCTGCGGGCGGCAGCCTCGACTGCGACTGGTTGGACCGTCGATGCTGATGCTCCAACTTCTCGACTTTTTGTTCCGAGCCTGCTTCCCTGTCAGTCTTTGCTACACCGCGCGCCCTCGACAAGTGCTCCCCCCGCGCTTTCCTCCAGTCGATTCGCAGACCTCGTTATGTCGTCGCATGCAGTTGCGACATCGATAAGAGGTCTGCCGGATTTCTCCTCCCCCTCCCTCGACCGCAACGAGTTTGCCGCGCCCGAGCCAACATGGTCCGACCGCTCCAATCCTCACCACCCTGACCCAGACTCGAATGTCCGCGATGAAGTAGAACAACCCGAAAACAGCCATTCGCCTATCACACCCAGCCCTTCCTGGACAGGAATGGACGACCAGTCACGCAGTCAAGCCGTCGGCAACTTGCTGGCGGCTTTGGCGCCCATAAGTCCGACTCAACCTGCGAATGCGACCGAGGGACCGCAAACCGGGATCGAGACAGGAAAGAACATCGGCGCATCCACGATAGTAGAGGACGGTGTGGACGCTCTGGATGCCCCTCAGACAACTGAAACAAACAACGAAGGCCTGACGGCCGATCAGAATACGTCGCTGCCACCCTTACCACCCCTCCCGATCGACGAGTTTATGGACGAGATCGCCCACACCCCTGTGGCGCAACTTACGGACGCACTCGAGCAGCCTCAAATACCTCCCCCGAGACCAGAAGATATGATCACACTTGGTCCCCAGATCACAATCCACCCACCCCCCGAACAACACGATTCTATCCCCGAGCGAAGGGAGATAGAGGCTTTTGCAAAGATCGAATTCGAGGATGGAAACTATTACATTACGACATACGCCTGCGAACTGGGTCGAGATGCCTTTGCATACCGGCAAGCCCTGGCAAGAGCCGAAGAAGCGCGTTTGGCCGGACGGGACCATGCCCAAAGCTCCAGTGGGAGGCGGTCAGAGGCGATCCCGCGACCGCCCGACAGTCAAGTCCAAGGCAGTGTCGTGAGCGAAGCTGGCGGATTCGGTGGCGTCGACGATGATCCGTTGTTGAAAGATGGTGAGGGACCCGAGGCCCATGCGATCCACTCGCACTCGTCTGAGAGATCGGCTGGGAGTGTGGTCAAGCCCCAGGAGGTTCTGATTAATCCCCCGCTCATTCCGTTTGACTACCATAAGATGGCAGAACGACAGGCTCAGCTGGAACATGAGATGGATCACGACCTGGACAACGAACAACCGGCACCGGTTACCGCGGATCACATCCCCGATGCTCACAACTGTCCGCTGATTCCTATTCACGCGATGCGCAATTTCCAGAAGTCCGAAGTGGAGAACCACCGGAGTATTTCCCGGCGACACGTTAAGATTCAATGGGATTTTGAGAAAGAATGCTTCATGATGAGAGTGCTGGGTCGGAATGGTGCATTCTTGGACGATCAATACGTACCACGCCATACAGTCAAGCGCCTCCGGGATGGGTCGAAAATTCAGATTTCCAACGTCTGGATGTCATTCCGCCTGCCCAACCAGCAAGCTGACTCACTAAGTGACGATTCCGGGGCCGAAGAAGCCGCGCAAAGCCCCGTATTGCAGCGGAGCACTTCAACAACATCGAATGAACATGACCGAAGCATTTCACCGTCACGCACTGGTAAGACAAAAACCAAGATCACCTTAGTCGCATCAGACAAGCCGACACCGCCAACGGCGGATCCAATCATCGGACCAGATGGGCTCCCATTGCCTCCAAGAAAACGTGGCCCTGGAAGACCGCCCAAAGATGGAATTATGTCGACTCGCGAGAGGAGGGAAAGAGAGAAGGCCCAGAAATTGGCAGAAGCAAAGGCTGCGAATGGAGGGAAAACACCCCCGCCTATGATGCGCGGGAAACCTCCCAAGCCGATGATCAAGGAAGAGCCCGTCGTGGTCGAGCCAAAGCCCGAAAAGAGGAAGTACAAGAAGCGGAAGAGGCCTGGAGAGGAGGGCGATGTTGTCCAGTCGATCGAAGGCGGGGAAATCGATATTCCCACCGATACAGAGAAACCGCCGCCGGTCAAGAAGGCCAAGCAGTCGAAATCTCCTTCTCCAGAATATCCTCCGGTGGAGACTTTGACCGAAGAACAACTTGCGAGACCCTCCGAACCGTATGCGCGCCTCATCTATGATATTTTGATCGACATCCACCCCAAGGCTCTTCCTCTTAAGCAGATTTACCGAGCTCTGAAACTCAAGTTCCCTTTCTTCGTTCACAGGGTGGATTCCGAAGGCTGGCAGAGCAGCGTTCGGCACAACCTCAACCAAGAATGGAACAAACTATTCGAAAAGGGCGAAAAAGAAGGCAAAGGATTTGCATGGAAAGCAATCCCTGGTGCGTTGCAACCTCAGGCGGAAAGGAGACGAGCGGCCCAACAAGCAGCAGCTGCGAAACCGAAACCGACACCACCGCAACGTCCAGGACCTCCTCAGGGGCCGCCTCCTATGCTCAATTGGCAAAACAGCACTGCTTATCCCCAGCAGAATGGTATGCCACCTCGAGGACCGCCGCCACCTTTCTTTGCGCAAGGGCCTCCTGGTTCAATGCCACCTCCTCCAAGCGGCATGCCGTGGCCTGCCCCGCCTCAACCTGGAGGGATGCCTCCTTCAGCCACGCCCAATTCAACTGGGGCCGCTCCTCCGCAGATGCCACACGGGCAGAATTCTCAACCATTCTATCCGCCGCCTCAGGGAGCTCGCCCTCCATATCCGGGACAACAACCCCCATCTCAAGCTGGCTCTGCTCAGCCACCACCTTCCAATCAGGGTCCTCCCCGCCCTCCCTCTGCTCCCTCGCCGGCCGGGCCAGCGGCGATGCCTTCGAGCTCTTCTGCATCCCGAAACATGCCTTGTACAACTGACGGACTGATGGCGATTAGGAGATTTGAGACTGCCATGTATGAGCAAGTAGGCGATGCGTCGAAGATTGAGCAATGGCAGAAAATCTTTTCATCTGTCAAGCGCCGATTGTTGCACGGGTATTCGGAATCCTCATTAGCTGGTGGAGAAACAAAAGAGGAGCTCACAATCATGGAACATGTCCGACGATTTATCGATCGGTTCAAGAATCCCAATTTCGTCGGATTTTCCAAGGAACAGCCGAAGGGCACCGGGTCACCAGCACCGGCAGCTGCGGGCAATACTTCTGCATCAATCGCTCCGGGCATTCCTCCTCCTGCAAGCGCAAGCAGGCCTCCTGCACCAGCCAATACAAATGGCAATCCTGCGCAGATTGTTCCGGCACAGGCTGCCCCTCCGCAGCCAGGGCCACCGACTTCCACGGCTGCTCCGACGCAAGCGGGTTCTTCGGAGCCTGTTAAGGAGATTCCTAAACCACCGGCCCCCAATCAGGTGCCTCCAGCTTCTGTCGAGGTCAAGAAGGAAAGCGGAGAGGGTGATGAACAGCCGGCACCGGCGCCCCCTTCTGCTCCCGCTGCCTAGCGGGCTGGGACGGATGCTTCCCGAACACGGCACTGGGACACTGTGTTGGGCCCTGACAGACGTCATTCCTGTTGACCCATTCTTATTCTCGTCCTTTTTCAGAAGGACTTTTACGATTTTCTCCAGGAGTGCGCGAGTATTGATGATACCCTCGGCGTTCTGATTATCCTGTCATTCTTGCGCGCTTCCCAATTTTGCGATACGCGGGAAAATTGGAATGAATCAGGGTATCGGGCGTTTCTGGCACGGATGTGAGAGAAAAAAGCGGGCGTTTGCTTCGAGCCGGGAAGATAGATCCTTCACGACATTCTCGAGGCATTCTTGTTGTGCGATTATGAGGGAATGATGCTGGGGCAAAGAGGCGGATGGCATTTTCATCACACTGTCATCGTGCAAGCGCCTCTCTGGCAGGCAGATGACCTGGCAGCCAACGGCGGAGTCTTTCTCGCAGAGCAGAGGCAGAAGGAGGTGGAGGCGAGGCCAATGAATGAATGAATGACATCCTCAGACGATACACGAGAACGATGAAAGCACACTCGGTACTTTTTTCATCAAGATTAGGCTTGCTTTGCATACGAGCAGTATTGGAATGGCCGTGAGATATTGTATGATCCAGCCATGCCGTAAAAAATGGAAAAAGTAGTGAAACTCTATCTGGACTTCCCCGTTTCTCATCCTCAAAGTGCTCATACATAAGGAACTATAGGCAGGGGGGGTTGGGATTGTCTACCTACCTACTTGTACCAACAGTTCTATATGTAAGGCATCTCGCTCGGTCTATCTACAACTAGATGCGTTGGAACAGAACAGTGGGGTGGTTTTATTTTGCATATTGAGGGCTGGATCGATCGATCGGTCTCCACGGAAGATCTTAGATTCAGCAAGTGCAGACAGACAGGGCGCCATCTATTTCAATTCCCCGTGCGCGTCTGCGTGGTTTTGGGGAGGCTTGACTGCAAAGGTCTTGCGATCCGATGCAGCAGACAGACGCAGACGATCGACGATCAGACGGGCGACGTTCATGCCTGCGAGGGCGCTCGTCTCCATGGTCGAGATGAAGGGCTCGATGCCGGAGAGGTACCATATTCCGCCTTCACTGTCCTGATTGGAGTAATCTGCAGCCGACGACATGTGCAGCTCAAAATCCTCAAAGGTCGTCGTGGGTTGTTCGTATGGGTAGCTGTGCCATGTCTTTTCGTAGAACCAGGAGATATGGTCTTTAGGGAGGTTCGAAATGGAGTTGTCGTCAACTTTGTCGTCGGGTGCCAGTGCGTAGGGAAAGTCCAGCAGATTGGCAACGAATGAGGCGTTCAGGCGAGCTGGAGAGAAGATTTTGTACAGATATTGTGTCTCGTTGTCCTCCACATCATCGGTGCTGGATGAATTTGCTAGTTCGGGAGAGACGCCATCTGTCTTTGGATGAAGCAGTTGCAGTGTGCTGATCGACCAGAACCCTGGAGGTCCAACGGCATCAACGCCTCGTCGCGACTGAAGTTCGTCGGAGAGTTCGGCGGGCAGAGTCGTCAGGATGGATGACGGCACCTCAGCTTGCGAATCCAGGGCGAAGAACGATGGTGATAGACGATGAGGAGTAGTCAAGAGCGTCACGTACAGTGTCACGTAGGGGACTGGAGTGGGTGTTTGTACCAGAGGGGGTGTGAATGAGACGTTTGCGAACTGGTATGGCGCCGCTAGGATGACACTGTCGAATTCAAGCGAGGATGCGAGGCGGAGGTTCAGGTCGGCGTCGGAGGTCTTCAGATGGAATTTTCCCGTGTTCGCGTCCTTCGCCACGTTCGTCACAGTCGTGTTGAGGAGTAGACTGGGCTTAGAAGTCCTGATCATCTCGTCGAAGATCTGCCAGTTGCCTCCGTCGATTGCCATGGCACCGTCTGTGGACATGCACACCAACGTCTCGAGGCCGTGGATGCTACCCAGATTGGAGGCATAGTTCACGCGAGTACTCGCCTGGACGATCTCCCTGCTGAAGAGTTCACTCACGCGCGCAGCCTGCAGCGTTTCCTTGCCAGACACGCCCGTGTATGATTCGAGACCAGTGGCCTCGACGGCCTCTTGCAAGGACCGGAAAGGGAACAAAGGCTCTTGATAGAACTTCAAGAAAGCCCCCACGGCGACCTTCGTGGCCTGCTGCACCCTGATCGGGCTCAGTCCATATTTCCACAGCAGCTTTGCAATGTCCCACCACCCACTCCACGAACTGCCGCCATCGTCCGCCGCGGTCTTGAACACAAACTGCTTGCCGTCCCATATCCCAAGGTCGAACTTGGACTCGGGTTCGGACGCATAGATTTTCTCCGAGGGCGTCAGGCCGAAGCGCTCCGTGGCATTGTAGAGAATTTGATTTATCTTGACAAAGATGCTCGCGCCGAGCTCGGTCGGGTAGCGAGGGTCGTCGAGAGCGTCGACCGTCGTGGAGCGCCCGCCGACCCGAGAATTGGCATCGAACAGGGTGACTTCGAGCGGTCTTCCAGAGCGATCGGAGAATTCATCGAGGTAGTAGGACGCTGAAGACCCGCCTGCGCCGCCACCAATGATCGCGATGCGGTGAGGTCTCGACTGCGAGGGGGCAGGTTCACGGAGGGCGCCTTGTGCGTCGGTGTCTGCGGAGACGGAGAACGGGTGGAGAGAGAAAGCAGCACACGCGACGAGGAGGGTTCTGTAATGCATGTTGATTGTTGTGAGGTCGGTGCAAATGCCTCGAGGGCAACAGCGAAGAATGCGTCTACATTGCTCTTGCAGAAATACTGGGAGAAGCTGGGCACATTATCAGCTGAGGTGAGGAGGAACCGTTCATTATGTGTACTCGGTTCCTACAGCAGCTAAACATCTCGCCTTTTGCCGTTCCGGGAAATGTTTGGCGTGTTTGCACCAGTCCTGTCCTCAGCCTCGTCACCTTCCCTCAGCCTCGTCAGATACCCGCGTTTCTTCCGGTTCTTGCTCAATGCCGATGTGTTCACATCTCAAGCAACGAACGGGATTCCCTTTGAATTCAGTGGAATTTGTTTTTATCCGCGTTCTCATCATTTTCCAGATAGATCTCGATTTTGTTCGTCATTCTCGAGCCGATGTCTTTGCACCATAGGCACGCCAGGATACTGATACCTCCAAATGATAGAGAGGCAAGGGCAGTCGTTCTGGAAGCAGGGATGTCAACAGTCAGTAAAATACCCTGTAAGTAAAGCACTCTGAACAGCAACGTCGCCTGTGGAAAAGGGCCGCGCTACTATAATGAAGGCCGTTACATACCGTAGTGCTACAACGTAGGATTGTTGGAACGCGGCAACAGCTGCCGCGAGGATGTCGTCTGTTATACCTGGCACCATGGAAAGGGCCGACTCTCCCAGGGGCAAGGCTTGCAGCAGCGCCTCAATAGATGCTGAAGGTAATCCCGCTGCAATGACAGCAGGCGGCACAAGATCCGCCATACTCCTCGCTTGAACATTTGCGAGAATGGTCGAACAGACAGTGAGTGCCACGACGCCACCACCGTTGCGGGCCACGCCCGAAAGACCCCCTGATACTCCCAGGTCTTCTTGGTCCACCTGCACCAAATTAGACCTCAAGACGTGACGGAATAGCATGATGATGTTGAACATACCCCAAGTTGTGTATAGGCAATTGAGAGAAATTGGCCCCATCCCATTGTAATTTGATTGAGAAACACAAAGGCGATCATCATTCCCTTCCGGTCTGGTCGGCCGAGGGCCAACAAAGCCCCGAAGAGCACGGTAGTCACAACCGAGCCCGTGAGGGTCCATTTCCAATGTCGAAGTCGGCTTCCAAATAAGACCAACAGTATAGCACCAACAACTAGGCCGAGATTTGGTGGCAACGAAAGAATGCACCCAGTGGCAATATCGGTGGCGCCACCCCAGAAGACATTACTAGAGAGGTAAGCGAGCGTCGGCTTGTAGGCTGGAGCCACTTACACCATCGTCGGCCATATAACGTTGATAATGTAGTAGAACATGGTTTCCGTCTAAAACATGTCTGAGTCAGAAGCTGATGTTTTAAAAAAAAAAAGGGGACTGCTTGGGAGGAGCACTTACAAAGACGACAAGGAAAGGAGCGGTCATGTCCCTGCCTTTTCCCTTGGTGAATACATGTCGTGGACATAATGGATATCGCACATTGAATCGTTGCTCTGCTTGATTCTCCCAAAGACCGAAAAGGGCCACGAACACGAGGCCCACTGTCAATGGAATCACGACGCGTCTATCCGACGAGGGTATTGTGGTGGTTAGAAGACAACCAGTAAGGGTTCTGCCGTTCCGTTAGGATTGCGAAGGACAAAAGACAATAGCCCAACCCCGGAGGAGAGCGTTCCCTTTTTTGGAGATGATCACTTACAAGGTCCCTCCAATGACGAAGAGAATCATGCCAACCCAGTCCAAGTTCCGGAGGGCCTCCCTCCAAGGGACACCTCTGGGGTGCTTTGGAGGATGATATAGGATGTAAACTCCAGCGAAGCAGAAGACCTTGAACCTTCGTTAATGAGGATCAGAGCAGGACACCAAAGTCACCTACGTGCGCAACGGCTGGAGCGTAGAAACACCATCTCCATGCATTGTGGTGCAGCGCAACATACCTCCCGGCGACAGGGCCAACCTGCCATGGTGTCAACAGCTGAATAGCTCTGGGTCTCAGGGGCAACTGGGAGGGGACTGACCAGAATGGCCACAAAAAGGCAGGTATCAGTAAGGACAACAGCTGCCATCAGGATAGTTAGTAAAGCGTGAAGCGTCGCCATAAAGGATGTTTCTTCGTACCAATGTGGCGCCATTTGTTTGGCATCAGCTCCGGCTGCCAGACAGTAGTTAGAAATGATTCCGACAACATAGACGGAATATCTTTGATATCTCATGTTACCAGAGCAAACGCAGCTAGTTGACAATTGCCTGACCCAAAGCCCATGATTGTCATAGCTATGATGACGGTATTGGCCTGTTTCGCGCTTCCAGCAATGATGTTGCCGACCTGAATGTTCAACGAGAGATCATTAGTCTGCGCTCGCTCCCGAAATGACAGTGGACATATGTTTCAGGTTCGGAGTGCAACTCACGAATGTCAGGGTGTTGCCAAACAGGATGAAATTCCGGCGACCAAACAGGTCTGAATTGGCGCCGCAGGTCATGAAGGCAATACAGACTGCCAACACGAAGGACGTCACGTACCAGGTAGCCGCAGTGGCATCCCCGAGGTCACGAGCAACTGTCCCTCCCATCGCCGTCACGGTAGGGATGGGCCAGAACGCCGTCCCAAATTGCAACGAGAGAATCTGGGTGTCTCATTATCAGAAGGCCGTTCAGCTGGAACCTGGTATCTTTCTACTTACCGAAATGACCAACCAAGTCTTGATCGTGACATGTCCTTCTTCCGCAGTCGCAGGTGCAGGTGCAGGCTCCGGGAGTTGAACATTCTCAAGCTGTTCCTCAACCTTGTCTCGGTCCATTTGCTTCTTCGAGTCCAACTCGTGAATTTCGTTGCTGGTAGCCATCAAGAAGGAGAATTGATTGAAATGAAATGTGTCAGACTAGTAAATCGGATTGTATACATAGGAGTGATGGCTCAGAGGCTCTTGGGCACACGCGAGTATACATATGACTCTGAGACACAAAGTCAGAAACATCTAGACCTAGAATCCTCAATAAGGGGCCGTTCGTGCTTCGACTCTGCCCATAGTCGCATATGAAATTTCACTGTATGTCAACAGCCAGATGCCGGAACCGGGATATAGTTCCATCTGGCGTTGGGGTCATCCAGGGAGGTCACTTGGCCAGCATGGACAGAATACGGGGACCCTTGTCACCATGGGGTCCCCGCGAATGCCCCAGACGTACTCCGTACTCCATATCCCGTTCAGCTCATTTCATTACACCATGATTTGAGTACCATGGCAACTGGGCAATGAAGGAAGCTAGTTCCGCATCCGACGGATCCGTATCGGCGGGCTCAATGACATTTCTTGTGCTAGACCTTTCAGTGAAGTCCAACCCCGCGTTCTTGAAGTTAATGAGTTGGCCCAAGTGATCCTCCACAAGGCTGCGGCGAGCCAGGAGGAAGTGGATCCACATTCACCCGCAGCCTCATACTTGTGGAGTAGCCTAGCCTCATAGGGTTTAACAAACGTCCGCTAAGCACGGTTCCGTCGGATCCGTGTTTAGCCTGTGGAGCTCTCAAGGTCAAGACCAACGAGGTCAAGAGTTGTGTGAGGGGGGTGGCACCTCTGTTGTTGGCTCGACTGATCTGGAGATTCTGGGTTTCTTTCCAGGATTTCAAGGAGGAACACCACGCCGAATTGGAAGAAGATGAGATATATAAAGATGAATGCAGCTCAATTACCGAACGCGAATCTACCCTCTGAGTACATCTGGAATACAGCCCAAAGCAAAGCCGAATCGAATTCGTTCTAACTTCTCAGTCAGATCACCAGATAACAAATATGGGCAGGCAAAACATCGAGTTCAAGAACTCGGACGGCGTCACGCTTCGTGGCTGGTTTTACTCCCCGGACAAGGCTCCCACCGGCAAGCTCCCAACCCTGGTGTTGGCGCACGGCTTCACCGCCCTGAAAGAGATGACTCTGGACTTTTACGCGGAATCATTCACTGCGGCGCTCCCAATCAACTGCCTCGTTTACGATCATCGGGGATTTGGCGAGAGTGACCATGTCCCGGGTCAACCAAGAGGGGAGCTTGTGCCCATGCTCCAGATCTCCGACTATTCGGACGCCATCACCTACGCTGCCACACGGCCAGAGGTTGATGCCGACAAAATCGGCATCTGGGGCACCTCGTACAGTGGTGGACACGTCCTGATGGTTGCGGCCATTGATCGAAGAGTCAAGGTCGTTCTCAGCCAGGGCCCTTGTGTCAGTGGATGGGACAACTTCCATCGTCTGGTTCGTCCAGACCTGATCCCTGCGTTGGAAGAAGCCTTCGCGGCAGGTATGTACTCTACCGCATTATGGGTGACGTGGTCTCTGGTTTCTACCCACAACTACTAATATGAGAGGAGCCTAGATCGCATCGGGAGGCTGCAGGGCAAAGAGGCTACATATGTCCCCATTGTTCACGAGGATCTCTTTGGGAGCTGCGCGTTGAATGGCAAGGATGTCTATGATTTCTTCATGGAGTGGCAGAAGAAGAGCACCTGGAAAAACACCATCACTCTCAGAAGGTATCTAAAGATGCGTCTCTCCTCTTCATAAAACTCTCACTCATCATGAACAGTGTCGAGCTCTTCCGCGCATACGAACCTCAGCAATTGATCGAGAAGATCGCTCCCACTCCATTGCTGATGACCGTGCCTACCTTGGACACTCTGACGCCCCCAGACCTCTCACTCGCCGCCTATGCGAGAGCACGAGAGCCCAAGGAGCTGCAACTACTTCCGGGCGGGCATTTTGACTCGTACGCAGGCGAGACCATGAAGAAAAACATCGCCACGCAGATTGGATTCCTGAAGAAATGGCTTGTGGGTCAATAGAAGATAGACTCTATCGCGAGACCAATGTCCATCATCCATTTTGTACTTTATACAAAATGTAGTAAATCTGGGCGAAACTATCGCTCTCCAACTCTTCGATCGGGAATGGAGTGAAGCTTGACAGAGAATCAGTATCAAGGTGCTGTAAAAGGTGTCGAGATCTCTGATTTGGCGTTTTGTCCGAATGTCTCGCTGGCTACTGTCAATGCTTTCGACGAGGACGCGATAGAGCATAACATAACTTTCTGTGTGCTTGAATGAGAAGTTGAGAGGTCCACTTGTTCAGCCTCCATCCAGCCCAAGGCCCATCCGAACTAAAGTCGGATCCGCGATCTGGCAGAAGTTACAGTTGAACCCACCTTTACACCACCAGAGCACCAGATCCGCCTCGGATTGCAGCCAGATCCTACAGGCCAGAATTCATCATTAAGGAAGGATTGACTAATTCAATCGTTAACAAAGCAGGCATAAATGTTTTATGCCTTCAACTACGTCGCTTATCCGCGGCATAACACCATGAGAGTAGTGAGATGTGGACCGATGTACCTGGTCATCAACTGGAATTGTACTCATCATTGACATCTACGCCATTTTATCCCTGGCAATGTCGCATATATAAAGACACACGGCCAAAGGCTGGCACCGTGGCTTTGGCATCCTTACCTCCCACTATCTCAACGACAGCCCAAAAATGCCTCCCACCAAGGTCGCGCTGGCAGGCGCCACGGGGAATCTGGGGACCCCGATCCTCGAAACTCTTCTTAACGCCGGGTTTTCCGTGACGGCCCTTTCGCGCATCGGCGGAAACTCTTCGAAGCTACAGAGCCATCCCAATCTAGTGGTCAAAGAAGTCGACTTCACCAACCCGGAATCCATCAAACCAGCTCTAGAGGGCGTCACCGTCGTCATCTCCTGCGTCGCCACGTTGGCCATGGGCGCCCAGAACGCCCTCATTGACGCAAGCTGCGCGGCCGGCGTGAAGCGCTTCATCCCCGCCGAGTTTGGGATGGACTCTCTCAATCCACACTGCGTCGAGCTGCCCGTCTGCCGGCCCAAGGCCGCCACGCAGAAGTATCTCGCCCGCAAGGTCAGCGAGAACGCGGACTTCACATGGACGGGGATCGCAAACGGATTGTTCCTCGATTGGGGACTGAGAGTAGGCTTCATTGTCGATCTCCACAGTCGCAATGCGAAGGTTTACAACGGCGGCGATGTCCCATTCAGCGCCACGACTCTGGCCGACGTTGCCAGAGCCGTGGTAGGCGTGATCAACAACCAGGCGGAAACGGCAAATCGTCTGGTCTACGTCCACTCGACGACGACGACGCAGAATAAACTTGTCCAATATGCTCGCGAGCATGATCAGAGCCACGAGCAAGAGCACGAGAACAAGGAATGGCACATCACGCTTGTAGAGACAGAGGCAGTCATGCAGGAAAGTTGGACACATCTTCGCAATGGCCATGACCAGGCCGCAATGGATGGATTTTGCACAGTCGCGACATGGGATCCCAAGTACGGCGGTGATTTCTCAGGCCACCTGGACAACGAGCTCGTGGGTCTGAAGACGATTGATGAGGCCGGGGTGAGAGCCGTGGTTGAAAGTCTTCTATAAAGCGCACTGAAACGGAAGGGTTGGTGCGAGAGTGCGTAGACGGTATAGAGTATTAGATGACCAAATCAGGGGATCTCATAGCCAGTGGCATCAATATCGAGAGTCTGTCGCTATCAGGTCCCCGGTCTCGTGTCAAAGTGCTGTCTAGCCTTGTACCCACTCTGTACAAATTTCTGGGTTTGTGGCTTTAGGTTAGACAAGGATTTCCCAAGAAACCTGGGTACCTTAGGTCGGTACTCGTAGCACATAAGGTATGTACGAGTGCCATTCTGAGCAACAGCTGTTACTAGTAGCCATCGCCGGCATTATGCGTACCACGGGGTGCATAACTGGGGCATGTGTGGGGGGAGCTTGGGTGGGACCCATCGCACTCCCGTCACCGACAGGGATGCAATACTTGGAACTTGGCCCCGGCACCCGGTCGATTTAGTATAATAGTATTGGTCATCCCTCCATCCCTTTCATTCATCCTACAGTAGCTATCTACTTTTCCGGTACTTGTACTGTATATGAAAGACTCCCGACGGCCTCCAGTGTCATTGTCAGTGTCAGTGCGGAACCAACAGGCAACAGATCCAAACGCGATATCCACTATCCCATGGCGGCGGTGGGGGGAATATGGGTCCCAGGCTATCATCATGTCTCTCGCAGAACACAGTTCTCCAGCTGCGATGCATGTCGCCAGTCTCGAGTCGCCTGTGACGCGTCCAAGTTTGGATATCAGCCGGGCGACGCGGCGTCCTCGTCCTCGTCCTGGACCGGGTCGTGCTCGCGATGTGCCGTGAGGTCCCGGAGGTGTACCTTTGAGGTGAGTCAGGCGTCTTACTGTCGATTGTTCAGGGTCTGCATTGGAAATCGAGAAGTATCACTCCTGGTTGACGGTCTAATAGTGGATCAAGAGAACACCTCGAAAGCAGCGTCACCACTCGTCGGGCACTCAACCAACCCGATCCCAAACGTCGAGCGCCATAGGCTTGTACAGAGCGTCGGTCTTGTCAGACTTGTCGGACCATCGGCATCTCCAGAATCCGCACGGAAGCTCCTATACAGGTGCCTATGCCGACACAGACGATGTCTATGATACTTCTGACCCTGGGTGAGTGTTGTGCCGCCTGCTTGGTCCCTTCGATAACGCTGCTCACCTTGACTGACTGTGCCATCAACGACGATCTCCCCAGCCCCCCCAGTGAACCGTTTCATCTCGACTCGGATGCCGAATTGGTGGATCTGTTACTCACACGGTGTGTCGATACCGTGTTCTCCAAATCTTTGGGCAACATCTTTGGGAGATGGGTCGGCAGAAACGGCTGTCCTTTAGTGTGCGTCATCCCACAAGTACAAGGCGTCTTTCTGTGATGCAAGGGCCAGACGGGTTCTAACCTACCACAGGAACGAACCCGGCAGCGAGATCTGTATGTCACCCATGAAGCTCTTTGTAGAGCTGGATTCCTTCATGGCCGAACAGACACCGCCACATCCCCCGTTTCAAAGGGCAGCCACCGCTCTTTCGGAACCAGAGCGAGATGAGCAAATTGACCGGTGCCTGCGCAGCGCGATACAGGCCTATTCCGCCCGCTGGCTGCCGCTATTCCTGCACACGGAACCCGACGGGGAGTCGGTGCAGTGTGGCGAGATCAGCAAGGCGTGTTGGCGCGCGGCGAGGAAGGACATGCTTAAAGCCATCAACAGGCCATCCTATCGCTCGGTCCTGGCCTTGTATCTCTTCGGCCAGACTCCCGTGCCCTTGGGGATTTCGCCAGAGGAGGAGCTGGATGGTATCAGTGGACTGGTCTGCAGTCAAACAGCTCTGCGACAAGTTCAGCAGCTCCGAGAGCGTCAACGATGTTGCCAATTCAATAGCTCGGAGGTGTCGGCCTGGCTGGACACTGCAACCAGCACGGCCGCAACTCCCAATCCGAACCCGAATCTCACGGAAGAATATCTCAATTTCGAAACTCGCGCGTACTGGGCCACAGTCACCTGGGACACGTCTGACTCGGTGACGCTCAATTTCCGGTCAACACTGTCTTCGGGCTTGAAAGGCGCTTGCAACGAACCAGTATGGCAGCTAGCCAGAGCGTTCCTGGTCGGCTCGTTCCACGACCGGACGCAAGATTGGCGCAAGAAAGGCTTCCGAGTCTCGAGCGATGTCGCTCCGCAGATCACCTCGGCCGCGTCGGTGTGTACAATATACACGTGGAGGACGATCGCAAGCTTGAAAGAGGCCCTGAGAGAGGGCGTCGATGAGGCCGCAGTCGAGCTTGTTTGGCAATCGGTGCTTGACGCTATCGACGTCTTCAAAACAACCATATACCCCATCCTGAGCAATTGCGAACGCCAACTACATTTCCTGGGACAGGTTGATCGGCTGAATTGGTATGAGATCGTGCTGCTCTTTTACCTGGGAATCTTGATCCTGGCCGATGCTCTGGAAGCGGCCAGCAGGTCGGATTTGCTGCATCAACTGACGGAGACGAATCTCGAGGCCGAACACGAATGCTTCAATGTACTGACCTTCGGCCTCGAAAGCACATTCTCCATCCCCGCCGGCCAAAACACCTCGAGCAGTGGTTCTGACATGGATTTTTCCGCGCCGTCACAACAACTGGCTGTCTCTTTTGTCGCCATCGATCCTTATCCTCAACATGTGGTTGCTGCGGTCATGTTGATGGGCAAGGCTTTCCTGCGTCAGTACTTGCAGGGCTCCATCAAACACGAGGCCTACTGTCATCTGGCCTCGACATTAGAAAGAGCTCTCTCTCAGCTTCCTCAGAATTCCAAGGCCGTCCAGTCAGCGAGGAATAGCATGCAAGAACTCTCGACGAGATACTCCCTGTCGGAATGCACATAGAGGGACGCCTTTGGAGTGTTGCGTCGATTACGGAGTAAGGCAAGGACACCGATCAGACGTGGCCATCGTAGGACGCGGTCTTGTCTAACGACGGAAAGGGAGGCGATGGAATCACATACAGAGACAAACATCGCCAGAAGACGCGTTGGGAGTTACGACTGTGAGACTCCGAGAGGGCCGCCAAGGCCGACACTTAAAGCGGCGCCGATGACAGGCCGTTTTCGGCGACCGCTCACACGATGTAGAGGCGTCTCTTGTACGACACAGGGATCCAGGGGAGAGGATTTTTGTGGGGTTAATTCTGTCTGTATGAGATGTCTATATCCAGGAGATATCAATCAATACGTACAATTGTGAGTGAGATATATATAGATGATGACAGATGAGCATCCCGGCCCGGTGGTGTCCAAAGCCTGATCGAGGGCCTGCCCTGTTCTCTGCTGCCATGTGAGGAAGACATCGGGTTCGTGGGCTGCTCAAACCAGCCCTTTGGCGTGTTTATCCGCACACAGTTTGCGAAATGCCTCCAGGTTATGTTCATCGCCTCCGTGCTTGAAGGCTGGCATCAGAGCTAACCATTGATAGACACTCTCCCTCAATTCTTTCGGCATCCGCGGAGGCTCCTTGAGGACCTTCTCGAAAGCATCCACCACCTTCTGGGCGACATCTTGGATCATATACTCTCCGGCCGTCACTCCCTGGCCCCCATCGAGGGCCTTTTGAAGGCTTATCTTGTAATCGACCATGGCGTTGACGGTCACGCCGACGGTTCTCGGCCACGACGAACTCATCAGGTTCCAGGAGTCGCCCTGCCCGGCTTGGTCGCCGCCTCCTCGAAAGTCGGTTCTCAAGATGACGGCTGGGATATCGGCCATCTTGGCACACATATATTCCACGACTGTTCCGGCGTCCAGCTCGGTGCCGTCATAGGTGAACAGCGCCATGTCGCACGAAAGAAGAGAGCGGATATCCTGGTCTCTGATCGAGTGTGGGCTGTGGTCCCGTTGCTCTAGGTCTTGTGGAAGAACGGGGATGAATTTGCCGGAAGAGAGCTTGTGAATGGCTTGGGACAAGAGAGCGTTGGTATGGAGCTCCGCAACGGTGAACAGTGGGCCCGCATGGTAGTATGTATATGACTGTGGCGGATGAGAGATGGGCGTCTCGCTTGGATCAGCCGCCGTATGCGTCCCTAGAACCGATGATGGGGTAGATGGTTCGGCCATGGTGTTTGTGATTTACAGCAAGGTGAAGACAAGCAAGGGAAAGTGGTTTTGAGGAAAGCGAAGAAGGAGAACGACTTCATAAGATGTACAAGTAGGGTCGCAGCACTTATCAGTGTGGGACCTTTAGGGTAGGTAGATATCTAGGCATCTAGGGACGTCAGATACTCCGGTCTCCAGTCTCCATACGATGTTGTCACTGTGCAGTAAATGGGATGAAACGGCGCTGCTTTTAGAGTTGCCCGGATGAGGCAGCTCTTCCGACCATCGATGGCCGTTGCCGTTGCCTGCGCCTGCGCTTGCGAGGGGTATCATCATCGTCGCCTCATCAATATCAACATCAACATCAAAGTTACATTTCATTCTCTCTCCTATACTCCGTCCTAATGCCACCAATATTCATCTGAATCCCCACATTTCTTCTGCGCCCCACGAGTGTAAGAGATCTGCCTACTGCTTCTGTGGAGGAGGGAGTTGCGTTCCACATCCGCTGCAGAACCTGTCGCCCGCCTTGCACCTGAAGCCGCACTGGTTGCAAAAGACAACGTCCACACCAGGGCCAGCCTGTTGAGGAGGCTGCAGGTAAGGAGGAGGCTGCTGCTGATATTGCTGTTGTTCCGCTCTAGCCCTGGCCTTCTCCCTCTCATCCCGCTCGACCTCCGCCCTGACTTTGGCCTTCTCCCTCTCCAGCTCCTCCGCTCGCCTTCGTTCATCATCTCTTCTCCTGGCATCACGAGCCTCGCGATTGGCTGCTTCTTGCTGAGCCTGCCACTCCATCGCCTGCTGCCGCTCCGCCTCACGCTGCATGCCTCGCTTGGCTCCGGCCCTGGACGCACCGTAAACGACGGCTGCACCGAGCAGGGGGCTGCGTCTGAACATTTTGACGGCTTTCTGCTTGCACACAGTGTGTCAATAACATACCACCGAGCCTCGGTTGGTGTAGGATCGTACCTTTTGGCAGTTGCTGAACAATAATCGAGCCTGGTGTTTTGAGAGACCTTGGACAGGACGCAAATAGCACGACAAGAGATCCAGTGCAGGGCAAAGGTTGGAATTTTTTGTGGTAAAGTTGATCAAGCAGCCTTCAACACCCTCCTCCCGGCGGCTGAGACCAGCCTTTTATTGAGCGTCCAGGCCCCCAGGAACACACCACTCCGACTGTGGGGCGGGCTGTGCTCGTGTCCTTGAAAGCAGACTACAAATCCTTGAGTTGTCAGTAGTTCGTATTCTCGGACCTCCAAACGGAACTACAGGATCAGGTGCGCCGTGTGTCAGCCTGTTCGGATGGTTCGATCCGCCACCAAAGCATTGACCGCCGCTATTGGTACGCACCAGTTCTCACATGCCGAGAAGCGAGCTGCTCAGGATGACTTGCAGTTTGCTGAATGAGGGGGAGCTCGCGATGTACGTACAGGTATCGTATCTGTCGCTTAACTCGTGCTTTTGGTTGGCTCTTCGCTACATCTAAACGGCCACAGAAACTCAAACAGGGAGGTGAGACAGAGGTCGCAGCAATACAGCCCGTCATTTCAATCAGTGACGGCTGGGCGCCTTTGGGCTCTGTTTCCTCCAGATCCATCTATTGTTCAATACCTCATTAATGTGAGCTGATGCCTGGCAGGTAGAGATACTGTCTCTCTCTCTCCCCTCAATCAACCGGTGGACGACATCGAGTCTGTCACGCTTTGGGCAACGCGGATGCCTTGCTCAATGGCGCCGTCGACGAATCCTCTCCAGCCGGTGGCCCAATCTGAGCTTGCAAACCAGACATTGCCATGCTTCTCCTGCAACTCTTTCAGATACTTGGACCCAAATTCTTTGGGAAACATGCTCCACGAGCCTCGTGAGTAGGGATCTTCTGACCAGTCGTGGAACAGGATGCGCTGAATATCGATATCACCTCTCATGTGGAGCAGGGCCTTCTCGATCTTCTCGACATTGTTTCCGCCGCGGAGGATGTCGGTCGAGCTCCCGAAGGTCACGACATGAGTGTTGCCGCTGGGCGTGGTCTCGTCTCCGTATGCATAGAGCAAACCACGGCCTGGGTAGGAGTAACCAGACCAGCTGCGCAAGCCTCGGCCACTGGCCTCGAAATGCACCTTGGCATGAAAGCCAATGTGACCCTCCTGGATCGCCGACGTCTTCCCTGGCGAGAGAGGAGGTGAGAATTCGACCGTCTTCAGCACGTTCAACGGAATGGTGGAGATGGTCTTTGCCGCAGTGAAAATGGTACCATTTGTGGTTTCGACGCTGACTTTGTCCGCCACATCGCTGATCTTCTTCACCGGGTGAGAGAGGACAAGGTCCAAGTTGCCGGACCGGAGACCATCGTCCAGAATGCGTCGAGCAAAGGCAGTCGCGCCGTATTTCAACTTATACGCATCTTCCTGGCTTCCCAAATGGCCCGGTTGGTTGTTACAAAGCATCCACCAGTGCAGCAGGCTCAAAAACCCAGTGTTCTCTGCCGTGCCTCCGCTCAGCAGAAGTAGATACGACTTCAGTGCGTTGGTCTCCAGTTCGGTCAGCTCGTCACGGATCTGCTCGACCCGCTCGAAAGCTGTGATCTTGTCGAACTCCAAGACAGCTGGGTTGTACCCAGGTAAGTGCGGGTACGGCATCACTTCCCGACCCAGAGCGTCGTCGACATTGAAATAGATCGAACCCAGCTTCTCGAACATGGAGTCTTGTTCGTCGGAGCTGACTTCGCCCTTCACGGGACCCTGTGGGAGCTCTTCGAAGCTCAAGTTGGTCTTGTCGACTCCCCCGGAGTGGTCGAAGCTGATATTCAACTCGCCCATGAGATCATACTTGCTGACCTGGCTCAACACATGCGGCTGGTTCCAATGAAACCAAGCGGCTCCCAGCTCATAGGGAAATCCATCGTTGGTCGAAGTCCATGCTCTTCCGCCAATCCGGTCGCGGGCGTCGAGCAGAAGAACTTTGTGGCCTTTGGTCGAAGGTATTGTTAGCCAGTGCCCCCGTTGGATGATTTCCTCTTTGCCCCAATCCTCCTCGGTACGAGAGCAGAACGAAACTAAAGCTTACTGACCTCGTAACGCCAGGTCTCTTGATGCCACCAGCCCGGCAAATCCGGCTCCGACGACAATCACATCATAATGCGAACCAGATGCCACATGTTTGGATGGTGGCACGCCGCCATCGCAGGGGAGTCCGCTCGTCAGCCCGGTCGCCGGTGTCCACTGGAAACCCTCCTGAGAGCTCATGATTATGTTGAGACGAGCGAGAGTCGGTCGAAGCTATACCCCCACGCCTGCCTGCTCCCCGGGACTCTTATACGAAGCACAGCGGATCCTTAACGGAGGGGAGGTCGGCCGTGACAGTCATTACAAGCGTGACAGCCCAGTACAATATCCGCCTTTCCCAGATGCTCCGGGCCGGACGCACGCCCCCGACTGCTCTCATTTGCCCTGATTTACCTTCCTGCAGGTCTTCGCCTCCACGAGCTGACAGAACGACTTCGATCTAACGAGATATGCTGGAAGGTAAGTCTGTCGGCGTTGTCCTGCAGTTCTAGTTCCATCAATCGCCGATCAACGGCGCTCCTTCACTCGAAGGAGTATGAGTAGAGTTACGGATGAAAGAGCTCTCGAGTCTCCAGCCTCCCAGATCTCCGGGCTGAAAAAGGGCGCCCGTGCACCATCGCCCCTCAATTGACTCGATGTTATTGCTTCTTCCGAGAGTACTCGTAACCACTCAAGATCTGGTGAAGGCTCGAGCTCGAAGGCTTCTGGCCCCCCGGATTACTCTACCAGAAGAGTACTCTTGACTACTCGGACACGCTCTCTTCTGGGCGCCATGGGCGACTGCGCACTGTACCTCCTGGCCATCTTTTTACCACCTGTCGCCGTCGTTCTCAAACGAGGATGTGGAGGCGCGCTCCTCTTGAATTTGATTCTTGACTGTCTCGGTTGGATACCGGGAGTGATTCGTGAGTTTCCTTTAATATGTCCCTGGACCCCCTTTGCGAGTATCTCTCCAGCAGAAGCTCCTGGACCCTCTCAGCAAGATTCTATCTAAGCATAGACCCCTATGGACTAACATGCAGGCACAGATGCTTGGTTTGTGATCTCGACAACGCCGGATCGACGCCGCTATCAGGATCGCCCACCGCCTCCACCGGATCCATACTATGGCCGAGGGTCGCGGTACTAAAGTCAAGAGCCATTGAGGGTGGAGCACAGTACACTCTTCCTCGCCCGCGCATTGGGAGAATCGCTGGCATTCACCGTTGGGAGCAAAGGTTGAAAGATGGAACTCGCCCTCTTCTGATGTCTCCCTTTGGCGGAAACGATGCTGGACCTTTCAGAGGCCTCAGACAAGAGAATTGACGTGCAGTGTTCAACACCTGTACATACGACCTCACGACATCGAATTGAACAAATGATGACACGACCGAAGCCTAGGCACCTACCTGCTGGCTACGAAAGCAACGAGCTGCTGATCAATGATCATTTTTATGCTGACGACGCCCAAATCACGACCTTGCTTGTTCTTGATGCGTTACGAACCTCTGATATCGTCGTTTGTCGAAACTTACTTTGAAGTTTGAACATGATATGTGAAGGTGGTAAAGTGAAGAATGGAGATATGCAACAGCTCTACAGAACCAAATGAAATCAAGTCTTCTTCCCTATCCAGTCAGCAATCCCACCTCACCTTTGGTCCCCCAGGGTTGGTGTTCAAGACTCGTTCATTCCCTTTCTCTGACGCCTGGCTTTGGTGAAGGCGAAAGCGATGCCTCACAAGATCTGCGCGATTGGAAAAACTCGTGAATGCACACGGAGAGGGAAATGGAGAAAACAATATCGGGATATGATGCCCGGCATTCGTTTGGACACTCAAACCGTGTTTCCTATCTCTCAACTCCTCACTCGTCGTCCTCTTTTCGTGCATCGCATTACTTCCTCTTCCTGCGAGATGCATAGATGGGAAGTCTCCGCCATCTCCCTCCCTCTCTTCCTTACTCCCCATGCGAAATTCACATCAACAACGACCCGCTATCCGAGCGAATGACTGTCCCCGTGACATTCCGATCCTTCATGACATACAGATAACTCTCAACGACATCCTGAACGCTACCGACTTTCCCCGTGGCAGCCTTTTTGGCCGACTCAGCGAGCGCCTTCTCCACGACCTCACGACCACTCCCACCAAAGCTCGTCTCCCACAACTCCGTTTCCACTGGCCCCGGCGAGATCAGATTCACCCGCACGGGACGCAGATCCAGTGCCAGCCCGCGCGTCATCCCGTGCAGACCGCTCAGGTACGACGCCAGCACGGCCCAGTTCGGACGGGGTCTCTCGCCGCCGGCGCCCGTGGTAAAGGTGATGGAGCTGGCCGGACCGGCGTTCAGGTGCGGACGGGCGTGTTTGGCCACGAAGAAGGGCCCGAAGAACCGCACCATCCCGCTCTGTTTCATCGAGGAGAGCGTCTCCGTCTCGATGGGCCGTGGCGCCAGCGCGTCGCCTGCCGTGTAGACAATGTGGTCTAGCTTGCGCCCGTGGGCCGCGAGCTGAGAGAAGAGCGTCTGCACGTTCTCCTCGAGCGTCGTCTCGTCGCCCAGATCGCACGCCAGGCCAACGATGGTGGTGGTGTCTTTGCTCTGCGGGTACGCCTCCCTCAGGCGCGCGACGGTCGCGTCGATTTTACTCTGACGCGACGACGAGATGAAGAGGTGTGAGACTTCGTGTTCGAGGAGGGCCTCTGCCACGCCGAAGCCGAGGCCGGATGTCCCCCCGATCACCAACACGGCGGTGTCCTTAAGCTTTCCGGTGTATCTTGGGGTGGCCATTGTTGTTGTCGTCGCTTTGACTAATGCTGGGGGTTCGGGAAATGGAAGAATAAAAAGGCCACCGATTTAATCCAAGAAACATACAGTTGGTCCTCTATAAAACTGCCCTTTATACCTTCTTCGCTTCGCTCCTCATGATAAAGACAATCAATGTACAAACAAGCCCGGTAAATTAGTAATTGAACCCCCAAATGCCAGAACCCTGATTCTTGAAAGGGGACCTTGCTTGTTGCTCATTCGTAGTGCTGGTTTACCTACCTAGTACACCTATAACCGGTGCGGAGATAATGAAACGTCCATCCAATGACTTGATTCTCCGGACCGGAGAGGTCACCCCTGATCGGGGCATATTTCATTCACACAGCGCATTGCATTAGTAATAATCACGCCGCACCTGGGGTCGATCGATATTGTTGTGCACACAATTTCTCGTCATTGGCGCTTGTTCTGGCTTATTCTGTGGACAGAACCCTCGAGGCCCAAGAACAACTTGGGTGCGCACTTTCCACTTTGGGACGCAGAACAAATACGTCAAGACTCAAGATCCAAGACGGGCGCGGCGCGCACATGGAAAGAGAATGAGATACAGTGGAGCTGAACGAGAGCAATAAAAAGTGGATTGGTTAAAACGAGACCGGAGTGTGATATGGAGTCATCATCCTGGTAAATCAAACAACCCAGGGTTTAACGCGTTTAACGTGTTTAACGTCCTTGTGCTTATTCCCGTCTCAGTATTATAAACCCGGACTATGACTGATAGTGTTCACCAGAAACGCTCGTCGCTAAAATAGATAGAGCAGATGGATGGATGGATGAATGAATGACTGACTGACTGACTGACTGACTGAAAGAGTCTTGCCGGTCGTCCCGTGCCCTGCTTCACCTCATTTTCGCACAGACGAGATGATATTGTCTCCTGCCTATCCATGTCGTGGCCGCGAGGCTGTCTGCCGACGACATCCAGTCCAGTGCTCCTCCCTCCCAGGCACGGGAAGACCCCGACTTCACAGCCGCTTCTCTCTGGCGCTAAGTCGACGTTGGTGAGTGTCTCGACCTTCTCTGCTCTGCTCGCTGGTGCGGCATCATAATCACCGTGTCTTTGAACAGCAAAAGCCCTTTTTCGGCCTCGCGCAGCTGGTCCAGATGGATTTGCCTTCTGTGAAGAAAAACCACTATCGTAGGCGGGCATTTGGTAATCATGATGTTGCATTCTGGAGAATGGGCGCCGCTGCCCCCGGAGCACCGCGGGCCAGTCAGGGGTAGGGAACACTTCGCTTCGCCGGATGCTGAGTTTGGGGGCTAAACGTCGCTTCTTTCCGGGGCCCGGCCGCCCAACAGGATCGTCTCCGGTGTCTTCCTCTTGCAGCCGGTGGCCGATGAGATACAGTATGCCCGTCTCGGCATCCGACGTCCGTCGTTCGTTGATATCAAGTCGTGACTTTTTTCGCTTTTGGTGGTGGTTTGGAACCCCCCTTGGATCTGGGTCCCCTCTTCCTCGGCTGGTGCTTGCTCTGAAGATGCGCCGCCAATGCCCTCAGATCGTTCTTCTGCGCCGCTTCCAGGTGGAAGAACTTGTCCGATGACGCAATGAGAGCGTCTACGATCAGATCGGAATCACCCAGTCTTGCGATCGGCAGGGCGAGGAGCCGTGAGATGAACCAGTCGAGTGTCTCACTTCCTGCTGCGGCAGAAAGGGCGCCAATGGTCAAAACCCATTGACGGACTTCTTCGTGGCCTCCCCATTGCTCTTCTGGAATCTCGTCGAGAGTTTGTTGTAGGAATGGCGCGATCACCTTCGTCGAGCGTCTCCGCCCTGCCACCGTGAAACACATAAAGATCCATAGCAGGATGGCAATGCGGACGGTGTCGCTCCTGGCATCTAGAAGATCCATGTGTAAAAGCCGGTGTCGGATCGCCAGCGTGCGCATGTACACCCAGTGGAGGCCCTCGCTCGGGTTTGGCTCCACCGGCGGCTGAGATGACCGAAGGTTCTTGAGGACGGAGAGCGCAACGGCAAGATCCAAAATCACCCAGCGCAGGCCCGGCGGAATGATCTCTTGATGAGCGGATGTGAGCAGACCAGATCCCGTGGCCACTGTCCCGGACAGAAGCTTCTGCAGCTCCTGGAGCCCGTATGCAATCATGGGATGATCGTCGCCCGAGTCGAAATCAGCGTCTGTCCACAGCGGCTTCGTCCTCAGCTCGGCCGCCACGTACTCGTCGCCGGTCAGAAGGAGCTCGGCGAGGGGTCCTTGCAACACCTGGAGGCCCCCGATGGAGTCGACCATCTGTTTGGCCGCTTTCATGTGCACGTAGGCTGCCTCGTTGTTGTATCGATACCATTCGGCGCAACCAACTTGAAAGATGTTGAAGATCATTCTGGCTGTGATTGGTTGTCGGCTCTGCACATAGTTCTGCGAAGCTTTGAGTGCCTTGTGGATGTAGTAATTGGTATCTCCCGATGGGGCAAGGCCATCAATACCGCTCATGTAGCTCGCCATGCACGCGATCAGTGCATACATGTTATATTCGTCGTGCAAGCATCCCTGGACCATGGCCATTGCATCCGATCGAAATGTGTAGGCATGATCGGCCCGGACGGTGCGTTCCAGATGCCAGATGTTGGGGTGGTGAACGTGTAGGTAGTATTGGAGAAGACTGTGGATGGCGCCATCCACCTTGACACACGTTGCGCCGAACGGGTCAAAACTCTCCTCTGCCGAAGCGGGGAAAATAGGGATCGATGATGACGACGACCCCGGCGAGCCATGGTCATGGGCAAAGTCCCATAGTAGCAACGGATCTATGTTTGCGTCCGGTGTTGTCTGATGCTGGTCATCTTCCGCAAACGTGTAGAGGATTGGCTGATCCTGTGAGAAGCTCAAGAAGGCCTGAATAGTAGCGGGGCTGCCGCTTGCGCCCTGTTCCTTTGATCTGAGATCAGGGTCCTTGGACGTGTCTGATCGACGTCCAGGCTGGAGCAATGGCAGCGGTGTGGAATAGATGATGCCCCCGTCCGACTTTTTATACCGTCGCCCCTTTTGCACGTGGCTGTGAATCTGAATCCGTTCTCGTTTGTTGCTGTGAGAGAGCGAATCCGAGCCCGCGGTTTTGTTGATGAACATGAATTTAGGAGCCTTCATGATGGCCGAGGTCAATGGGATTGAGATGGAACACTCAGGTTTCGTTCTGATGTCAGAGGTCAACAACTGCCAGGCGGAAACGAGAATGGATAGACGGAGAGCTGCGCATTGGAAAGTGGCCTCTGCCTGTGAGAAGGATTGACGTGATGTAGAGTTGATTCAAGCTGAAGCCAGACGTTCAAAGATGTTGACGGGAGAGGAGAGGAGAGAAGTCAGGCAGGGACCGTGCCCGTCAGGTTGCAACACGAACAGATATACGGATGGGATAACATGAGGAGAGCAACGTCGTGAAACCATACAGGAGCCGGAGCCTTGCAAACGGGTAAGCCGTCTGTGCCCGCGCAGTAGTCTAGCAGCGAGGGGAGAAGGAGAGATAGGAGCCAGTCAAACGCAGCAGTCTGCAGCAGGGAGGCCTCGCACCAGAGAGAAAAGAATATAGAACACGTCGAACTCGTGCTCAAGGCGCCACGCCGCTTTAGAATCGCCCAGCTGGGAAAGAGGTATTTCCTATTGGGGCCAAGCGCAGAGTGAGAGCGGAGTCGACTCGAGTCGAGGCTGGCGCGCGATTCGACAGCTTCCTGGATCGATCCTGCTCTCTGACAGAGTGATGACAGGGGACGGGCGTCGTCCCAGCCCGCAAATCGGGGCCCGCTGACTCAGGAATTAATCACACCCGCCGATGGTGGCGCTGACGGTCGCCGGCTCTCTGCAGAGGAAGTCATCCCCGGCGGCTGAAAGCTCTGCCAGGCGCTTAGAAGTTAGGGAACGAGAGTCGTGACTCGTGAAAAGTCTCTGCTGCCTGCTTGCTTCCTTCTCAGTGGACAGATCGTGCAGTGCGCGAGGCTCGAGAAATCCTAGTCGACACGATCGAAGCGACTGAAAGCAGAGCTGTGACTCGTGAATCGTATGAGAATTGGTCAGGAAGCGAACTACGAGCGTAGGGCGGCGTCTCGGCGGGACGATTTGTACAAGTCAGATGCGCTACGCCCGATATAGAAGGCGCACGGAACTCGGAAAAAGTGTTGTTCCGGGCGCCGACTCCTCTTGGTCATCCGCTCCTTTTCAGCTGCAGCGTTTACATCCATGAGGCCTTTTTCATCTCCCATAGAAATGCCGACGATGCCTACTCTACGAGTACCTCCACCTGACACCGAGATGGAGCTGTAAAGAGTCCAATGCACGTGCCGGGGCCCCAAACATTGACTCCGTACCACCGGAACCATTTACCTTCCATTTCTCCGCTCGCTAATAATAATAGAGTTCAGGGCAGCGGCACCGCATCGGCGACCGGCAGCGACACCCTCAACGCGTCGTATCACTCCGCACGCTACAAAAAAATTACCCCTCTTCTTGCTGCGTGGCTGATTGCCGTCATGGGTTTAGACACCGGCACTCGAAAGCAACAAAACCCCAGATTCAAGATTGAGGCCTCGATCGGATCTGGAGACGAGCTGATCATGTGCCAGGGGTGGTAAAATGTGATCCATGCTGCTTTAGTGTACGCAGTCCTCGTATGGACTACTACATATAACGGCTACCAATGGGTACAATCAAGCCACAAGATCTCAGACAACAAAGGAAATAATCATGATTTTCGTTGTGCATAAGCGAAAGGACTCCACATGTCCATCATCGGCTCAGCCGAGCACTCAAAACCATCTACTCGGTTTCCGGCATCTTGAGCACGTATCGTCCAGCAATTTGGCCTGCGTGCATCATTTCGTACACCTTGGGGAGATCCTTGAGGTCAACCGTCTTGAACGGCACCTTGATCAAGCCACGGGCGAAGAAGTCCAATGCCTCCTCGCTGTCCTGTCTGTTGCCGACATACGACGCCTGGATTCTGATCATCTTCAGCACCGACTCAAACACTGGTGCTCGGATGTAGGCCTTTGCGGGCAGACCAATCACGATGACGGTACCGCGGGGGCGGACGTATTCGGCGGCTTGCTGAAACGGCTTCTCGCTCACGGCGACGAGAATGACGGCGTGAGGGCCGAGACCATCCTTGGTGGCGGCCTTGACATCCTTGATCACGTCGCTGGATTTCGCAAAGTCGATGAAGGTCTAGTAGTTCTGTCAGTCGCGCTGCGCAAGCAAGGAAGCCGAACTCAAAACTCACCTCGGAGCCCATCTGCTTGCACAAGGCCTTCTTGTCATCTCCGGAATCGATGGCGATGGTGTGGAGACCCATAGCCTTAGCGTATTGTTGAGCCAAAGAACCCAAGCCTCCGCCGGCTCCGACGATGGCCACCGTCTGGCCAGGTCGGGCACCCGACTCTTTCAAACCCTTGTAGACCGTAATACCGGCGCAGAGAACTGGGGAGATCTCATCGAGAGGGACGCCCTCGGGAATGTGGGCAACGTGTCTGGCCGAGGCAATGGCGTATTGCTGGAAGGAGCCGTCGACGGTGTAGCCGGAGAGCTTGGGAGTCAGGCAAAGCGGTTCATCGGCCTGCTGGCAGAAGGTGCAGCTCAAGCACGAGTCGTTGAGCCATTTGACGCCAACAGCCTCGCCAATCTTGCAGATGTCGTCGGTCACCAGCTCGCCGCGAGCCACGACGATACCGGCACCCTCGTGGCCACCGACGAGAGGCAATTTGGTGGGGATGGGCCAGTCACCGTTGACGGCGTGGAGATCGGTGTGGCAGACACCCGAGTACTTGATGTTGACGAGGACTTCCTCAGGGCCGGGTTTGGCGACGGGGATCTTCTTGTATTGCACTGGGCCGCCGACCTTGTCGATGACCTGCGCCCATTGCTCGGTGGGGATCTTGAAGGAGGACATGTTGCTTATTCCGCAATAATCAAGCTGTACAGAGTCTCGGAGAGGTTGTCAATGGAAATGAAAGATGTGGAGGTGTTGTGAGGATCTGGATGATGACTCCAGGTTTCTGGGGGAGATGGCGTCCTTATATGTAGACAACGAGCCAGGCGAAGCCTTCGACCCCTCTCCTGATCACAAACGACCCATGTTCAACGCCCATCCATCTCTTGAGGATGAGCGGAAACCCCTCAACACGACCATCATCTCGTCCCAAGGTCCGTGAGCCTGTGCGGATCTGCGGCGTGTGGACATCTGACCTTGGGAGCCAATCAGCCTGCTGACTGAGATGGCCGGCGCAGTGGGCAATGGAACATCTCATGACGGGTATAAGGAGACCTTCTCGAACTGGGTTGAAACTTTACCCCGGTCCAAACAAAGGCCGGGCAAGGTGACATGTGGACGAACGGACTTTCTCGAAGGGCAGGACGAATGGGCCATGGGCCATGAGCCATGGCCCGTTCGACGGGGCGCCAGCTCCGGAGCTCTACTCATACCAGCTTGAAGCTGCGAGTGGGTGGAGGAAGGGGAGGGCGAGGCCCTGGCCCCCAGGACCTAGTAGGTGTAGAGAGGGGCATTTTTGGTCTCTTGAGTCTTGACGTCTCGGGGTGTTACGATGCCGTACAAGGCACACGGGCGGCGGGAGAGAGGGACGTGGTTGGATTCAGACCCAGCTGGCAGCCGAGTGCTGTGGCGGTTTCGGTGCCAGGGTCGCCGACTCGCCAGGCGGATCATGCCTGAAGGTCGCCAGGGTGCCATAGCTTCACGGAGGGATGGAATGCGATTCGAGCGCTGGAGGCATAAGAGTTTGCAGGAATGGACAGAGCTCCAGAGGGGTGGACCGCGGATGATGGAGGAACGGAGCAAGGACCAAAGGGAGCCTGAGGCTTCTTGCTATAGTTGCCAGAGTAGCGAGAGGGGGAAGGACGCGCTCGCACGATCGAAAGGAACTTTTTTTTTGACAGGTGCCGGGAGCCGCATGCTCAGCCAGGCGCAGGCGCAGGCAATGCGGGGGGAAGGCTTCACAACTGAAACTCCAGAGCCTGAAGCTTTCCCGCCGCCTCCTGCTAGTACTATTCGCACGCATCAAGGGCAGTGAGGGCAGTCATCGCAGCCAGTTGAACCTGCAGCATGACCCGCCGATGCCATCATCTATGATCTGGCTAATCCAGGATCTTTCATTCTTACCTGACGTGTTTGTTTACGCGAACTCGTACGAGCATGCTGCCAGCCTGCAACACACCTTCAAAGTTCCAAGTGGCATGACACTGACAGACGAGGGGGAGGCTAACATTGTCTAGCGATCCGCCGGCCCAGCTCACCACTCACTCACTCACCACTGACCACCGCCGACCAGATGACCCATCTCACCTGACGAAAACCATGAACGAGGGGTTCGCCGATGCTCGCGATAAGTTAAAGATTCCAGATTCCAGCCCTGTGCCCGTCGGTGTCGTAGTCCAGACTTTGACTTGAAAGATAACAGCTTCACCTGCATCCGGCGGAGGGCGACGAGGAGCAACCCAGAAATCACAGCAGAAGCACGAGGCCCAGACTCCTCAACTCACAGCTCCATGCGTCCAATCTCATCGAGAGCGGTGGTCCCTCCAAACTCGTCCGTCGGTTTGCAGGCTCCCTACCAGCACCTGTCCTGCGCTGTTTTCCCACGACCATGATGCGTCTATCCCCTCTGATGAGCACATCCGTGCAATCCGCCAGAGAAAGACTCAATTCAGGCAAAAGAAGGCGGCGCGGACCAGAACGTGCGAGTGCAAGAATGTGATTATGTGGATGTGGTCTGATGGCTGCATCTGGCTCGCAAATCTTTGCGCTATTTGGCTGACAGAGGGTGACCGAGCACCGACGACAAGCACCAGCTGCACAGCTAAATGCCCCAGCCCGCCTGCTCTCCGTGCCAGCGGCGATTGCACATGGCTTGACCAGAGGCAGCAACCGGCAATGCTGTGGATTGCAATCTCGAAAGCAGAAACGGTGAGAAGCTAGAGGAGCTGTTGAGCGTGCGACCGCGATTGCAGCGGTGCATCATCAGCGAACCTATATCCCTCATTCAAGAGAAACGTGGTTGAAGAGATGATAACACAATCATGAAAGCGCTGGTGAAACGGGACCAGAAGATAAGCGGAGATGAAAGCCGGGCTAGGCTGGGCGCAGGCAACACCGACAAGCCTCAGGGGGCCCAAGAGCACTTTCACCACGCTTCAAGGGACTCAGGGAGATGGAAGGTACAAGTAGAGTACCCGTACGCCGTACGAGTACATGATCCCGGTGACCTGGGGCCCTCAGCCAATGGTGCCCTTCCAAGGTCCGATCCCACCAAAAACGACTGCCCGCAGTCCGCAGTCTTGATAAGATCGATCATGGTTTCTGCTCACCGTGTGCCCTTCATTTCTGGACACAGCTTCTGTACTTGTCGCGTGCAGGAGACAAAACGCTGGCCACTTCACCTGCCGAGAACTCAAGTACCAGCTTCCAACGTCAGGCGCAGGCAGATGAAGAAGAATGTCACGACCAAAGCCAAGGCGGCGCCATTCCGCCCTGGTTTCAGGCACCCAGCAGTTAAGAACCCAAGGAGAGGACCACGTACGTACTCGTACTTGATTGTGTCTTGCCACTACTACACCAGAGTACAGGAAGGGGTTTTTGAGGCGCTACTTCGAGCACCGGATTTCCACGCAGTCTTCGAAGAGGTAGGAAGAGTCCAGCACAGAGGTGCAGTTCCCGGACTTAACGCAGCGGTTGTCCATGTCCAGGCCATCTGTGATCCGGGGCAACATCGGATCCGGGAGGCCAAAGTGGCCCAGATGTTATTTATGTTCTCGGATGTGTCCTCGGGAAGGATCCCGAGTTCGCCAGGTGACGAGCCGCCCCCGCAAGTCGAGCCTCCCTACTCGTAGGCTGATCATCGATGCCCCATTCTTCCCTGGAGGGAATTTCCAAGTTGGTAAGTTGTTGTCAGGCCCTCGTGCGTTACTAAAGATTACCTCGAGGGGCCTGATCGGGCGCCTTGCCTGTGGCCACCCTGATGGCCCAAAATTGCCCCGCGAAATCGGGTCCAGCCCGAAACCACCGCCACAAACGCCTCTTGCTGCCATACTCGGGTTGTGCAGTACGTATCTACAGAGTACGTACTCAGTACAGAGTCCTGGCGATATTGACAGGGTATCCCACGGCCTGCCAGGTGCGGAATCCGATCCCCTTCCCTTGACCACATGCCGCACACCCTGGATCCCGACGCGCGTTGTGCGTCAGGCTCCCCGCTTCTCGGGCATGGCTTTCGTCCGAAGATATACTACTTCCCTTCATGGAGGTTTAAAAGCTGGAAAGTCCCATCCACCGCTGCTGGCGTAACGGGACAAATCGATTGATTCCAGGCTGTTGAACACCGAGACTCTCTATCTCTGCATCCTACAACATGGCTTCCAACGGCACTAACGGCACCAACGGGTCGCACTCTTCGGCTTCCGCCTTCGATGCCTCGTCTACCATCCCCCTCTGGCTGGACGGAAAGGAGGTCAAGCTGTCCTCGACCTTTGATGTCGTCTCTCCCGTTGACCAGAAGACCCTCTACAAATGCTCCGCTGCTAGCGAACAAGATGCGCTCAAAGCTGTCGCCTCCGCCGAAAAGGCTTTCAAGACCTGGTCCAAGACGAAGCCCATCGAGAGAAGAGACGTCTTCCTGCGAGCAGCAGACATCTTCAAGAAGCGAACGAACGAACTCCGACAGTACAGCGCCACTGAGACCGGCGCTGCCGAATCCATGTTCTCCTTTGAGTTCGCCATGGCTATCGAAGCGTGCAAGAGCATCGCCGGCCTGATTCAAGTCGCCACCACGTCTTCCATGCCTATCCTAGCAGAGGAGAGCACCAACGGCATGTTGGTCAAGGAGCCGTATGGAGTGATCCTCGGAATCGCTCCGTGGAATGCACCATACGTTCTTGGGCTACGGGCTTGCTTACAACCTCTGGCCATGTATGTCTAGCAGAGGATACTCTCCCAATTAGGCGTGTATATTATTTGACTAACATCGCTCCAGGGGCAACACTGTCATCCTGAAAGGACCCGAAGCGGCGCCGGCGACCTACTGGGCTTTGGCCTCGGTCCTGCACGAAGCCGGCCTGCCTGAGGGCTGTCTCAGCACCATCTACCACCGCCCGGCCGACGCGGCCCAAGTGACCAGCGCCCTTATCTCGCACCCGGCCATCAAGAAGATCAACTTTACCGGCTCCACGGGTGTCGGAGCCATCATCGCCTCCCTGGCTGGCAAATACCTCAAACCTACGGTGATGGAGCTCGGCGGCAAGGCGCCCTCTATCATCTGCGAAGATGCCAACATCCAGGTCGCTGCCCAGGCTTGCGCCATCGGGGCGTTCCTGCATGCCGGTCAGATCTGCATGTCGACGGAACGCATTTTGGTCAACGCTAAGATCGCCGACGAGTTCCGTGCCGCCCTCAAGGCCACGATGGAGCACATCTTCGCCGACGGACCACACGGCTTTGGAGTGCCGCAACTCGTGACCAGCGCGCCCGTGGAAAAGAACAAGCGCCTGCTGGCCGACGCGCTCTCCAAGGGTGCTACAACCCTGTACGGTGACGCCTCGCACAACGAATCATCCACCACGCGCATGCGGCCCGTCATCATCGAGAACGTCAACCCAGGCATGGACATCTACCACACTGAGTCCTTCGGCCCTACTACCTCGGTGTACGTTGTCAATTCCGACGAAGAGGCCATCCAGATCGCCAACGACACGGAATACGGGCTCAGCTCGTCCGTATTTACCGAGGATCTGCGGCGCGGCCTCAACATCGCGCGACAGATCGAATCCGGCGCCGTCCACATCAACTCCATGACTGTCCACGACGAGACGGCCCTGCCGCATGGTGGGGTCAAGAAGTCTGGCTTCGGACGGTTCAATGGTCTCCAGGGCTTGGACGAGTGGACTCGCAGCAAGGTCATTACGTGGAAGGATTGAGCTCGCGCGCTGGGGGCGTGTGAGTGTGAGAGGAGGGTCTTTTCTGGCCAGAACCAACAATTACACATGGCGACACAGTAAGCTGACGATGTGAAGCATCGCATGAGTAGCATTGATTTGTAACCCAAAGCCGGGCGCATCTTGGAGTTCCTGTTTGAAGGATCTCATCTAGAAATGATATTGCCTCACCTTGCCTTGCCATGCCTTGCCCTGGGCCCCACTCCCAGCTCATAATTTGGGCGTGTTCGTCAAGTTCTCATAGCCATCCTGCGTGATGTGCACGTCGTCCTCGATCCTGACGCCGCCCACGGTCCAATACCGCTCCAGCACCTTGGCGTCAATGTACTTGCTCAGCTCCGGGTCCGCGAGCACGGGGTCGAGGATGAAGTTGCAGAAATAGATGCCCGGCTCGACGGTGATGACGGCGCCCGCGGGCACGGGGCCGCGCACGCGGAGATACTTGAACATTTGGTCTGGGTCGTCGTAGTTCGCGTGGCCGCCCGTGTCGTGCGTGTCCATGCCGAGATAGTGGCCCAGGCCGTGAGGCATGAAGGCCACGCTGATGCGCTTGTCGAAGATCTCCTGCTCGTCGCCGACCAGGATGCCGGCCTTCTTGAGCCCGCGGATCGCCACCCAGTGCGCGTTCATGTGCACGTCCTCCCACCGCACGTCGGCTCGGAGCATCTTGAAACAAGACGACTGCATCTCGTCCACGATCGAGTAGATCGTCTGCGACTCCGGGGTGAAGGTCCCGGAGATGGGGAACGTCCGCGTGATGTCGGCGCAGTAGCACTCGTACTCGGCGCCGGCGTCCAGGAGCACGTTCAGCCGTTCTCGCAGGGGCTGGTCGTTGCGGATGTAGTGTAGGGTCGAGCAGCTGGTTCCGCTCGCGCAGATCGAGTGGTACGCCTGCTCGTGGGCGCCGTTGGAGATACACGTGCCGATGAAGGCGCCATACAATTCTTGCTCGTTCTCCGCGTGCAGCGCTGCCTTTGCCGCTTCGACATGTGCCAGCGTGGAGATTTCGTTGGCTTTCCGGATCAGAGCCACTTCATAGCTGTCCTTCACCACGCGGCATTCGTCAATGGCGGTCTTCAGACTCGCGAACTCCGTGGCTGCAAAGGGCAGGAAGGTGATGTGCTCCGAGACTTGTTCGGGGATGGCGTACACGGTTGTCGATTTCTTGGGGCCGTACGCTGCCAATGCGGCGTTGACTTCGTTGGTGTACAGAACACTGTCGATATCGTATTTCTTCAATGCCTCCTCTTTCGACTCGGGCAGACCGGCCCATATGACGCTCTCGGGATCGACGGGAGGGATGAAGAGTGTCAGGATGTCCTGAGGAATGTTGTAGATGAGATAGGAGTCGGGGAGCTTGCAGCCGGAGAGGTAGAAGAAGTAGCGTCGTTGTCGGAAGTGCATGGCCTGGTCGTCGTCTTCCACCATCCGGGTCTTCTGCGCCTCGAGATAGACTACTCCATCTTGAGAGTGCCCGGCGTCGACTAGATACTTAGCCACCCGCCGGCAGTGAGCCTTGGCCGGGTACTTTGCCTTAAGGGTGACATCGTTGAGAGACATGGCGGCCTACAAAGAGTCGGGGGAGAGCATTCCCGGGGATGTTTGGTCGAAGACTCAAGAGAAGAAGATGAGGGACTGAGTGCGACGTTGTTTCCGCTGCGCGGTGGGAGTTGGGCGATCTTATCTCCACGTGATCTCGGTTATTAGCGGCCATGTGACCTCCGGATAAGCGTCAAGGGTCTTTGTGCTAGTGAGCCAAGACAGCAGGTTTGGCGATGCCCGCTGACCATTCTCTCGACTGTGATTGATTGGCACTGTCACAGTCCGTCATCCGCTTTGGGACGCGGGGAATGGGCGCGTCAAGGGATCGACGTCATTGTCGATGTCATTGGACAGAGCGAGTCGCCCGACATCACGCAGCATGCCATCGATCCTTCAGGCTGGCAGGCTGCGTGTTGTTCCCAACCATCAATCGTCCAACCAACCATGCGAGGCGCAGTCTGGCCCTTTGTCAGGCACAACAACCATACAAGTATCACACGCCCTCTGCCGCAATCAGCCGCTATCTACCTCCCTTCTTCTCCTTCACCTTCCTCACGTATTTGAGTCTATTCGATTCCAATACCCACCGAAGTTCCAGGCATCTCTGGTAATCACTCCTCTAGTCGACCTCTATCATCATGGCCGCTCAAGTCTGCCCCATCGTGGGTACCACCAACACCGTTCTTCCTCCCAAGCACCCCGAATTCGACCTCGAGCAGCCTGGCCTCGTCTGTCCCGTTACCAAGGCCACCACCGACCATCATCACAATCTCTCCAAGCATCCTGGCATCTTCAACTCGGCCCCAGGAGACCTCTCGAACGCCGAGTCATGCCCTGCCCTGACCAAGATCGTCAGCCAGCCTGAACAGCAGGCCATGGATGAAGCCATCTGCCCCGTCGTGGGCACTGTTTCGAGCGTCCTCCCGCCCAGCCATCCCTCTACCGCCGATGCGAAGGAGGGAGACGTTTGTCCGGTGACGAACGCGACCTTGTCACACCATAAGGGCAAGGTTCATGAACACCCGAGCCTCTCAACTGCAGCCAAGGGTGCAGTCTGCCCGGTGGTTGGGCTGAAGGCATGAGAGAAAGACACGGGCATTATTGCTGTGGGCTTTGTGTTAACGACGAATGTGGGGATGACATGATCCTGTTTCTGATGTGGGTTTGGTTACGTCCTTCGGGAGGCCTTCGTGGCCTCCCCTGACGAGGCGTTACGGGTTGGGTTCGCTCGGCTCGAGCACCCTTGTATGTGTGCCAACCAAACTATAGGCATGAACTCAGTCAAATCACTGCCGTTGTTCGAAGTTTTACGACCAGCTGTTTGGGTGAACCCGCTTTGCTTCCTCTTCATGAGTCGGTCAACTACACCGTAAGCCTTGCTTCAGTCCCGCGCCTTGCATTTTTCAGGCTCGCGATTACTATTTGAGGTCCATCGTGTTTGTCAGTGGTGGTGCGGCAGGAGATTTCTCCAGGGTATCCATTGCCACCACCTGTACGAACCCTCACTCAAAGCTGGAGGTGGAATAGGCATCTTGGGCACGGCAAATCAGGTTTGGGATACTGATGCGATCGACTCGCAGCGCAAGGACGAAGATGGCTCGTCATGCAACCGACTGTTATGCTGATCAATCCTTTCTAATTGGATGACGAGACATGACTCTGAACAAGGTGTTTTGAGCAGGACACTTGATATACATAGTGATGTTGTCAGTGTTCTTGGTGCTGGGTCGCGACCAAAAGGCTTCACGCTGGAGGATGTGATCCACATCTATACCTGTGCGCAGATTGAGAACCACATACTTTAGTTGCTTTACCTTCTGCCTCTTTTTGAGTCTCTCATGATAATCACGAGCAATTCTCTTCTGAAGAACCAGCAAGTTTCATCCCGACCGCCAACCAGATCCTGGGCGGAGAAGGGCGCAGAGGAAGATGCCTACGATGATGATTATCAAAGGCAATATCTCCTAAGACCAATATCTTTCGAAGGCTCCGATTCACCTTGTGTAGTCTCCTTTTAACGCTTTAATCCACTCTCCATTAAGTCTCTGTCGCGATCATCCACCAACTGCCATGTCAAACCCGATTCCCGTTGTCTCGTTCGCCAACTTCCTCACAGGCGACCGAGGCGACCAGAAGGAAGTCGCGAAGCAGGTGTACGAGACGTTCTCCGACGTCGGGTTTGTCTACTTGAAGGACCATGGTATTCCTCAGGGAAGGGTTGATGAGATCTTTGAGATGGTGAGTGGTCGAGGGACCGACTGTACGACTTTGGCCCCTTTCTGCCCAGCCTTGCCGCATTGTTCCAGCCGCGCCTCGATCGTGATACAGTTGACTCATGAGCAGCTCTGTGCGGTTCTAGGCCAAACAGTTCTTCTCCCTCCCGCTCGAGAAAAAGGTGGTCTACAAACTGTCTTCAGCACATGTCAACCAGGGATACACGGCCGATGGGGCCGAGGGCGCCAATGACCACAAGGAATGCTACGAGCATCGACGCTTCACCAACGAGCTGTGTCCTTCCGACTCGGAGCTCCCGGGATTCAAATCCAGGCTCGATCTCTTCTACGCAGAGTGCTATACGCTGGCGATGAACGTGCTGAAATGCCTGGCCATGGCCATGGAACTTGGCGACTCGTTCTTCGACGCGGTCACCAAACGCGCCGATCCACAGCTCCGACTGATTCATTACCCGCGCATCGCACGCAGCGTGCTTGCAACGACAGGCCACGCGCGCAGCAACGCGCACACGGATTTCGGCCTGTGCACGCTGCTCTTCCAGGACTGCATTGGCGGGCTGGAAGCCGACCCGACGCATGGGGACAGGTTCGTGCCCGTCCCGCCGGTCGAGGGCACCGTGCTCGTGAACATCGCGGATCTCCTCCAGAGGTACACCAACGGCCGGGTCAAATCTACGCGACATCGGGTGGTAAGTCCGCCGCCCGTGCCCGGCTGCGATAGTAATGACGAGATTCTGCCGGCGCGATACAGCATCCCCTTCTTCGTGCATCCGGATCCCGAGACGACGATCGATCCTATCTTGTTGAGCGACGGGGAGGTCAAGTTGTATGAGCCGGTCAATGCAGGCGACTGGCGAGATTGGCACACGGCGACGAACTATCGCCTCAAGGACGAGGCTGGAGGAAGAACACTTCAACCTGCCATCTAGCTATGCATAACTACGAGTACTTGCAAGTGATGATAGCCAGGAGATCTTGTGTAAGTCATAAGGGAGAGTAGGTAGTCTATGGCCTTGCTCCTTACCTTATGTACATTATGCCCAAGTTGCACTATTCCCAAGTCGCATTCTGACCACTCGGGGGAATTCGAAGGCCATTGGTGTATTATAGATTCAGCTCGCACGGCGGAATTCGTCCATTTCTTCTGACTCCTTAAGGACGGTGGCTTGATAAGCGACTTGTATCCGTGATCGCCTAGGAGGTACCTACCTTACCTAGTAATAGTAACCGAACACATGAGGAGCTTACTCCCCTCAAGCTTTGACTTCAATTCCAGCCGTAAACCTGCCACTGAGCCACGTTGGGATGTACTCGTAGAGTAGAGTACTAGTATCCTCTTTCGTTTCACATGATTTTCCATCTTTTGCACGCAGTCGTTAACACGTTCCCTTCTTCCTGACAGGAGTGGCTCTGGCTACCAGTAGTATGGGCCTCTTTCATTCACTCACAGCCTACAAGCCGTCCTTATCACCATTTCAAAAACTTTTCCAGGTATTGTGTGCGAAGATAGCCAGAGATCCATCTGAATACATCATGATGCCATTGAGCACTGATAAACCGCAATACAAGGATAAACTTTGAGCACCTTGAGAGGGATTGGGCAATCGTACGAGACCACGAGTACAGACATCAATCAGCCCACGACGAGTCGACGACGTCAAGCCTGCCAGGGCCCAGGGGACCGTGTCCGGTGTTACCGACATTGATAAGAAGATGCCCTATTCTCTATGTGGCGCGTGGAAATTCCCGAAGATCCCAGCAACGGACGATGCCCATATACGTCGATGGCGCCGTCGTTGCGAGAGCCGGACACTTTTATCTCAAGAGACCCGGTTTTTTCTACCTGGTCTGGATCTTCAGGCTTCGGGGGGCTGGAGCACTGACCGTTGGCGACAACGAGCACCCAGCACTGACTGTCAAGACTTAAGACTCGCACTGACCATCGACGACAATGAGCTTCGACCCCTCTAGGCCCTCTTTCTCTCGCATGAAGAGAAATGGGCAGAATAGAGGAAGAATGGGCCTCGCTCACCTTGAACAGTGATAGCTGATACCTGATACCTGAGCTGCCCACTGAGTATGGAACGTTCTTGTTTATCTCTTCCTTCGCGGCCCCCTTCCGTTCCCTTCGCAATCCATCTTCACCTTCTCAGTGTTCACCCCCAACAGCTCACTTGAAGGCGAGTGCCCGGATCAAGGGATCATTGCTGCTTGGCCTGCGCCTCGCACCGATATCGCGGCCTCGGACATCTGGTACACAAGACACACCTCGTTGTCACCACAGGCTACTGCCCCACCGGTCTCGAGCGAGAGCCACGCGGGTAACAGCTGTCAGCCATAGAGACAGGCCCCTAGAGTACTGACTCCCGACGTCCTGTGCTCTCGCCGTGCCGTGTGGCATCCACCTCTCAATCAAATTCGGTATCTTCTATCAGGTGAGAGTGAGAGCGAGACTGCCAAACTTCGACCAGGAACTCCACAACGTTCGCAGCCTTGCCGCCGTCTTGTCGTTCCCGCAAGATGGCACCGCTCAGTTGATCAAGCTAAGTTTAATTCACTCAACGCGCACTCACCACGTGCACGTGCGGTGGATAACGGTCCATCGCCCGTTGCCCACTAGATGGCCGTTTTTCTCTCCCTTCTCAAAAGGCTCTTTTAGGCCGACGCAAACGATATCTAACTATTGAACCCCATTCTGGTTCTCCCTTCCATCAACACAAGGTTTCCATGCCACATGGTCTATCTCTAACGTCTTGGCCAGGTGTTTCAAGGTTTTTGTTCCCTTTCCATCGCTCTCGAATCTCAATGCAGGCAGTGCGCTCCTCTGTCCACTCTGGCGGGCTCTCCCTCGTGCCTCATGGTCGTGCTTTCGCGCTTTCCGGGCCCGTGGGCGCGGGTTGAGACGACAACTGCTCTGATGGCTCTCGCGAGCTTTTACTGGTGCAAGTATGGCAGCAAACAGGGAAGATGTCGGTTCACGGACATTTTCAGAGATCAGACCAGGCAGGTGGCACTGGCATCACCGCTCACATGTCGGCATATGCCTCCCTGCGTGAGTATATATATACCACCTCTTCGAAGTTAATATGTCGATCGATGCCACTCCTGGTGAGCCCAAGGTTCTTAGACACAGTCGAGTGACCTGCCGACTTTCCACCTCATCGCGTGGGTCATTTTCATTGTTGATACTATTCCTCTCCTTCGCTTTCTCTTTTCTTTTCCACCGCCTCCAATGGACGAAGAGCAAGGAGGCCGTCCGGCTCCGATTGTCACCATGACACAGCAAGCCGACCCTGAAAAGGGACAGACGAAGGTGCAGGTGCATGTGCAAGAGCAGGAGCGGTCCCGGACAGACAGTGGATCGGAGCCTGAACAGAAGGACGAGAAAGAGATCCTCGTCAAGTGGGACGGCAAAGACGATGCTGAAAACCCGCTGAACTGGTCCGAGTCGTTCAAGGCATGGATGACTTTCCAGCTCTGCATGTGCGTCTTCTCGGCCAGTTTGGCTGCGAGTATCGTCGCGCCCGCGAACAAGGTCATCGCAGAATACGTTGGCGTCTCGGACAATGTCATCGTTCTCAATGTCTCGCTTTACGTGTGAGTTCATCCGTCCAATTCTCAAGAGAGTGTGTCTGATATTTGCGTTCTTGCATCTAGTATCGGGTTTGCCTTTGGTCCTATGTTCTGGGGTCCCTTCAGCGAAGTCTGGGGCAGACGCTGGTCGATGCTGCCGCCGATGACCTGCCTGGCCATCTTCTCCATCGGCACAGCCCTGAGCCGTAATGCGCCGGCCATCTTCGTCACGCGATTCTTCGCCGGTCTGTTCGGATCCGCTCCAGTCAGCAACGTCAATGCTTCGCTGGGTGACATCTACACGCGCGAGGCCCGTGGGATCGCCGTCGCCGTCTACTCAATCTTCATCGTCTTCGGCACCACGCTGGGCCCCGTCGTCGGCTCGGCCATTGTCGCCAACCCCAACATGAGCTGGCGCTGGACCGCCTACATGACGGCCATCGTCAGCTTTGCCGTCGTCGCTCTCACCACATTCTGCCTGCCCGAGACGTACCCGCCCGTGCTGCTCAAGTTCAAAGCCCGCCGGCTGCGCAAGGAGACCGGCGACCACAGGTACTTCCACCCGCAGGAGCGCATCAAGGTCGACGTCAAGTCTATCATCACCAAGCAAGTGTCGCGGCCGCTGAAGATGTTGCTGACCGAGCCCATCGTCACCTGCATCGCCTTCTACGCCTCCTTCGTGTACGCCATCCTTTTCCTCAGCGTCCAGGTCTTCCCCATCGTGTTTGAAGACTACCGCCATTGGAGCCCCGTCGTCGCCTCCATGTCCTTCATGGCCATGTTCATCGGCTGCGTCTGCGCCCTCGTTGTCAACCTGGGTAACCAGCCGCGATACATCCGCAAGTCGCGCGCCGCCAACGGTCGTCCCGTCCCCGAGGCCAGACTGCCTCCCCTTGCCATTGGCGCCGTCTGCATGGTCATCGGTCTGTTTTGGTTCGGCTGGAATGCCAACCCCCAGTACCACTGGGTCCTGCCCTGTGTGGCCATCATGTTCATCGGCGCCGGTTTCAACATCATTTTCCAGCAATGTATGTCATTTCACCTGTGTTCCCTCCCTTCCCGCTTGACGGTATACTAACTTTGACTTCAAGGTCTCAACTACCTCGTCGATGTTTATGGTCTCTACGCCGCGAGCGCCGTTGCTGGAAACACGTTCTTGCGCAGCTGCATGGCCGCCGGTCTCCCGCTGGCTGCTCGGCCCATGTTCGACGCCCTCGGGCCCGGTCCGGCCATGTCGATCGTCGGCGCCGTCGCGGCGCTGATGTTGCCTGTGCCCTTCCTGCTGATGAAGTACGGTCTGGCTCTGAGGAAGAAATCAACCTTTGCGCCCGTTCTGGATTGAGATCCTGAACTTGGCTGCGTTTGGAATGGGTAGAAAGGACTCAACAAGCGAACGAACATGATGATGAATCTAGACCATCTTTTCCTCAATCGTGAGTTTCCTGCGAGTGCGCCAGGAGCATGTTTGACATCACATCAAGACAAGGACTGAGTCTGCATTTAGAATTCGACTACAGAATTGAAAGAGTCGAGTATAGATAGATTTTAATATCAAAATATAGACATCTCACAAGATATTCAACCTTGTATCAATTCAGAAGTCAGATGTTCCATGAGGCCGAGTCTGACTCGTTCTTTCTGTTTGTCCAATGTCACATTTGCTTTGCTGTTGTCACACTTACTTACTCACTATTTCACATACGCACCACAGGCAGACGATCACACCAAAGAGCCATGCGATCCAGTTGGACCATTGGACGCCCTTCCACACCCGGTCCCGGGCGAAGTAGCGCAACGCAAGTCACACAACACCGCAGCGAGGCAATGTCTGCTAACCGGATGCTTCATCCGATGTGCTGTGTTGTATTTGTCGGTGTAACGTGAGGCCTTATTCCTGTAGCACGTCAGATCAAGAAACGCTGCTCAGTTGGATTATCTCCTGAACCATCTCGTGTTTATGTTGGATGGCTTTCCGAAATAGACAGAAGACTCCGATCCGGTGACTTCTCAATTCACGCCACGCCAAAAGCAAAGCAGGCACATTCATTTCTTCAAACATGCCAGACGACGAATGGTACGTGGAACGACGCCGAATCCCCCTCACCAAGGGATGGGGTCCCTGGCAGAGAACTCACTGGGTGCCCATCGACGAATTCTCCTCGCGCCGCGAGCCGGACGGCACGACGCGGACTTCGCACTGGAGCTTGCGCGTCGAACCCGCGGCGTTGCATGGTCCTCCAACACGAGATAGGATGATGCTTGACGATGACGACGACCGCCTCCCAGGGCGATATGCTGGGTTTCGGGAACGACTGCCCAACGAGCCGGGCTGGCGATATCCGCCGTTTCAACATGGAGCTGGGCAGTTACAAGTACAGGCACAAGCATCGGCCCCGACACCGGCACCGGTACAACCACGGGCAGAAGTACCAAGACAAGGACAATATCAAGGATACGGGAGAGGCCCGATCATCATACCCGGCGACGAAGAGCTCGCCCGACGCCTCCAAGAGGAAGAGTACCAGGGTCTAGCCGAACAACAGTACAACGACAACATTGATCGGCTGAACAACCAGATCGCCGAGGGCCGCGCCCGAATCGACGCGCACATCGACCGGTACGTGGAAAACATCCAGCGACCATTGGAGGACGAGCGATTGACGCAGCTGCGTGGCGAAATCGCCGGTCTCGATGCGGAACGGCAGCGCAGGAGGAGAGGGCAAGGGAATCATCATCATCATTATCACCACAGGAGGGACGACCGTGCGAGGGACATAGAGCAGATCCGCTGCTACGGCCCTATACCTGGGCGGCGATGGTATGGGACGGAAGATTGGAAGCGGCGATGAGTAGGTAGGAGGAGATAGGTAAGATGGGATGTTCCCCGCGGCGTGTTTGCGGTTGATGAGATGGTCTGAATGAAGAATGGTGACAAGCGCACGATGAGCTGTAGTACTCACAACTTGGGGAAAAAGAGTGCAATCTGACAGACAGATATTGATGGACAACATGGGAGTCGAGATGTCGACAGCAGCGACAGAAAGTCCGAGTCTGAGCTCGACACATTCATTGGAAACGGGATTTTGCCGAGGAGGGCCTCGTTGCAAGCGTTTCATTTGCTTTGACAAAGAGCTGAAAGCATTAACCAGCAAGCAAAGAGCTGAAGGAGTCCCATAGAACAAGTAATCAGAAGTGCATCTACGAACGGCAATGAGTCCTGCCTGAAGAAGCAGATAAAGAGGAGAGAGGATGGATACCTTAAAAGTGGAAAGAATACGACACTGCCTGATACCGATATTTACCGGTATGTTACCGAACGGAGAATTCCGCAACTTCGATACGCGCATATCCGATGAAGTCACGTGCAGACGATATACAGTGGGGCAAAGGGCGCGGCACCGACAGCTTCACGTTCACCATCATTTATTGATTATCGATCGACAAGCTTAAATCATCAGGCCTCGCTGTCTTTCTCGCCCTTGAATCCCTTCTCGCTCTCACTCTCCTACATCTCTCGCATATAAAACTCCTTAAAGATGGCTCCCAAACAGGCCGTGGTGTCCGACAAGGCCCTCAAATCCCCATTGTTGTCCCAGGCCATCATCCACAATGGCACCGTCTATGTGAGCGGCAACGTTGGCATGAATCCGGCCACTAAGCAGATGGTCGAAGGATCAGTTTCAGAGCGCACCGTACAACTCACCCAGCATTCCCGAGGTGTGTGATTGAGACTAATCAGCATGCAGAAGCAAGCTCTGGACAATATCCGAGTCGTTCTCGAAGAGGCCGGAAGCAGCCTCCAGAACATCGTCAAGGTATGGGAGTGGTGACTTCGCCCATGACAGCAACAAATCTGACCAAACCATAGATGAACATCTTCTTGACCAGCATGGACGACTACGCCGCAATGAACAATGCCTGTGCGTTCCCTGCCACCTCCTCCGCTACCACATTCCAGAGCTGACCCAGCCCACCTAGTCCTTGAGATCATTCCTGACCCAAAGCCGGCTCGGACTTGCGTCTGCGTCAAAGAGCTCCCCTTCAAGACTGATGTATGCTCCCGTCGAACTCGAATTCGAATTCAAACCCCACCAGCAAAGAGCCAGCAGGACTAACGAATGGACAGGTGGAAATCGAATGCATTGCACATTTGTGAGGGCATGCCCCAAACAAGATGCTATGGAAACGCTGGATTCCATTGGCTTACCGACTCCTTCCACAGGAATGAGACAACCACGTCCAAGCTCTAGTCCGCCTCAGCCTCGGCCTCAATTCGAAGAGACTAGGTAAAGAGGCAGACAGCTCATAGCTACAAAGAGAGTTTGCACCCACAAAGTACAGGACTCCGAGAGAGTGTTTGCCATTTACCTTGAGCTGCGATCCAGGACGAGATCAAACGCCGAAGTGGCCGGTAACAAAAGTCAAACAATGAGAATTAACAGTTTTCGATGCAAACAGTCGGCTTTTGATTTCCGCATTCGGCTCTTTCTCATTCTCACTTGTCGCATGCATGCATCCCCTTGAAATATATCTCGTTGTCGCGCTTCCCTCTTTCCCTTGTGTCCCCTTCCGTTTCTTTCTTATTCTTGAGCAGATTCTGGGACTCATTCCGATATCATATCCCCTGGCGAAAGTTTGTACTCAATTTCACAATTCCCCTGTGTCGAAATTGTCTCCGCCTGACACAATGCCTCCGAGATCACTGACCAGGCCTTCCCCGTACCGGTGGCGAGGGAACATTCCACCCCTTGATCCACCGGTGCCTCCTTCAGGCCCCGCGAGCATCAGATCCACGACTCGTCGCTATCGCTCCCCCGGAGCTGATCCAGGGAAAGGAAAAGGAAAAGCCAGGGTTCAATTTGAGGACGATGACCAATCGCATGAGAATGCAGCGCCCCAGGGCTTTGTCACCCCAGCAGCAGGTGGCACACACTTGCCTTCAGCGAGCAGCAACAGGGCAAAATCGACATCGTCGTCACAAAACCGAGTGACAAAAGTCCCTGTACTACTTCGCGATCGGACCAAGAGCAACAATTCGCGCAAAACCAAGACTGTTAAGTCTGGTGACAAAACATTCCGCTTCCAGCCTGATTCGGACGATGACTCCCAATCAGAAGACCTTCCGTCTTTGCCGACTCCTCCGCCGATCCTCAAGCGTAGGAAAAGACCTGTCGATGATCAATCTTATGTTCCCGGGAAGGATCTAGATGAGGATGAAGACGAAATCGAGGTCAGGGTCAAGGCCGCACCACCAAATGTGTCGTTTGCATCCAAGCCAAAGCGAGCTGCTTCAACTGCACCAGCTCAAGCTACGAGATTTACAGCACGATCATCTTCTATGCCTCCGTTGAAACGTCAGCGGACGAAGCTGTTCAGCCCGCCTCCGCCCCCGCCGCCGGCGAGCAGCCCAATGAGTCGGGACGAAGCCACTTCGATGAATGAGGCGACTCCGGGCCATCTGGAAATCGACCAAGCCGACCGACTGTACGACGAGCTTTTGCAGTCGCCGCGCATTCTCAATCTAGGCGAAGTGTCAGCGCTGTTCGTCCGTCTGCAAGAGAAATGCTTCCGCTTCTCCCAGCAGCATTTCGACTTTGAACTCTGGCCAGGCCAGCGACAAGCGTGGCCCTTGCACCTCCTGTCGACGCAATACCGTCCGCTGATGCTCGTCACGCAATTCATCGCCGACGGCAGCCAACACACGTGGCGCGACTTCTTCACCCAAGCAGAGCACCGCGTGCACCTGGTGGACGGGATCCTCGGCGAATGGTTCAAGCAACGCATCTTCAAGCACACGGCGTTCTGCGCGCCCACGGAGGTCCTCGAGGAACTGGAGGCGATCGATCGCGAGTTTATCCGCTACGACGCCTTTGTGCGGTCCAAGAAACGCGCACAGTCTCTCGCCGAGTACCTTGAGAACGAGAACCGCTCAAAGTACAGCCAGCATGTCCAGAACCTGGACAAAGAGTCCCTCAAACTCGCCCTGGAGATCATGAAAGTGATTGAGCCCCTTCTCCCACCGCCAGTGTTCGACGCTGCCCGTGGTGATGGTGACCCTCGTCAAGAGAGACGGCGGTCGAGGCTGTGGTTTGCAGACAAGGAAATGGCCGGCATGATCCGCCACGACATCTTCATGGACCTTGTCGACTTGATCAAGATGGCGGCCGCCCTGCACCTGTCCATCCGCCTGACCGGCGCCAACGGCACCGTCGTGCGCATCGCCTCCCACGTGGCCAAGGGGACGCGCTTCGAGGCCTCGGATGCGCAGGAGAACATCTGTCTGAACGCGCAGTGGTGCAACGCCAACATGCCCGTGCCGTTGGGCCAGAACGACTCTTTGCAGGTCAAGATGACATGCTGGGGCAGAGTCGAGGCCGTCGTGCCCCGCGGGCCGGACCAGCTGGAACTCGAGCAGGCTCAACGGCGCTTTGCGGCGGCCGTACAATCGAACGATGGGCAAGATCTGTCATGGGAGGAGCTCGAAGAGAGTATCTTCCCGGCGTATCCATATGATTTGCAGACCACCAAGGCCGGGAGAGCGGCGGTTATCGATGTCGACCCTCTTCCTGGCACGGAGTGGAACATGTCGTTTGCAAAGCCCGGTCTCGGGGAGAGGACTGACAGACTCTATGGAGGAGGAGAAGAAGAAGAGGAAGAGGAAGAAGAAGAGGAAGAGGAAGAAGAAGAGGAAGAAGAAGAAGAAGAGGAAGAGGAAGAAGAAGAGGAAGAAGAAGAGGAAGAAGAAGAAGAAGAAGAAGAGGAAGAAGAAGAAGAAGAAGAAGAAGAAGAAGAAGAAGAAGAAGAAGAAGAAGAAGAAGAAGAAGAAGAAGAAGAAGAAGAAGAAGAAGAAGAAGA